>CM035147.1:2220000-2735000 GCA_020205605.1 Panax ginseng
GGTGCTGCCCTTCCTTAGTGAAAATCCTGCTAGTTGAAAGCAGAAGAGTGGATTAGGAGCTTGAGTCTCTAAACCACTTAAAACCCCTTGTGTCTTTTACTTTAAGTCATTTACATTATGTACATTAACTGCTATAACTGCTATGTATGTGTTAACTGCTTATCGTTGAACTAACTCTACGAACAATGTATGTTTGATTATGAATATATCAATGAAGGGGATCTTTTACTTATTCCGTTGTGCTTGAAAAGATTCTTATGTTTGTCATATCACTACTAGAAAATCAAGATATGGCGACGAGGTATAGCGACGGTCGGGGCGGAACCGTAGCAATAGATATTTATAGCGACGGTCACTGTCTGACTGTCGGTATAAGCCTCTGAAGGTATTCTATTCCGAGGCGAGGGTCACAATTTGGACGTCGGTATAGGTCTTTTTTTTTGGGATTTTAACGAGGGTCACAAAGGGGGCGTTTTATCAGTATTGTTCTTTCCCCCAAACCAAACTCTCTCTCAGTCGCTCGATCTCAGTCACTGAATCTCACTCACTCTACATCTCCTCTTTAGTATTCTCACTCCATCTTACTCCGTCCGGCTTAGAAGGATCATATTGACTGGCTGTTTGAGCAGGAAACACACGATCGAGTGTCCGCCGGACTTCGTCTCACTCCATCTCTCCGTCCGGCTTGAAAGGATCATATTGACTGGCTGTTTGAGCAGGTATAATATCATTCTTTAGGTTTTTAATTTTATTTACCCCTTAGTTGTTATGATTTCCTCTATTTCTCGCATCCCTCTAACAAGCCCTAAATTTACTAATTTTGGGACACCCTTTTGTGGGGTGTTTCATGGTTCAGGATTCGCCATGGAATCTGAGGATCTTTGTTGTTCCTCTCGGAGAATTGCGGTGGCCAAAGGAACAAAAGTTCCTTCGATTCTTTACGGAGATGGACATTCCATGATCTGTCAATGATGGGTGGAAACTTATAATTAGTAAGTAGAAATAATTAGTAAGTAGAAGAAGAACATGAAGAGAAGAATAATGTTTCTGATCTGAGATTTTAACCAATACCCAATACAAGTCTGACTCAAATTCAATCATGGCTAAGATGTACTATGTGCTCATTGTATCATGTAGTTTGGAAAATAAATGATATAAATAAAGTCATTCTTCTTCATCTTGTTCCTACTATTTCTAGTATTTCAAAATTTGTTTTCCATTCTAAAGTTTTCGCAGTGAACATTCGTTTCAGCTAACTGATGATGCATAGGTTATATGCTTGAGTCTGGTATATATGCTTTTTCTAGGGAATTAATGTATGTATATGAACTAGCTAGTCACTGAAATTAGAAGTGTAATTAAGAAAGTTTTGGTAAAGGAGAGAAATTTATGGCAAGTAGGTTTGGTTTGCAGATAGATTTTGTTTCTAGGGATATGATGATGAGAATTAAGTTGAGGAGATAGAATATAATTGAATTGAAATTAAAGAGGATCAGTTCATTAATGTGAACAAGAAGAAGAAGAAGAAGTTGAAGAATGTGAAGAAAAATTTTTTGTGGTTGTCGGGTTGGATCGATGGATTTGCATATACTTTTATGTGGTTGTCGGGTTGGGGTTGTCAGCTGCCATAATGCTCAAGTAATTAATTAAGCTACATATATACTTTTCATTCTTTTTTTTTCTTTGGTAATTGCAGCCTTGTATATTAGTAGAATTTGGTACTAGAGCATATATGGTTATAGAGGGCTGAAATCATGAAACCCTAATTTAATTATATAATAATGCATGTGTGGTAAATTTAGGGAGGGAGGGAGCAATTATATGAATATCTGAGTGGTGGGAAGGGGACTTGGCATAAATCTTACATATATACACCTTTTTTGTTTTGTTTGAGTGAACTGGGAGTTTGGTTGGCGCATAGATTTCTATACGCAATATCATTCTGATGGTTGTTCAATTTGATTTAGGGACATAATATTATGGATAAGATGTGGATGGAATTACCAAGATATTCTAGAGAATATCTTGCAGGCATAGAGAGATTTACGGACTTTGGTTTGAAAAAGTGGGCATGGTAGCAGGGAAGAATTCCTTGCCCATGTAAGAATTGTGTAAATGGTAGATACAGATTCGAGCTACTATTCGTGAACATTTGATTTGTGATGGATTTATGTTTGGCTACGAATTGGGTGCATCGAGGGAAGATGTGATTGTCGGGGATGTGAGTAATGATGATGTTCACGAAGAACCATCACAATCCGTAGATGAGCATCGTATGCCTGAGATGGTAAATGATATATTTAGGGATCACGGTGTGGAATCGTCGGCTAAAGCTATAAAATACCAAAAGTACATGTCAGAGGCCAATCAACCTTTATATCCTGGATGTGAAATTGAGACCTGTTCTTTCATTCATTGTATGGCTTTTCAATCATAAAATGTTAGCAAATGTCTTGATGTGTCCTTTGATGGTTTGTCAAAAGTAAGTTCAAGTCATCATTTCCATCATTTGCAAACTTGCCTGATAATTTTTATGAAATGAAGAAAATGGTTGGAAATTTAGGGTTTGGTTATGAGAAGATTGATGCATGCGAGAATGATTGTATGCTCTTTTGGAGGGAGAATGAAAAATTAGAGTCTTGTACAGTTTGCAAATCATTGAGATGGAAGCAGACTGAGATGGTTGTACCAGAGAATGCACAAATAGATACAAATGCTAAGAGGAGCAAAGTAGCTATGAAGCAATTACGTTATTTACCGTTAATTCCGAGATTGCAGAGGCTATTTATGTCTGTAAAAACTGCAAAATACATGGCGTGGCATCATGTAAAGTGACGAAAAGATGGAGTGAATCGTCATCCAGCTGACTCTGCAGCTTGGAAGCATTTGGATACAATGTACCCTACATTCTCTCAAGAACATCGAAATGTAAGACTCGGACTATCCACTGACGGCATGAGTCCCTTTACCCATGGGTCACCATATAGTATATGGCCAGTGACAGTTTTCGTTTATAACTTACTACCATGGATGTGTATGAAGCAGGAGTATTTTATCATGCCATTGTTAATACCTGGTCCAAACTCTCCATGTAATGATATTGACGTGTATATGCAACCTTTAATTGAAGAGTTTAAGATACTATGGAGTAATGGGGTTGAAATGTATGATGCATCTACTAGTACAAAGTTCCAAATGTGTGTTGCACTGTTGTGGACAATTAGTGATTTTCCAGCTCTTGCTATGTTGTCTGGTTGGAGCACTAAAGGTAAGTTGGCTTGTCCATCATGTCAAATGAACACTCGTTCTTGTAGATTGCGAAGTAAGGAATGTTATATCGGGCATCGTTGTTTTTTGGAGTCGAGTCATAGTTATAGGTTTGATACACGAAGATTTAACGGAGAATGTGACCCTAGTGAAGCTCCGGTGGTGCCATTCATCATCATGCACTAAGCAATTCTTTCTCTCTTTTAGGTTCTCGACCTAAGAGGAAGCGTGGACCAACAATGGGAGCAAAGTTATGGTCATATCTTGATGCACCCAAGCAAGTAATTTATGATGCAAATGGTCAACCTGTTGGGGGAGATGCCAATAAGTTAACAACCTTTCTCGGGTGTCTTGCTCGTAATGGAGAATTTTTTCCAATAAGTGCTCCAACATAGTCCAATATGACAGAGGCTAACATGACAAGGGCTTGGAATGAAATTCAGGTTATTAATCATAGCATTTTATATAATCTTTATTAAGCACTTTGAAGGTAATTTAATATATGTGTAAATTTGTTTGTTGTAGAAACGATTTACCACAGATCACCCCTATGCTAAAAGAAAACTGATGGCTATCATGAACAATAGGTGGAGAGATTGGAAGTCTAACTTAAAGAGTACTAATTTTGTGCCTGGTGACCGTGCTAAATCTATAGCGAATACTATTAACAATGATCGAGTAAATCCTAATCAATGGGCTGCGTTGGTTGATTATTGGCTAACTAATGATGCACAGGTTGTGTTTATTTTAATCTTATGTATTATCAATTATTAGTTATTGTTATATATTATTATTAATTAATAAATACATGCAATGTAGGAAATAGCAACAAAAAATTGTGAAAATCGGAAAAAAAATATTGGTAGGTCATACGTTGGGCACTAAATCAATTCCAAAAAAGAAGCATGAATTGGTAATATTTGATGTTATTTCAATATATTTTTTTCGTTAATCATGTACTAGACTTCTATAAATAGAGTATTTCTTGAATTATGTACTATTGTTTGTTTTATTTGTAGTACCAAATAAATAAAAAGAGATTGATCGAGTAGAGATGTATATACTGATCTCACACTCGAAGCGATAACTCAATTTTACCGGGAGCATCCTCGAATGTGGTACGTATTTATCAATCCTCAAATGTCTTATTCCTTCACTAGCTAGATGGTCATATATTGATGTCTCATTTTAGTACATTTTAGTAATCTCTGAATTTGTGAATTTTGTAACATTAAGAGCATATCTCTGAATTTGTGAATTCATGACATATCTCTGTTGGAATATGATTGTATGGTAGCTCATGGAAAGAGAAGTTCTCTTGTGAATCGGTTTGTATCTAAATCTGATAGTAGGATGTGCTTGTTATTTAGATTTTGATATATATTCATATTATTTTTAAATGGTTGTTGCTCATGATATTTTCATATTTAAGTTATGTATATTTTGTCTTATATATTTTTATAGGAAAAAATCATTGAGTTAAAGAAAACTCGAGAATCAATGGTGAAAGCGATGAATCTGACGGAATGATATACTTGCACAAGTGCTTGGACCGGAGCGACATGGTAGACTTCGACAAGGTGGAGTTGGTGCCACAGTTACAAATACTTGGGGGCGTCGTGACAAGACTAATGAGGTAGAACGTGAGAATCAAGAATTGAAAGCTGAGTTAAAAAAGGTGCGGGGAAAAGGAAACGATACTGCAAGGAAAGTGGATGAACTATTATCAATCATGACAGAATTTATGAAGAAATCATCAGTTCCAAATGCTCATTCCAACAATCAGGTGTTGCTCTCTCACTCCACTTATACTTAAAAAAAATTTCTCTACCACTCTGTTTGTATGGATTAACAAGTTCACTAATATACAATTTCTCTAATCAAGATCGATCCACAGAAGGAGATAATGGTGATATTAGTAGATCAAATAATCATATAGAGGACCTGTGACATGTCTCGTGCTGCTAGAGATATGTTACATGTGATGCTGGAAATTTGTTAAATGTAACACTATTTTGGATGGAAATTTGTTAGATGTGATACTGAAAATATGTTAAATGTGCTACTAGTTATGTACTGTTTTGATACATAGTAACAATATTTTGGATGGTTATGTATATTTAGATGATATTATACATTAATAGACTTTATTTGTTTTGTTCTTTTAGTTATAAATGTTATATTCAGATTGGATGGTTGAATGTAATTATGCTTCTTAATAGGTATAAGAAATATTGTATAAGAACAACAAATTATTTCAAAAGCTGGAAACGATATAGTGACGGTCAGGACCGTCGCTATAGATAAACAATATTGGCGCCATAAACATCTATACCGACGGCCACGACCGTCGCCATACATCACAGCCATTCGCGCCATTTTTCTATAGCGACAACCAGGACCGTCGTAGTAGCTCTCAGACATTCGCGCCAAATCTTTTTTAGCGACGACCACGACCGTCGCTATATCTATTCCTCGACCGTCGATGAAATGCTTTACGCGGTTTTTAGGCGTTTTGTGAAGTTTTCTGGCGACGGTCCGACCTTCGCGATAGGAGAAATGACCGTCACTAAATCTTTCAGCGACAGCTTATATGGCGACGGTTGGTGGCCGTCGTTATAGCCTTTAGCAACGGTCTTTTAAGCTATAGCGACGGTCGCTGACCGTCGCTATAGCCTGATTTTCTAGTAGTGTATGCTAAATTGTTAGCAATACAAAATAAACCAGAAAAGTATTTGAAATAAAAGGGATCTTTTCAACCCCCTCCCTTCTAAATCTATTGTGCCTACTGAGAACTAACATATACTTTTTAAATAAGAACAAATAATAAAGTTGAACGGAAGGAGTAATATATTTTGCTAGGTGAAAGTTGTATGTACAAAAAGTAATATAAAAGCAAATGCATGTGGTAAAAGCCTATCATTCAATGAGCTACTACTAAATTTACGAAATAAATTTGCATTTCGATTAAAAGATGTCACTTTTGTTGTTAGTGTTCATATAAATTAAGTAATTACACATTTGTATTAATTTAGGGAGTATACGATTATACAAACTCATAATAAATATCAAAATATTTTTGTAGAAAAATATAAAATAAAATGAACTAAATTACGTATTTAACCATATATTATTATATAATATGCTCGAACTAAATATGAAAATTAAATACTCAATTTTTTTTCTTCTGATTTTTGATTTTTATGACATCATCCTCAATCATACTGATATTCATATATGGCCTATGGGGACAAAAACATCATTCTACATTTTAATAGTTCTTATACGTAAGATGTCATTTTTTTAATAATAATATATATTACGAATGTTTTTTAATTGTTTTATTGTTAGTGAATAAGTATTAGTGATAACTTGTTTGGAAAAATATGTAATAAGTGAGACTCTCTTATAATTTTTATCAATTTTATATGTTAATAAGATTTATAATTATAAGTTGACATAAATTTATCCCATTATATAACGTAACTCTTTTCTTTTTATGCATTACGATTAAAAGATATGACTTTTGTTGTACAAATTACACAATTATATCGACTCATAATAAATATCAAAATATTTTTGTTGTAGTATATATACACACTCACACACACACACACACACACACACACACACACACACACACACACACACACACACACACACACACACATATATATATATATATATATATATATATATATATATATATATTAAAGTTAACTAAAAAACTAGACATCTTTGTCTCCTAACTGATATATGTATTCTCTCTTCAAATTAGTTGTTAGACACAACGATTTGTTCTTCAGTCTTGTTCAAGAATACATTGTTGGATGTATCGGGACCTTCAATTTTGGCAATATTCCATTTATCAGTATTCTTTGTCAGACATGACTTTGTTCTACTAACTTTGATGATAGTAGATTGATGAGAATTATAGAGTTGAGCTTTGCATTTGCTCTACGATTATTGACTTTACTTTTGCTCTACTATCTCATCTTCTGTCTGCTCTACAAATAAGTATTTCATGATTCTTGAGCAGACTTACATACTTATCTTTATTCTCGGAATACTTTAGCAGCTCTACAATACTGAAGACAACTCTACGATCTGGCTGTCTCTTGATACTTTACAATACAACCTGCTGCTCTACGAAATCTTGGTTACTCTGCGAACTTACTTGTGCTTTATGACCAGGAAGAGAACTATTACAATTTAGCCTTTATAGAGACATTCCAAAGATTCCTTATAATTAAGACCATACTAATCCATTCTTAGAGTATGTTCTTTTGTGATCATTTTCCTCTTGTTTGGCCTTCAACTCTTCTTTGTGATTCGTAGTTGAGCTCTACGATTTTTTTCTTATGCACTTCAATGAATGAGCTGATTCTGTTATTTGTGATCACACTACGATTCGGTAGATTGATTGTACGATTGGTTGGTCCTATCGACTATACATGAAAGTTTTAATAAGATCAACTTAACAAATTTGATCTTTCTATTCTAAGTCATTGTACATGTGTTTCTTAAGAACTTTACAAAACTTATCATTACAAATATACTTTAATCATTTGTTCATCAAATAATGATAATTCAATTTAGATCAACCTAACATTTTTGATCTTTTATATTCTAACTCCCTATACATTTGTTTGTTAAGGACTTTAAAAAGCTTATCTTTCACAAGTGTACTTTGATCAATCAGTTCATATATATTACATTCATTTGGATTAACTCAGTGAGATCAACCTAATATGTTTGATCTTTCCCTATTCTAAGTCATTGTTTATTCATCATTTTATTAAGAACTTCACAAAACTTTCATTTGCAAATATAATTTACATCAACTGTTCATCATCAAATTTTATATATTTGTAATCTCATGTAGATTGTTAACACTATCCCCCTCAATAACTCATCCTATCAACCTACATGCATATTCATAACATTATAAATAATATATGTCCGCCTAAGTTTATTTGACCTAATTTTCATTTTAATTTGCCCAAATTTATTTGTCTTCCTTCCTTTTAATATTATTTTTGACATTAATTTTCCAATAATATCCTCATTTAATTTTTAAAAAAATTATTGAAAATAACATGACATACATTGGAAAAAGTAGCACTATTAATTTTGACATTAGAATCACAACCACACTTCTTTTTTTCTTCTCTCTCCTCTATTTTATTGTTCGAAAAAAATTTGAAGATTAAATAAAATAATAATATAATAATTAAGATGAATAATTTATTGATGAATTTTTTTTAATAGGTGTATACTTTTAAATAAGAACAAATAATAAAGTTGAACGGAAGGAGCGGCATATTTTGCTAGGTAAAAGTTGTATGTACAAAAAGTAATATAAAAGTAAATGCATATGGTAAAAGCCTATCATACAATGAACTACTATTAAATTTACGGAAAAAATTTGCATTTCAATTAAAAGATGTCACTTTTGTTGTGGGTGTTCATATAAATTAAGTAATTACACATTTATATTAATTTAGGGACTATACGATTATACCAACTCATAATAAATATTAAAATATTTTTTAGAAAATATAAAATAAAATGAACTAAATTACGTGTTTAACCATATATTATTATAATATGCTCGAACTAAATATGAAAATTGAATATTCAATTTTTTTCTAATTTTTGATTTTTATGACATCATCCTCAATCATACTGATATTCATTCATATGGCCTATGGGGGACAAAAACATCATTATACATTTTAATAGTTCTTATAAGTAAGATGTCATTTAATAATATATATTACGAATGTTTTTTAATTGTTTTATTGTTAGTGAATAAGTATTAGGGATAACTTATTTGGAAAAATGTGTAGTAAATAAGACTCTATTATAATTTTTATCAATTTTATGTGTTAATAAGATTTATAATTATTAGTTGACATAAATTTATCTCATTATATAACGTAACTCTTTTCTTTTTATGCATTACGATTAAAAGATATGACTTTTGTTGTACAAATTACACAATTATATCGACTCATAATAAATATCAAAATATTTTTGTCATTATATATATATATATATTAAATTTAACTAAAAAATTGGACATCTTTGTCTCCTAACTGATATATGTATTCTCTCTTCAAACTAGCTGTTAGACACAACGATTTGTTCTTCAGTCTTGTTCAATAATACATTGTTGGATGTCTCAGGACCTTCAATTTTGGCAATATTCAATTTATCAGTCTTCTCTATCAGACATGACTTTGTTCTACTAACTTTAATGATAGTAGACTGATGAGAATTATAGAGTTGAGCTTCGCATTTGCTCTACGATTATTGACTTTACTTCTGCTCTACTATCTCATTTTCTGTCTGCTCTACAAATAAGTACTTCATGATTCTTGAGCAGACTTACATACTTCTCTTTATTCTCTGAATACTTTAGCAACTCTACAATACTGAAGACAACTCTACGATCTGGCTGTCTCTTGATACTTTACAATACAACCTGCTGCTCTACGAAATCTTAGTTACTCTGTGAACTGACTTGTGCTTTATGACTAGAAAGAGTACAATTACAATTTAGCCTTTATAGAGACATTCCAAAGATTCTTTATAATTAGGACTATACTAATTCATTCTTAGAGTATGTCCTTTTGTGATCATTTTCCTCTTGTTTAACCTTCAACTCTTCTTTGTGACTCGTAGTTGAGCTCTACGATTTTTGTCTTGTGCACTTCAGTGAATGAGCTGATTCTGTTATTTGTGATCACACTACGATTCGGTAGATTGATTCTATGATTGGTTGGTCCTATTGACTATACATGAAAAGTTTTAATAAGATCAACCTAACAATTTGATCTTTCTAGTCTAAGTCATTGTACATGTGTTTCTTAAGGACTTTACAAAATTTATCATTACAAATATACTTTAATCATTTGTTCATCAGATAATGATAATTCAATTTAGATCAACATAACATTTTTGATCTTTTCTATTATAACTCCATGTACATTTGTTTGTTAAGGACTTTAAAAAGCTTATCTTCACAAGTGTACTTTGATCAATCAGTTCATATATATTACATTCATTTGGATCAACATAGTGAGATCAACCTAATATTTTTGATCTTTCTCTATTATAAGTCATTGTTTATTCATCATTTTATTAAGAACTTCACAAAACTTTCATTTACAAATATAAATTACATCAACTGTTCATCATCAAATTTTATATATTTGTAATCTCATGTAGATTGGTAACACTATCCCCCTCAATAACTCATCCTAACAATCTACATGCATATTCATAACATTATAAATAATATCTGTCCGCTTAAGTTTATTTGACCTAATTTTCATTTTAATTTGTCCAAATTTATTTGTCTTCTGTCCTTTTAATATTATTTTTGACATTACTTTTTCAATAATATCCTCATTTAATTTTTAAAAAAAATTTATTGAAAATAACATGACATTGAAAAAATAGCATTATTAATTTTGACATTAAAATCACAGTCATGCTTTTTTTCCTTCTCTCTCATCTATTTTATTGTTTGAAAAAAATTAGAAGATTAAATAAAATAAAAAAATAATAATATAATAATTAAGATGAATAATTTATTGATAATTTTTTTTATTAGGTGTATACTTTTAAATAAGAATAAATAATAAAGTTGAACGGAAGGAGTGGTATATTTTGCTAGGTGAAAGTTGAATGTACAAAAAGTAATATAAAAGTAAATGCATATGGTAAAAGCCTATCATTCAATGAGCTACTACTAAATTTACGGAAAAAATTTGCATTTCGATTAAAAGATGTCACTTTTGTTGTGACTGTTCATATAAATTAAATACTTACACATTTGTATTAATTTAGGGACTATACGATTATACCAACTCATAATAAATATCAAAATATTTTTGTAGAAAAATATAAAATAAAATGAACTAAATTACGTGTTTAACCATATATTATTATGTAATATGCTCGAACTCAATATGAAAATTGAATATTCAATTTTTTCTTTCTAATTTTTTATTTTAATGACATCATCCTCAATCATACTGATATTCATTCATATGGCCTATGGGGGACAAAAACATCATTCTACATTTTAATAGTTCTTATAAGTAAGATGTCATTTTTTTAATAATAATATATATTACGAATGTTTTTTTAATTGTTTTATTGTCGGTGAATAAGTATTAGTGATAGCTTGTTTGGAAAGATATGTAATAAATGAGACTCTCTTATAATTTTTATCAATTTTATGTGTTAATAAGATTTATAATTATAAATTGACATAAATTTATCCCATTATATAACGTAACTCTTTTCTTTTTATGCATTACGATTAAAAGATATGACTTTTGTTGTACAAATTACACAATTATATCGACTCATAATAAATATCAAAATATTTTTGTCGTAGTATATATATATATATATAATATATCTGAGGAGGATCTCCAATCTGATTAAATAAATGAATAGAAAAAAACGGTAGAAGCAAAAAACGCGGCCGGGTTGAACCGCGCTGTTTTTTATGAGTTCAACCCACCCACATGTGTTTTTTGTCTCTTTATCCACTTATTTGGTTCATTTTAATCTCATTTCCGATAATATATATATATATATATATATATATATATATATATATATATTAAATTTGGGAAAAATGTATATACATTGTATATTACAATCGATTATGACGACGGTTTTTTTTTATTTATGACGGTTTCACCTGTCATTATAATTTATTACAAAGTATAATGGCAGGTGAACCGTCACGATGGCCCAAAATTTTTTTGCGATAGTCTAATTGTGTAATACACCGCTGTGTATAACTAAAATATTGAAAAAAATAAAATCAGAAAAAGGAAAGTAGAAGGCAGTAAAAAGAAAGAAAACTCCCAAAATTTCCTCCGCGCTTGGTGCGTTGTCTTGCTCCTCTTTTAACTCTCTCTCTTTCCCCCGAAATTCTTGAGAGAAGAAAAAGAAAAGAAAAGAAAAAAATCAAATCAAAATCAAATCCTTGATTATTTCAACGCAAACTCACCATTAATACAAAAATTCTTAAAAGTTCTCCTTTCCAGTTTCTGCTATTTCTCTCTCTCTCTTTCAAGCACCCAACAACTATTCTCTTTTAGATCTGGACTCCGACAGCCTAATAATTGGGTCAAAGACCATAAGGTTCGATCTCTCTCTTTTTTGGGGGGTCTTTTTAAGATCTGGGTTTTGCTTATTTGTTTCAAATTCCTTGTTTCAGATCTGGGTTGACCCTTGTATGTCTGAATTCAATCTCAAATTTTTGTTTTATTACAGATTCAGCTTGGTGTGGTTATGATTCAGGGTTTATGTTTAATTTGAATCATAGTTTAGATTGATTATTGATTTTTATGTGTTATCTTTATGTCAATTTAATTTGTCTAGGTTTATTGTATTCTTTTTCATTAGATTATAATAAGCTGGAAAGATCCAAAATTTATGAGTATTCGAATTTGATTATTATTTTTGATCATCACTTTTTTCGTTTACATCCATAATTCAGCTACACTTGTTTTTAATTTATTCAAAAGTGTATTTGATTATCAAGTTTATGTGTGTTCTAATTGTATTGGGTATGCCACAGTTCCATTTGGAAATCTTATCCTTTTTCTTTTCTTTACTTTGTTTTCAATACCATTTTCATTATCATTTATTCCATCTAAATAATTTGGTACCCAAATTCCATGCCATTGGAGCTATTTTGAGTCCATGCCATATATATCCGGCAATGGACATTGTATATATTTTTTGTAATAACATGATGTGTGTGGCTTTGTAAATTGATCCTTTAAAATTGTTTTATTCAGAATTCTTTTGTCCTAGTCCTGTTTTTCCTATATAATGTGTAAAGCATGTGCCCATTTGCTTACTGCTAGTAAAAGGTAGGTGTTAGATCTGGAAAAAATTTATATATTGTTTTGCAGTCATTCTTTTGGAATCCTAGTTATGATGTGCTTAGTTGATAGTAGTATATTAATTTCTTTTTGTCCAGTATGTGCACTTGAATTCATTTGCTCAAGTGTTAAATCGTAGACTGAAAGCACATGCTTGTTCTTGGTAAAACTTAACTAGTTGAAATGTTTCAGTATGGTCTGATTAGTAGAACATTGATTTTATCAGTTCTTTACCAGAAATACTTCCTTATGGGCTCAGTACAGTTATCTTTACTTACAGCCTTACATTTGATTTGTGATTCAGTTGAAGAAGATCTGGGCTCCTAAGCTAAACTTAAAATGAAGAAGGCCTTGGGTCAAACTGTCCGGGACCTGTAAGTCTAATTGAATTTTAAAGATCTTATTAGAAATTATGTCTGAGAATTATGTTCTTTTTATTAGAAAAAAAGCAAGAAGACAAGTCTCTTTTTGATATTGTGTGATATTATCTCATCTTTCAACAAGTAATCTCACTAATTCATAATTTTATGGTCTTTTTTTTTCTTTCTTCCCCCTTGCAGTAAGAGAGAGGTGAATAAAAAAGTTCTTAAAGTTCCTTCAATAGAACAGAAGGTAAGTCCTTTTAATTTTTGAATTATATTTGATGTCCATCAGCCTTCTTTCAGTTTGTATACATGCTGAATGACACCTACAAATGTTTGGGATTTATTTAAAGATATTTGCTTTTGGAAACCTGGTTGGATAAATAAGATTTTTTCTTTTTTGTACACAAATACGCAAGCCTAATTTTGTTTTTTGCTTTTATTTTTCTTTTCTTCCTAAGCTCAGTGATTTTCATATCAAGGGCATCTAATATATTTCTCATGTACTTGATCTCTAGATTTGGGCAATACTTATAATTTGCTGTGTGTATACTGTGTAATTCATCTTCTTGTTATCAAGTGACGGCTCAAGTTTGCATTTGTTGCTTGATGGCATTTGTTGTCCAATTCAGGAAGTTCTTTAGAGAGAGCTAGATTGGTTTGTTTGCTTTTTAGCTTTTCATTTATTATCTGGTTAAAGGGTACTCACAATATGTTGTAGTCGTCTGATATTTGTAAGCTCTTCTACTAAATATGCAAAGTATTGAATGGCTTTCAAGTTTGCATGTGTTATACTGGATAGGATTGGTTGCCAAATTTAAGAAGTTCTTTAGAACACACTAAATTGGTAATTGCAAAATGCCATAGCATATAATCTTCGATCTTCTACTAAACCTTACAGTTTCCCCCTCCCTAAATTTAAATTCAGGTTCTTGATGCTACTAGCAATGAGCCCTGGGGTCCGCATGGATCACATCTTGCTGATATTGCACAGGCTACAAGAAATTAGTAAGCTTTAGATTCTTAAAATAAAATCTTTTGATTCTTAATTTATTTAAAAGGTTAATTTTTATCATGTATGCAGTCATGAGTACCAGATGATCATGTCAGTAATCTGGAAGCGTGTGAATGATACTGGAAAAAACTGGCGGCATGTCTACAAGGTTTGCATAGATTTTTCTTACTTCACTCCCTTGGATGATTTTTCAGTTTGTTTTTTCCCTGCAACTTCCTGGGATAGTTCAAAATTACCATTGTGCGCTCCTTGTCTGTGTGTGTGGCTGTCTGGCTGTCTGTCTCTCCGCAGCATCCCCTCACAAATTCTAAACTATCTTTCCTGGTTGTGTAATTGTAAATTCGCCCACTTATCAAAAATGACAAATGTTTGTCCTTTGATTTAGGTTGATCCATGCCTAATATCTTTTCTTGAAGTCTCAATTGTCATGCTTTCCTTTTGTGTTTCGATTAAGCTATCTAATTTTTGTTGTTCTGCTCCAGGCTTTGACTGTTTTGGAATACTTGGTTGCCAATGGGTCAGAGCGTGTGATAGATGAGATCAGGGAACATGCATACCAGATATCAGTAGCTTTCTGTTCCTTAAAGCTGCAATTTTCATTACAACCTTTGCTGTGAATTTATATCTTTAAGTTTGTTTTAATTCTTGTGGTAGTTACTAATATATTTTTCTCTGGTCAGACATTGTCCGATTTTCAATATATTGATTCTAGTGGGAGGGATCAGGGAAGCAATGTAAGGAAGAAATCCCAGAGTCTTGTGGTACTAGTAAATGATAAAGAAAGAATACAAGAAGTTCGACAGAAGGCTGCTGCAAACAGGGACAAGTGAGTCTGGTCTGCAAAAGTTTTTAATGATTAGTTTCATTTTCATATTTCATAATGAAATCACAAGTATCATCAAGTCTACTTTATTCCTTCGAGCACCATCATCCGTGTCAACCGAGATTTTATTCTGAGTAGTTCTCCTGTTATTCCACTACATCCATGTCAGTCATCTGCTATTATAACAGGATAAAAAATAACAGACTTTTCAAAAAGACTTGAAAATAGAAAAATGGGATATTGACTTATAAAAAATAAAAACAAACTAACTGGATTTGCAGTTTTAAGTCTTGGTCTCGTAGTTTTGACTTTTGACTAGACTTAATGATGTTAAATAGTTCTGTATATGGAGTTTGGTCTTTTTAGAGAGACGGTCATCTTTCGAATTAATCGAAGTTTAATTTCTTAATTGGATGATTACTTTATATGATGTGCTCATTTATGTATGCGCTCATCCTTTAGTTTCTTATCCTAGAGTTTGAATTACTTTTCACCAATCTCGATCTTTCTGCAACTTGCTAGATGAGTATATATTTTGTATTTTATGTTCTGTAGTTGTAACTGTTTTCACCATAAGAACGATTAACTTCTTTCTGTAATAGCTTAAAAAACTTTTAAGTTTCTATCTGGTAGCTTCAAATAACATAGGCAATTGCGTTCAGGTTTAAAATTCCATTCCTCACTGGTTCTCTCAAGTTTAATTATCTTTTGAGCTAAGAAAATGAACCCTGACCCAGGGCTCTTTTTTCACCTAAAATCTCAATAGGATTTTCTGAGTCTCGCAAGATATTATAGGTGTTATGGGTTTTGTAGCCTTTTTTGTCCTTCATATCATTGGAAAATGTTCTATAAGACTAGAAGTTTCTTGTAGTTAGTATTCTATTTTTAATCCTGAAGAAGGAAAGAACCTTGAAGAAAGAAATTATGAGAAATTGATGCCAGATAGTTGAATATGAAACGATAAATTAGAAACTAACTTCCCTAGTTCCTACATGCAAGTGATTAGAATGAAAAAAAGAATAAACTTCAAGAAAGTTGATATATTGTTTGGGAGTATGAATATTGTAAAAGGGTTTTAATTTTTATTTGTGCATTCACTTCCTCTTCCTACTATCTACTCCCTTGTTCCAAAATATAAGATCAATTGCTTTTGTAAATACATACAATGGCAAGTGATCTTATATTACAAAGGCAACTGATCTTACATTTTGGAACAAAGGTAGTATTATGCATCAGACCTGAATTTGCTGTCATAACTAATCCTGTTCAATACCATGTGCTGTTGTTTTTGGGGGTAGTAAAACTGTTAGATGAGTTGCAGCCTAATGTAAACTCTGGAAAATTAGAATTTCCCTGCTTAGAAGGTCATAATTAGCATTTGATCATACTTTCTAAGATATTACTCCATGATTATTATTAAAATGGGACGGAAGGACCTATAAATTTAACTGGTCTATGAAGAGATTATTTGAATTAATCAAACTTGCTAAGTATTCTAAATGAAACTTAGAGGAGATTCACAGTATAACAATGTGATCTTTGCTGCCCTCCCTCAAATGCCTCTTTACTGGAATTTCATGGAGAACAATTTGTTATAAGTGAGATACTGATAAAGCAGGTAATAGCACAAATATGAAACTAGCCAGTAACAGAAACTACCCCTATTTGTCTCCTTGAAAATGATATCTGATTCAGATCTGGAAACTGAACAATACACAAAGTATTTAAGAACTATTGAGACAAACTTTGAATAACTATATTTCTAATGATACTCTGGTTTTAATCATATAAAGTAAAGCATATGAAGTATGGGTATGGGATCTACAGTCTAGAGGATGAATATGCATATTGTGTAGGAATCAATACATTAGGTTTTTCATAACCATCTATGTAGGAAAGATTTCTTAAATTCTTTTTATTGGTTCCCCTTTACTGCATTTCTGATAGCATCTGACCTTACGGCTAGCTAGATGTTCTCGCATTTCTATATGATGTTTTTAATTTATGTTATAACTAGTCAGCATATATGTTATTGCATTAGAATATCTGGAATGATGTTTTTAATTGATTATATATAAATATATTTGAATAGATTTCGCAACACATCAATGGGTGGTATGTATAAGCCTGGTTCTTATTCGGGTGTGGGAGGATATGGTGAAAGATATGATGATGATCGTTACGGAAGCAGAGATGAAGACCGGAATGGTTATGGGAGAGAAAGAGATTGGGATTCCAACAGCCGTGATGGTGATCGTTATGGTAGAGATTCTGAAGAGCGATATGGCCGAGATGGCTACAGGGATGATGATTCCCGGGGAAGAAGTCGAAGCGTGGATCCCTACAATTATGGTTCGAGAAGTAGAAGCGCTGATAGAGATAGAGACCGCTCCTATGAGGAAGACGGTCAATTTTCTTCTAGGTACGTCCGTGTTCTTTGGTTTTACTATTGCTTGTAATTATGTTAGTTCATATGGTGACATATTTGTATACAATGTATAGCCTGTTCTTCTGGTTTGGAATTCATTCTATGTGAAAACACGTTAGAATAGAATGGCTCCAAAGTCCAGACCGATTTCTGAACTGATGGAACATAATTTAGGAACTACATTAAGTAGTTTAATGATGAACGCTCAAATAAAAGTTTGAAGCATGTATAATGTCTTTACCTTTACTTGTTTCTTATGCTTAAGGTTTCTCTGATCTAGAATGCATGATTTACCTGAACCTTTTTTCACCGCAGAGGAAGTGCAGCCAAGGCTGATGACCGTTCCCAAGATGGAAGGTAAACACAGCGGACATGTTTCTGGTGTGTTGACATGTACATTTCAGATTATTGACAAATGTATTCCTCTCTTTTCAGTGTTCCAGGCAGGCGGCTTGACCGGAAATATTCAGAACAAAATCTTGGTGCGCCTCCAAGTTATGAAGAAGCAGTTGTTGATGCTCGTAGCCCAATCCACAGTGAAAGGTAATAATATTTACTGTTTTCTTTCACCCAACTTCTGCTGTGCACTGTGTTGAATTGGTTTCAATATGCTGTTGTTTCAAGGGATGGAGAAACTTCAGCAACATCTGTTCCTAAATCCTCTTCTCCTCCTCTGACCACTAGTCATCAAGAAAGCACCACTTCTAGCATTTCTGTAGCTCCTCCTCCAGGTCCAGCTCCAGGTTCAGCTCCTGCTCCTACTCCTGCTTCAGAAAACAAGGAATTTGATGGCTTTGATGAGTTTGATCCACGTGGTTCCTTTAAAGGTATGGTATTGTTCATACTGGTATGCCAATACCACGTTTAACTGGCCTAATCTTCTCTCGCAAACAGGTCTGTGTCAAAGATTGTACATAAATTATACTTGCATGTTTTTATGCATATTGTAATTTGAAAACATAATTAGGAGTTAATTATTTGCTTATTCTATTTTGGATGCACAAGTAAATTTGTGATTAAGATTAGGATTGAACTTTGTCGAAAAAAAGATAAGGATCGATCTGTTTTGTATTGTTGTGGTTGCGAATGGATGACTAAGATGAATATAACCTTATTTTGGGGAAGTCTTTTATGTATACTTTGGAACTAGCACCTTGTCTATTTGCTTCAGAGCCCACCAGCCCTAGGCTTTTGTCTGAAGCTTCCCTTTTAATAAACTTAAATAATCCAGAGTGTTGTAGTTTTCCTGTACGTGTATTTTTCGAACAGAAAAAATGCAATTTAATACAAAGATCTATTCATTATTATTACTACTATTATTTTGTACACTTGTGTTATAACTTTCATTCAGCTGGAATTATGGGCAAAGAAAATGGATGTAATTTTACCTTACCTGGTAAGTTGTTGTGTAGTTAACTTAGGATTCATAGATATGAATTTGTATCTCTAGGTTCAGGATTGGGCTTTAGCTGGAGAGTAATGCTAGGTCCCAAATTCTTGCATAATTATTACATTGGTTGCTTGATAATTTGCATATACCACTATAATGTTGGCAGCCAATGTAATAATGATACAACAACTTAGGACCCCTAGCTTAAACTAGAAGACTCTGGACCCAATGAGTTAGTTGGTTACTTGGTTTTAATAAGGATAATATGGCTGACCATGGACAATTTTAATCATAACTAATCTTCTTCTTCTCTCTCTCTCTACCCTCCCTCCTATATGTCTTTCATTCAGATATATTTACTTACAATATATAAAATCATTTGATTTTGGTGTGAACTTTAACAGCTGCTCCAACTTCCTCAAATAGTGCTGAAGTAGACTTCCTGTCAGACCCATATTCTTTGAACTCACTGGCTATTGTGCCTACAACAACGGCAACAGTTACCTCAGAATCTGGGGCCTTCACAAACTCCGGTTCTGGAAACGGAGTCCCTTTGGAATCCACAGCCTCTAATCAGGTGGGTTTTATGCTATTAATATCGGCAACTTTTAGATTCCAATTTTCTCAACTTGATATGCCAATTAGTCGGAGCTTTTCTATTCCTATGAAAAGCTTTATCATACACGCCTTTTATTTCCCTATGCTTTTGTATACTATGAGTGTACTTGGGTTTGCCCCCTTTTATCTCTTTTAATAGGTTTATTTACTTATAAAAAGGGCCTGAAACTCTTTATTATAGATTCCCCGTCAGCTGTAATTTTTCACCTCAGAGCAAACCCCAAGGTTTAGTAGGGTATTCGTGGAATTGAAATTATTTTCAAGGGTTTCTATGCACACAATAAAAAGTTGAGTATTTCATGAATGCAATATTTTCTATTTAAATTAGAGATGTTCTCAAGTCAAGTTGTTTGAACTTTGAAGATTGCC
Source organism: Panax ginseng (assembly GCA_020205605.1). Taxonomy (NCBI): domain Eukaryota; kingdom Viridiplantae; phylum Streptophyta; class Magnoliopsida; order Apiales; family Araliaceae; genus Panax; species Panax ginseng. The sequence goes on from CM035147.1 coordinate 2,240,199, forward strand.
TTGGTCTATATTTGCTATCTATGTTTATATATTAAGCGAGGGGGTTCTTCATTTTTTCTAAAAACTTATAACTTGATAATGGGCCCAACTAAATAGAGGAAGGAAAGAGAGCGATGAATGGAGAGCCGGGTGAGTTAAATCACCGTGCACTGCACTTGGTTACTTAAAATAGTTTGTTTAGATGATGCCAACTACTATAATACTGCATCGTTGCATCGTTGAAATCCTACTGAAATATGCTTGAAGGATAATATCTTTATCCTTTATGATGGGATCTAAATTCTGTTGCATTGTAATTACAATATCATTTTTGTGTGAAACTCTGCGGACAGTGGTGTATGTTATTTCAATGCACACTCCCTTATTCTTATTTTGATTGTAAAAGGATTGTAATTTATATCGTCAAAATGTCCACTTTATGCAGCCATTTGAAGATCCTTTTGGCGATGGCCCTTTCAGAGCTATTTCTTCTGCAGACAGTTTCCCATCTCAACAGCAGAATGTTGATTCCATGTCTTCCTTCCACCCTAGCTCAAGTCATTCTGATCGACGCCAACAAACTTCTCCAAACACGGAGGCAGTTGATAACTTTGGCTTTGGGGACACTGATATTTTAGCAGATATTTTCCCGCCATCTGGATCTTCACCTACTGGGTTCCCAGCTCAGACTGTGAACCCATCATCACAGACAGGTTTCCAAGGGCAAATGGGCCAATCTTCATCCATGACAGGCTATCCCGAACAAGCTGGACAACAGGCACCACAAGCTGGTTTCCAAGGGCAAATGAGCCAACCTTCATCCATGACAGGCTATCCCGAACAAGCTGGACAACATGCACCACAGGCAGGTTTTCCACACCCAGGTGGCCGACACACATCCCTTTCTGGTTTTCCGTCTCAGATGGGCACTGCACAACAGGCAGGTTTTCCTGCTCCCAGCCAGCCTGCACAGCCTGGCGCTAATTTTTATGGTAGTTTCAATCAACAGAAAGGATTCACAGCACCAGTTGGTCGGCCTACAACTCAAACTCCTACTGGACCACCTGCACAGTACAACACTATGAGCTTCAATCCACAGTCCGGTTCACAAATGGCTCCTCAAATTCAACAAGCAGGATTGAGTGTTCATCATAGGACTTCATCTCTCCCGGCTTCAACAAATTCTCTTGCTATAGTTCCACAACCAGCGAAAGACAAGTTTGAGACAAAATCCACAGTTTGGGCCGATACCCTGAACCGAGGGCTAGTCAATCTGAATATTTCTGGATGTGAGTTGAACATAATTTGAATTTTTACTGGGCGTCTTATGTGTCATTTATTTATTCATGATGTAGCTAACATTTGGTAATCTGACAATATGCAGCTAAAACAAATCCATTGGCTGATATTGGAGTAGATTTTGATGCCATTAATCGGAAAGAAAAGAGGATGGAAAAACCTAACCAAACTCCTGTTGTATCGACTATTACCATGGGGAAAGCCATGGGTTCCGGTTCTGGAATTGGCCGAGCTGGTGTGGGTGCTATCAGGGGTGCACCAAACCCCATGATGGGTTCCGGTTTTCATATGGGCATGGGCGGTGCTCCTGGTGGAGGCATGGGTGGTGGTCCTGGCATGGGCATGGGTGGTGGTCCTGGTGCAAGCATGGGCATGGGTATGGGAGGTGGTCCTGGTGCAGGCATGGGCATGGGAGGTGGTTATGGAGTAAATCAGCCTATGGGTGGTATGGGGATGCGGATGAATATGGGCATGGGGCAAGGCGTTCAGATGCAGCAACCACAGCCAACAGGATTTCCTCCTGGATCCAATATGCCTGGAGGTTATAATCCCATGATGGGCACTGGCAATTATGGTCAACAACCATATAATGGTGGCTACCAATGAGATCGACTGTCACACTTCTCTCTTCAATCGAGATTGGAGAAAGGTAGTCCTGCCTTTAGTGTTTGAATCGCAATATTTTTTGGTCTGAACTTGAAATTTTCTAGGTTACGACTGGTGGCATGTACTCATCCATTCACTTGCAAGGTTTTTGTATTCTTTGTTGCCTTTTTTGTCATTTTCTGGGTCACATTAGTTTCTTAGGCGCTCTAATGGAGTTTCTAGCTGTTGTGAAGTTGTATACCAGGGAGAGAACCATTCTCAGGTTGTCTTCTCAACCTACTATTCGTATATAATATTCTTTTGACTTGTTGATTGTTGAAAGTGTGACAATAAACAGTATAATTCTTTTTTCTTTTCTTTCTTTTTGAGTTAAAGCATTGCTTTCATTTCATGTATATTACAATTACAATAAGATGACTAAGAATTCAAATCAATATAATAGCATTGATGTGACATTTATTATGTTTGATTCAGTTATTACATGTATTTGCCTATTACGAGCATAATGTTATTAAATCATTTTTCATTAATTTTACATTTTGACGTATAATTTACTTTATTCATTATATATAATCATATAATTTAGTAAATTAAACATAATTTTGAATATAATATAATAAACATCAAATTTAATACTCTAATATTATTAACTAACTAAATAAATATGTGGAAATAACTTATTATCATTATGTTACGTAAACTATTGTATTACATCAAATTTTTATTCCGCAAACCAAGTTTTACCTAAGTTTCTGAGTTTAGGATGGGAAAGGTAAAAAAAAACTTAATAGTGAAAAAGAAAAGAACATAAAACTTATATGTTTTTTTTAATGTTGTTATTGAGTTTATAAAAGAAATTGAAAGAAAAATTTTACATTTAAGTTGCTAAGTTACCATTATATTAATTTAATTTTGTTTATAATTTAGAGTATAATAAAGATTATTAAAGACTGTTATGTTATTTAGTTTTTTTGTCCAAATCTGTCTATTTTGGATGAAAGAAAAGTGATCAATTTTTCCATCAATTTATTTTCTTTTTGGTAAATTAAAAAATTTAGTGATCATTTTGATTTGACCAAGTTTAGTTGTACGTATGTATATATGCTATCTCTATCTTGTTTTCACCGCCTAACCAAGAATACAGACATCACCCCACTTAATCAATCCAGTTACCATAAAATTAACTTCATGGTAAAGTAGTCAATTGACTAATACAATGTTATGAGTAAAAGATCACCTTCCGACCTGCGTGTCAACAATGTATTAATCAATTAACAAAAACTAACTCCATACTAATCACTCACTTAACCATGTGGAGTACATATGTTGTTACTCCATTAGTCCATAGCCTCAAAAAATAATGCATTTAAAGAACATGGGAAATTTGGATGGTAGTTATTTTTTATATTTTTATTTATTTAATATTATTTATTATTTATTATTTTTTTCCTCTTTTTTTTTGGTTTTGAGATAATGAAAAAATACATAAAGTGAAAGGTAACTAAGTTATTTATTAGGATCCATTAGTATAAAAAAATAAAAATACTCGTCAGTTTATATAATTTTATGTGGTCGGTAAAAATAAATTTTTAAAAAAATTATTCTCTTTTTTTAACTTTTATTTTTCTTAATGTATACAAATTATACTTTGATCATCCTTTTGATTAATGTGTACAAATTGTTCTTCAAAGTCTCCTTCCATTATATAGGAAACAGTTTTGAAATATTATTTGTGAAAGGTAAAATAAGATTCTGGAGAAAAAAAAGATATAACCCTTTTACACCAAGATGTACACAATATAGTGGATAGAGTTGGTGAAATAAATAGGTTCTGGATTGCTATCAAGGACCGGACTGGACTGATTTGGCATGGGCCAAAAAGCCCTTTTTTTGGGTGGGTTGGGCTGGTCCATGGGCTTAAGTCGCTTTTAACTGATCTACTTCTTAGACACGTAGAGGCACTCAACAAACATTTTCAGATTCTAGGTTAGCAGTTAGCAGTTAGCACTACCTCAAAGTAGTGCATATATGTTTTTAAGTTACATAGGAAATGGTTTTGAAATAGTAACTGTGAAAGGGGAAAGAGATGCTGGAGAAATATCCCTTTCACACCAAGATGTACACAATATAAGCCAGTAAAGAATGTTATTTAGAATTCATCTTAAAGATATGTTTTTCGCAATAATCAATACCACACCTTTCTATGCAGCCTCTGAAAATAAAAGTGCAGCAAATCTACTCCAGGAAGAGTTGAGTCCTATCTCCCCCAGAGTCGGTAAATTCTAACAAGAGCTTCCCTCCCACTTCTAGAGCCGCATCGTCCAATAGTGCCTTGATGTTTACACCTCCTAATGCTGCGTACAAGAATCATACAAATTCTTTCAGGCATACTACTGATTCAATTTAAAGCACGAGCTCAATAACAATTCTTTTAAGGCACATCGTACCTGGGACTATATTTGGGATGCCATCCAAAAATCCGGCCTGTGGAATAAACATTTGGTCATCTTTTTACAAAAAAATAAAAAAATAAAATTCTATCATGTAAATATGGATGCAAGAAAATATATTTGGGAAAAAAAAAATTAACCTATGTCATTGTGGTAATACCAAGAAAGGGATGATCATGCACACATAAATGGGTTCATTGCAGATGGAGGAGGGTAAGGAAATGATTAAAAGCAGAGTAAGAGTTACCAAATACTCTTATTGACCTAGCGAACCGTGTATTGGTACTTACATACCAAAGCATGGTACTCTTAGGTACTGATACTTTAAATTTAGCGTACCCAAAAATTTCTTTATTGTTTTTACCTATAATTGCACAAATATCAATATTTCAACTTAGTATTGGTTGCTCAAATATCACATTTGTACTAAACTACTTTTAAAGTAATCAATTTATTGATTTAACTAACAATTAACCATAAAATGTATGTTTATTATATTTAGAATCTAAGAGAATTCTTAACTACAAGCACTCATATAAACTACCCTAGTGTACCGCATATTACCTGTGTAGTACTCGCATAATACCTATGTAGCACTCGCATAATACCTATGTAGCACTCGTATAGATTCCACGAACAGAATCGAATAGCGTTCCAAGTATCACTAATTAAAACTTTCCAATAAAGAAAATTATTTTAACTTTTATATAGAGAATAAGATCTTCCCTGGCTAATAAAGCAGCTTTATTACACCATAATAACGAGTGTTTTTAGGCACAATAATATGCAATCGCCGGCACATACACCAAAATCATAGATTCATAGTCCAGCAGCCACAAAAGTAGGTAGAAAACTTGAGGTGAGATCACAATATGTTCTTGCTTCAAGACCTCGGAAATTTTCTTTACAAATTCTCAAAGCAGAGGATATATCTATGAGGAATAAGTAATTATGACAACTTTCAAGACAAACCAGATAATGTCTATGGAGCAATTCATACCACGGCAATTGATTTCTATACATAGACATCACATGTTGATTGGTCAGAAAAATAAATTATAGCTGGTTGACTGGTATTATCTTGCACACAATGTTTTTTTTAGACATTAATAAAGCGCTTTTAGGATGACCCACACACGCAATCCACTCCTGAAGTCACGTCTTTTAGTACTGGGATTGAAGTATAAGGAAAACTTATCGAGGGTGTGTTCAATGACTTATAATCAAAGGGTACATGACTTACTGGAATCCGGACATCAAGTTTTTCAAATCCATCTCGTCCAACAATTCTGACCCTCAACTTCCGAGACCAGATCCCTGAAAAAGGATCCCTTGAACTATTAGCATCGTAGCTACTGTAGACTTCAGGAGTTAACACTTCAACCACAGGATCTTGTGAACTCTCACTTCTCTTCTCTGTATCATCTTCAGCCCTCCGTTGTATGTTGTAGTCTTGGCTGCTAGCTGAGAGTTAACCTCACACTATGATTATGAAAGGAAAATGGATGTCTATTCTGCCACTGATTGAAGAAATAATGGCCTATAATTGGGAACTTTAAATAAATAAAGCTGTATTTCGCACATATATAACATGCAGATTCATAAAGTTATATAACATGCAGGTTTCTTTGTTTTACTTTTGAACTATGTTACATGGACTCAAATGGAGTGTTGGACATGGTATTTTGAAGAGTCCGACAGGGTACTCCACAATTTTGCCAATTTTTTAACACTAAAATGAAGTGTCCAATACCCATACTCTTGTCTAAGCGTAGAGTGTCGGACACGGGTACTTAAGGGCAAAGTGAAGAGTCCATATAACATAGCTTCTGAAACAATGCTAGCAGTACTCACCTACAAGCCATCCAAAAATAATAGGACAAAGACCACATTTTGCCATTTCGCTACACTTAAATCCACTGGGGCCACACATGTTTCTCAATGATGATGCAGTTGGTTTAAATCAAACTGGCTTAGATTTCATTCACCTCTTTGCGAAGAAAGTTGACTGTCGCTAGTAGCATACCGCTTCTCCTCTTCGTAATACGAGTTGAAACCTAATATTTCTTGTAATTCTTCAAAAGATGGCATGCTTCCAGGAGGGGGTATACGACCTCCTTTAATAGCTGCCAGTGCATCCTGCAGATATCTGAGGAACGTTACTCATAAGTTGTAGAAGAAGAATAAGACACCTAAAAGAAGATTGAACTTGAGACTGATGTTACAGAGAGCTGGACACACACCTACTCGGTGAAGTCAAAGAATACACGAGAAATGGCAAAATTATGTAAGATTTGGGGATATGCTAAACAAATTATCTAATATAAAAAAAAATTAAACATGAATTGATTAGTAAGGATGCAACTTCTACAATTAAAGTCAAATAATTTCAGCAGATGTCCTGTATGTATATTTTACAAAACTTTTAGCATGCACATGTACTGAAGGAAAAAGATGAATATAAGACCTGTATTGCACGAATGGAAACCCCCATCAAGGATAGAGGATAGGCTACAAGCTTAAATCCAACATCTTCAAGTTCCATAGGATTGAGTATAGGAGTTTTCCCTCCTCCTTCAAGCATATTGGCCTGCACAGAAATTAAAGAGTTTACTTGATTCGTATAAATTATTTACCATGGGAACATAAATTTGATCAACGCCAATGATGTTAAATTATCCTGGTCTTTAGATAAGATTGATTAAAGTTCTAGACAAAGACTTAATCTGAGAAAGTGCAGATTATCTAGAAAGAAGCCTACAGATAAAGGTAGTTGATTTATATGATGAGTATGGCCGATGATAGAGATTGCAAAGTTATAATTATATTAGGTGGCTCATCCAATGCGTCACCTTTTTCTTGTTTTCTTTTTCAGTAATTCATCAAATGTGTCACTGTTTAAGAGACTAACTTATTTTATACTCCCTCCGTTCCAGGATAAAAGTCCTAATTGACTTTTTGCGCATATTAAGAAAGATGATAAAATGACAAAATTGTCCATATTTAAATTCTCATTTAATTGCATAGTCTTTTGCACATTACTAGTGATGCTCCATAAATATGCATAGAGAATAAAAATATAACAATTAATAATAAGGGTATTATAGGCAAATTATTGTAAAAAATAGATCATTTAAGGAAAGTAGACATTTAACTTGGGATTACCTAAAATAATAATAAAGACTTTTATCCCGGGACAGAGGGAGTACCAGGAAACACTAAGCTTATGTTCGTTAGCAATAGTAACTATCTTACTGATGGGATCGGATTATTTATGCATTTTAAATATCTTTTATCTCATTAGTGGTATTAAATTTACATTATGAACCAAGACTATGTAATACCCAAAAAAGCCATTTCATGAGGGACAATAGTATTAGGGGGAAGTGGTGTTAACATTCCCTCATGAAATGGCCTTTAGAGGTATTATGGCATCGTAAGAGTAAGAGCTCATAATATAATACCGTACATAAGATTGGTATTAAAAGTATTAATAGTCGAATCTCATCAATAATTATTGCAAACGAACTCTGAGAGAGAGAGAAAGAGAGAGAGAACTTTATAGTAAATGTTAAACCATGCTGCCTCAAGCATACACACAGACACGCACACACACAATGACAATGTTACTTCTCATCAAACATATATTTCTAATCCATAATATCAATTAGATTGATCACATTGTTGAATATAGTAGGCACAAAGATTTAATTTCAGCAAGCACATATGACATATCGATAATGCATAAATGAATCTATAAACAGGACAGGAAGTGGGACAGCTTAGGTAACTGAGAATCTTGTTCTACAATGTAGTTTTTGAGAGAGTGCTTTAGGGCCTACGTCTAGCTTTAGTCCTGTCTTGGTCGGTAGGCAAGTCCAGTTGGTAAGTCAGTCAGTCCAGTGCAAGTGGCTTGTAGATTTGATAGATGGAAAAGGTAGAAGAACGTCAGAGAGTTACATATTGGCAATGGGTGGACCCTTGGAGTTTCAATTGCTATAAAAGTATAGTGCATATACCATGCACAGGAAGGTTTTCAGAGTTCAATGAGTCAACCTTATGGCCAAAAGGTAGGGTAGTGACCTGGGTTAATCATAAAAAGGAAAGGTAAGATAAAGTGCAGAAAGAAGGGATAATTCATGAGAAATAATCTAAGATCATCCAACCTTCTTTGTTTTGTGTGTTCTGCACTATTTGGAAGAAGATTGTTGGAGCAGTCCTGCTTTCCCTTATGGAATTGCTAGGTGGATTCTTGTGTAGGTACCATGTAAGTCTAAAACCATAGAAAAGAAGAGGCAGAAAAAGAATGTTTTCTGGGATTTGGATATATTGGATAGAAGATTGCTGGAGCAACGGATTGTTGAGTATGTCCATTACTCTTGTGTAGTATGTGACTGATGGAAAGACATTACACACACAACTAGCAGGACTCCAAGGAGTCTACAGTTGAGGCAAGAGCTTAAAGAAAGTTTTGTAGAGAAACTATATTTATATCTACAATTACATATGTTAAGGAGCATAATTGAATTTTGTTCTATTCGTCTTAAATTTGGGACTTCAATTTGGGAGGTGGATGTATTGTGTTCATGCTATTTACGAAAAGAAATTATAGGATAAAACCTTAACTCAATCAAGTACCCTAACAAGTGGGAGAATAACTAAGATGTTGATGAAGAACCTCATGATTGCACATTCCACCAACCATACTATGGACCAAGCTTGCCTATTCCCATGTCCAAAAAGGAAAAGAAGTAAGCCAACTACTTTAGCACATTAGTAACTAGGAATCCAAATTGTAATAAAGTGCCCTTATGAACAATAAGGTCAGTAGTCCGGTTCTTGCATCCAGCGACTTTGAGGTCATTCCTCGCGGTCTTTGCCAATTCTCCCACCCCTTGTGCTACTTTTCGGCATATGTTTTGCGGCATTTTCCGCACTCTCTACACAATTAATTGGTGTAACATGCAACAATTTTCAGATCAAGTGTTGAATATAATAGCAACAAAACCAGACACATGCATAAAAGTAATCTTTGACATCAGGGATATGATAAATTGTTTTCTTTGCACGATATTAGTCACTCGCTTTTTCAACCTTATATTCCACGTTCATACCCAACAGCTAAAACCAAATTCACATACCATTTTTGGAACTAGAGGAGAAATTTCACAAAAGGTTTTCATCTCCTCTTTTGATGCAAGTGCATCAGTAAAGAGAACATCAGCTCCAGCATCAGCAAAGGCCTTTGACCTCCATAGTGATTCCTCAAGTGAGATTGCTTGACGAGAATCTGTTCGGGCTACAATAACAATGTCAGAGCCACTTTCTTTCCGAGCATCAACAGCTGCTTTTATCCTCATCACTGCTTCCGCTCTAGAAAGTACTTTTCGTCCACGTGTATGACCACAAGCTTTGGGAAACACCTTTGAGAGAAAGCAATATAAGCAATAAGAGTTCCAAATATGGGGAAATTTTTGAGATTTCTTTAAAAAATTCTTTTTACAAGATAAGAGAAGAATTTTATTAAAGAAGATAATAGAACAACAGGAGGACAAGAACTCCTATATGGGGAAGAGGGGAAAAAACAGACTCAAATTTTCTCCAAGTCTGATCTATGCTCCCTCCAGTACTCATGCCAGTGTGCATTACAATATTCATACTGCTAGTATCTAATAAAGTTGCTAATCATACAAAAATAAGATATGAAGGGTATTAAAAATGGTGCCATTAGGCGCACTCACTACTCCTGAATCATAATCCTTTACATTTGAATATCGTTTTTGTTAGATTTATAAAATGGGCCCAAAGTCTAGTCTATAAATACATAAAACTCTCTAACTCAAAACCAATTGGTAATGAGAAGAGTTGGCCCAATTCATTATACACTAAATATATTTTCTTAAGGTATTCAATATGGGACAAGATATATACTCTAACACTTCCCCTCACGTGTAACCCGGTGTATTGAGGGTTGCACGTGGACCTGATGAATATGAAGACCCACACAATATAAGCAAGCCCAAAAGAAATCTAGTAAACCACGGGCAACTATTGGCCCAATTGATAAATGGTACTACTTAAGAAATGGGTAATTTTAATCCTTAAAAAATGGACTACAATTGATAAGTGGTACTAGTTAAGAAATGAGTAATTTTAACCCTTAAGAAATGGACTACAAGTAGGTAAGAATGAAGGCTAAGAAGAATATTTAATTAGGCCCAAGGAAAGCCAGCCGCTTTGATACCATGTTGATTTATAAAATGGACCCAAAGTATAGTATATAAAGACATCAAGCTCTCTAATTCAAAACCGTTGGCCCAAGTCATTATACACTAAACATATTTTCTCAAGGTATTTAATATGGGACAAGATATATACTCTAACAATTTCAATTATTGTAAAGCATAGGAATGAGAACAACTCCATCTACTACTATGCTGCCATCAAATCTTTGGGTGTCATACATGTAAAGATTAAGACATAGCAAGGTAATGGAACTCAATTGAATCCTCCTACAATTGGCGTTATTTTTTCCACTGTAGATTATCCGGCTTGTTGACAAATTGGCAAATGTTAATACCTAGACATGTAAATGCAACTCCTGAAATTGTTTCTGCACCTGACATGAATGCTGAATCGCTGATGCAGATAATGATATTTAACATCATTCATGGCTATAAGCCAATTTAATGATTCTCGTCAAATATTTTCCCATTCTCCTAGTCCATGCCTGTGAGATGCATACATTCTTGATAATTCGCAGCATTTGAAACTTTTCAAACTGAACTAATATCAAGAGAAGTATAAACGGCGGGGGATAGGGGGGGAGAGAGAGAGGATGGAATTTGTCAATAATACTATGTGTATATAAAAGAATCTTCTTATAATATGAACCTGATCTTCGAGTAAGATTCCTGCAAAGCCAGCTTTAATATATCCTTTGACAGTTCTCTTGACATTCATGGCATTACCGTATCCATTATCACCATCACCAATGACAGGAATGGACACAGCCTGAGTAATTTGTAGCCCTTGATCTACCATTTCTCCATAGGAAATAAATCCAGTATCCGGCAAACCCAACCGAGAAGCTGATATGCTAAACCCTAATGAAAACATGAAATGCCTCTAATAAGTTAGTCCTTCCAGATGAAAGAGAAATAAAATAGAATTCAACGACTACAGATTTAAAGGAGCATATAATGGTTCTAGTTGTAATATCATATGGAATCTAATTCTTTATCAGATGTTTAAAATATTGATAATAAAGAACTAGCCATCATTTATTTGACACTTCTAGATACATTTATTCATGTAATCATCTCACTTTTCTGCTAATAGGGAAATAGACAAAAACTGAGGGGGAGATATAATGAAGAAAAAGTCAACAAACTGCAATGTATTTGGATGTTTAACAAAATAAATTTGTAGAAATAATAAGAAAACCAGCTGAGTACTCAAAATAGCAGTTCCTTTACAAAACAAAAGCTACAGAAAAAATTCCCATTACGAAATAAGTACTTATTTTATTTAACCCATGGATAAGAATTATTGGGTTTCCTTCTCATAGTGGCGGCCAGTTGGCTCATGATATCAACATATCCAAAGTTTGTCTTTTTACTTAGACATATTTACTAGACATTTGGTGTTCATTTCATAAACAGAGCTTGGTTTCTTTTGTCCTAGCTTCCACCATAAGTTACGTTGTTGGCTAAATGCCGAAGGGTAAGATAAACTCTGGACAACCATCCCCATAGTGTATGAGACAAATGTATGCATTTCGACTAGGGTCGTATTCTATGGTTACGATTCTACCATATATGTCTTTTTCATTCCGTCGAAAATCGATTTTACGGTATAGGGAAATACCATTGAATTCACACTTTCTCAATGGGATATTTTCCTTCTTTTTTTCTCTGAATATTCAGGAGTTAAGACCATTAAACACTACTATCTGAAGAGGGGTATGTAAATTACAACGACTATGTGGAGATCTCTTATTCTTCTTCACCTCTGCAGAGTTATCAATGCAAATTCTGTGTTCTTCCTAGTATGCTTTGTTAACTCTGTTGCGTTTGTCGATAGATTGGTATTCTTCATATGTTTAACCCCAACAACGTATAAGAAGGGAGTGCGGTAAGACTCCCAACACGAACAAATACAGCATAAGAATAATCAGACATCTACTGGAGGGTGTAAGAAAATATAGAGTTTGCCTTTGGTGTTCCAAACATATCATGAAAAGTGAAGGATTTCCGTAGGACCTTTCTGAAGTCAACACTTAGGGGGTGTTTGATAAAAACTGAATACATCTGAATTTGAATCTGAATGAGCTGAATCTGAATGAGTTGAATCTGAATCTGAATGAAAAAAATTGTTTGATAATTAACATGTCTGAAACATCTAAATGACAAAACTTTATTATTTTACCCATCTGAAAAAATTCAAAATTGTTGTAAATTTATTTAATATTACTTAATATAATAGTTAATATTTTTTTTATTTTTTATTTTTTTAATTTTGTTTACTTCATTCAGCTGCTCATTCAGCTCAAAAAATCTGACTTAGTCATTCAGTTCGTCCATCTTACCGTTTCAGCCATTCGGACCAAAACAAACGCACTGACCGATTCAACCATTCAGATTTAGCTCCATTCAGCTGTAAACAAACACCCCCTTAATCAGCAAAAAGGCCAAGATGAAAAACAAAAAATGGTCCCTCCCTCGGTAAATGAATAAGAAACACATTAAAACAATGATAGATATCCATTCAACCTCAATTCCGTCAACAAGTATTTGAATTTTACTACAGTACTAATTGCTATTATATTAGTCTCCCAATTTTGGTAAGGTAAAATAGTTTTCAAAAGAGAAAAATTCATAATAGACTTTCAACAGTGTTGTAAGTTTTGTAGCGAATACTGAGGAACCCTCGTTACTAACTCACAAGCACCAACCCATTAAAAATATAAAGCTACCAAGATGGCTTATAAAGAAACCCAAATCTCATCACCCATAGAAAAACTTTCTTGTGCTATGAACTCGAATAGATACGCCAAAAACCCCAGAATCAACGCACACGTTAAACTGAAGTTCTTTAAGCAAAGTCCTTAGACATGAGATTTACACCTTAAAGCAGGGCTTGGCATCTCTCCACTAAGCTTCTGTCCATTTTAATTATCAAAGTTATAATGGAAATCAACATCTATCAATTAATTTATGACATTCAGCTACATTACTATGCCATAAATCAAAGTAATCTTATAAAGCTTTACAGTATGATTAACTTCCGTCTTACTTAACAAAATTTGGAAGGCATAATAAACTAAATGAAACTTCAAAATGAGTTAAATCATTCTAATTTTTTGCAACATTTTATCACATTTTCCAAAACTAGAGATATTTATTCAAGCAGATCAATTCACTCGAGCAAATAGCCAAAAGAAAACCCAAAATATACAATTAAATATTAAAGAAATTACCAAAGAAATGAAATCAAATACTAGATTATACCACTTGTAAAGCATAATTCAAAGCCAGCTCGCTCCACAAGCTTTGCACTGAGAGCATCAAAGCAAGCTGGACCCTGGTGAACTCCGGGAGAATCAAGAATCCGCCTTAGAGCCTTCGCAGGAGATTCAATTGCGGGTGAATTTCTGTCCCCATAACAAGCTATGATGCTAGTATTATCGTATGGTAACTTTAGACTGGTGTAGCTGCGGGATAAAACTAGCCGTTGAAGGGGTGACCCGAAATTGATAATCGGAACTGGGTTTGTTGTTGATGGGCCAATTTGTAGGCGGCGGCCGCCGTCGTGGTGGTGGTGGTGGTGGTGGTGGCTGTAGCAGACATTGCTGTAACCTCTGCTTGTGGCTGAGGTCATCATTTCTGTGTTATGGTTTGGGCTGTACGTTCTACTAATATTCAAACTATTCCATGGTTAATTTATCCATGAACTTGTAGAGTATTTCTATTTCCGTCCTTCAATTACAAAAATGAAAAGATTGAATTTCTTTGACTCAAAATTTTATACTTTAGTATGCCCAATCAAGATCCAGTTTAGTGTTAATTAAGCAAGTGTAAAGACCATTTTGCCCCATTTTTTTGTTAATAATAAAAGGCTTAAATGTAAATAACTGCCATAAACTATTAATCTTTTTACATTTCGGTGATCAAATTTTTAATTTTTTCAATTAGGTCATTAAACTATTATTTTTTTTCACTTTCGCTCAATTACGTGACCCCGCAGACTAAATTAATCAATGTCTACGTGTAATTAAAATTTGGAATTAAATATAAATTACTACCCTGAATTATTGATATTTTTTCCACTTTAGTGATCAATTTTTCAAAAAATTTCAATCAATTGATCAAAGTATTAAATTTTCTACTTTAGTTCAATTGAAGTTGTCACGTCATAAATTAATGACGTGACTTTAACTAGGGGTGAGCATGGTGTGGTTTGAAATCCAAATCGCACCCGAAATCGCTTAGGTGCGGTTTAAAAATTCAAAAACCGCTTTAAATAAATCGCTTTGTGATTGGTGCAGCAAGCGGTTTTAATTGGTGCGGTTTCGGTTCCAAAACCAATTGAAACAAAAAAAAAATATAAACCTTCAATAAAATTTAACATAAAACTTACATCGAACAATTCACTTAGTGACAGAGTCGGCAATGGAAATTATATCAAACATGCTTTAAAACTAAAATATACGCTATATAAAACAACGGAGACCATATATTCGATAACAAGCAAGAATGTTTATCTAGTTTCTCAAAAATTAAAAGTATATACTGGAGATAGAATGAAATTCTATCTCATATATTGCAGGGAGGACTTATAGAATATAATCCTAATTATACCTAATTTGAAAAATAATCTATTAGACTATTACTATTATAGCATTGTCATTAACCAATGCATCAAGTGCTTGAGCCCCTCAGCTATAAGCCCCTCCAATAAGGTATCAAACAAATTCGAAATTTCAAAACTCAATTGTTTAATTTTTGACTCTATAACCTCTAACATCTTCTTTCAATTGGTGAAAAAATGACAATGCAAGACTGAGGTTTTCTCTGAGAGTGTTCAAGTGAAAAGTAACTTCAGAATTTACTAGAGATAATACATACATACACACACATGGTGTGGTTTCAATTTTATGCGTGCGGTTTTGGCTAGTAACCAAACCGGAACCGTAAATTTGGTTATCCAACCCACCTAAAACCGCCACATACGTCAAAACCGTTGGTGCGGTTTTAATTGGTACGGTTCGTACGGTTTTTGGTGCGATTTCGGTTCCAATTTGGTTACTTACTCAGCCCTAACTTTAACACCTAATATGTGACTGATGATATGTTAAAACAATACTCATTTTATAATTAGTTTATATCATTTTATAAAAATTAAATAGTCATAAATGTAATATTATGTTATAATAATTTAACAACAAAAACTAAAAATAAGTTAAAAATGAAACATTTATTCAACAGGTTCTTTTTTATTCAAAAAAAGAACCAAGTAATAATTATGAAAAATATTACTTATCACTATTATTAGCACCTAAATTTTTAAAAAAACAGAAGGGAAAAAAATTATCTATAACTAATTATTAGATATCATCTTACTTACAACTATCATTAACTATTTATTTTTCACAAAATAAAAATGGTATTAAATTATTAAAACATAATTTACACATAAACACTTTCCATGGACTTTTCTTAGTTAATGGAGAAAACGAATTAAAAACTAGTAATTAAAAAATAAATAACTCTCACTATTTTGCCTTTGTGAACCCACCTGTTATTTTTCAAAGACACAATAAAGATCTAGAAGAAGGTTGAATAGATTTATATTACTTTTCAATTCATTAAAGAATTATTACCAAGTGATTAGATAATCAAGATTGATTATGCACATCGGAATATGAGATTGAAAACTCCCCTTAAAGATTTATAAGAAATCTCAGTTCTTAATTTAGCTTATGTGGAAGTTTACCCTTTATCATATATAATAAGCATATCAGATTTGTAACATAATGTAAATGACTGAAGGTAAATGACACATGAGATTTTAAGTGGTTCGAGATGAATAGCTCTAGTCCACTTGTGACGTCCCCAAAATAGGTATACATCACTCATTCTCGAAGTCGCTTGGATATCAAACTACCTAAAATTAAATACAAACTTCATTTATATTAATCTGTTGAACTGTCAGAGTAAGAGTACGACAACACATAAGCTGTGAGATTTAATACAAATATATGTAACTCTCATGGTGTCTCGACCATAACACCTTACAATGGTACTTTACATAAAAGTACAGTCAATAACTATTTTAAAAATTAAAATCTTTGGAAAATGCTCAAGAAAACCTTCGTACATGGGAGGCCATGTATCTAAGTTATGATAGATATCATATGACTCGAGAATTATCCTTGGTTGACCCAATAGACCCCAAAGAAAAACGAGAAGATTACTATCATGTTCTTTCTAATGATGAGTCTTCTCTTGACATATACTTATCTCTATTATCTCCAATTGAGAATTATATTTCAACCAAACTCCGAGATTATATAGGTAGTGCTCATAGATATAATCAGCAAGTGCATGTGCACAACCCTGTCTTATGATAACACGAAGTCATCTGTCATTAGACATCTTGTATGATATTGGTAAAACACCATTCCAAAGTTGGGTTCACCTCACCCTATTCGATTCACCAAAATCAACGATTAAAATGACGATAAAATACTTACACACTTATCTAAAATTTCAATAAAATTATTGTCATAACTGCTTTTAGGGAAAACTCAACAAATTTATAGACCATCGATTCTATTCCTGTTACCCCGCCAACCTAACTACACTCTTATTACGAAAGGAATTGTGAAGCAAAAGGTGAGCACAACTAGCCCAAAGAAAGAATATCATGACTAAATATAATTAAATTATCAATAGTTTTCACAAGTAATAAATCGTAGATTTAGAACATATGGTAGATGATAAAACTTTTCAACCATAGTGGCAGCGGAACGAGCAATCCATTAGAAGAGTCAAATAGACCATAAAGTCTATTATCTTCTCCATGTTAAAAGTTCACCAACAATGTTTTATCCATGTAACATCAATCAACAGTTCCTGTCCACAATCATGTGAATAACTCATAATCATAATTGTGATTCTAAATTCCTCTTCGCACCCAGGATGAAGATAATTTTCATCACCTATCTTTACCTGAAACATCAAAGATCGTGGTTATACCAAATCACAGTTCCTGTTCATAATCATACTAATAAATTCATCTTTGCACTACGGACCAAAGATATTCATTAACAGTTCATCTTTGCACTACAGGCCAAAGACATACAATTGTATTTTAGAAGAGTCAAGTAGAGCATGATATTTACTATCTTCTACGAATTAAAAGTTTATTATCAATATTTTATCGCTGAGACTCAGCTCAATACATCACCGAATTATCCATGCACTACGACCAAGGATATTCGTTAGTATCACATTCATGAATTATCCATGCACTACGGGCCAAGGATATTCGTTATTGATATTTTTTCCACTTTAGTGATCAATTTTTCAAAAAATTTCAATCAATTGATCAAAGTATTAAATTTTCTACTTTAGTTCAATTGAAGTTGTCACGTCATAAATTAATGACGTGACTTTAACTAAAGGTGAGCATGGTGTGGTTTGAAATCCAAATCGCTTTTTGAAATCGCTTAAGTGCTGGTTTAAAAATTCAAAACCGCTTTACCTAAATCGCCAGATTGATTGAAAAAAAGTGCGGTTTTAATTGAGTGCGGTTTCGGTTCCAAAACCAATTGAAACAAAAAAAAAATATAAACCTTCAATAAAATTTAACATAAAACTTACATCGAACAATTCACTTGGTAATGAAGTCAAGAATGGAAATTATATCAAACATGCTTTAAAACTAAAATATACGCTATATATAAAACAATCTGGAGACCATATATTCGATAACAAGCAAGAATGTTTATCTAGTTTCTCAAAATTAAAAAGTATATAATTTGGAGATAGAATGAAATTCTATCTCATATATCATAGGAGGACTTATAGAATATAATCCTAATTATACCTAATTTGAAAAATAATCTATTAGACTATTACTATTATAGCATTGTCATTAACCAATGCATCAAGTGCTTGAGCCCCTCAGCTATAAGCCCCTCCAATAAGGTATCAAACAAATTCGAAATTTCAAAACTCAATTGTTTAATTTTTTGACTCTATAACCTCTAACATCTTCTTTTTCAATTGGTGAAAAATGACAATGCAAGGTGAGGTTTTCCGAGAGTGTTCAAGTGAAAAGTAACTTCAGAATTTACTAGAGATAATACATACATACACACACATGGTGTGGTTTCAATTTTATGCGTGCGGTTTTGGCTAGTAACCAAACCGGAACCGTAAATTTGGTTATCCAACCCACCTAAAACCGCCACATACGTCAAAACCGTTGGTGCGGTTTTAATTGGTACTGATTAAATACGGTTTTTTAGTGCGATTTCGGTTCCAATTTGGTTACTTACTCAGCCCTAACTTTAACACCTAATATGTGAGTGATGATATGTTAAAACAATACTCATTTTATAATTAGTTTATATCATTTTATAAAAATTAAATAGTCATAAATGTAATATTATGTTATAATAATTTAACAACAAAAACTAAAAATAAGTTAAAAATGAAACATTTATTCAACTGGTTCTTTTTTATTCAAAAAAAGAACCAAGTAATAATTATGAAAAATATTACTTATCACTATTATTAGCACCTAAATTTTAAAAAAAATGCAGAAGGAAAAAAATTATCTATAACTAATTATTAGATATCATCTTACTTACAACTATCATTAACTATTTATTTTTCACAAAATAAAATGGTATTAAATTATTAAAACATAATTTTACATAAACACTTTCCATGGACTTTTCTTAGTTAATGGAGAAAACGAATTAAAAACTAGTAATTAAAAAATAAATAACTCTCACTATTTTGCCTTTGTGAACCCACCTGTTATTTTTCAAAGACACAATAAAGATCTAGAAGAAGGTTGAATAGATTTATATTACTTTTCAATTCATTAAAGAATTATTACCAAGTGATTAGATAATCAAGATTGATTATGCACATCGGAATATGAGATTGAAAACTCCCCTTAAAGATTTATAAGAAATCTCAGTTCTTAATTTAGCTTATGTGGAAGTTTACCCTTTATCATATATAATAAGCATATCAGATTTGTAACATAATGTAAATGACTGAAGGTAAATGACACATGAGATTTTAAGTGGTTCGGAGACTGAATAGCTCCTAGTCCACTTGTGACGTCCCCAAAATAGGTATACATCACTCATTCTGAGTCGCCAGATATCAAACTACCGAAATTAAATACAAACTTCATTTATACAATCGTTGAAGCTGCCGCAAATGCGATACAACACATAAGCTGTGAGATTTAATACAAATATATGTAACTCTCATGGTGTCTCGACCATAACACCTTACAATGGTACTTTACATAAAAGTACAGTCAATAACTATTTTAAAAATTAAAATCTTTGGAAAATGCTCAAGAAAACCTTCGTACATGGGAGGCCATGTATCTAAGTTATGATAGATATCATATGACTCGAGAATTATCCTTGGTCAATTAATAGACCCCTAAAAGAAAAACGAGAAGATTACTATCATGTTCTTTCTAATGATGAGTCTTCTCTTGACATATACTTATCTCTATTATCTCCAATTGAGAATTATATTTCAACCAAACTCCGAGATTATATAGGTAGTGCTCATAGATATAATCAGCAAGTGCATGTGCACAACCCTGTCTTATGATAACACGAAGTCATCTGTCATTAGACATCTTGTATGATATTGGTAAAACACCATTCCAAAGTTGGGTTCACCTCACCCTATTCGATTCACCAAAATCAACGATTAAAATGACGTATAAAATACGACACACTTATCTAAAATTCTCAATAAAATTATTGTCATACTGTTTTAGGGGAAACCTCAACAGCTATAGACCATCGTTCTATTCCCCTGTTACCCCCGCTCGACCCAACTACACTCTTATTACCTGAAAGGAATTGTGAAGCAAAAGGGTGAGCACAACTAGCCCAGTAAAGAATATCATGACTAAATATAATTAAATTATCAATAGTTTTCGTCAGTAATAAATCAGAGATTTAGAACATATGGTAGATGATAAAACTTTTCAACCATAGTGGCAGCGGAACGAGCAATCCATTAGAAGAGTCAAATAGACCATAAAGTCTATTATCTTCTCCATGTTAAAAGTTCACCAACAATGTTTTATCCATGTAACATCAATCAACAGTTCCTGTCCACAATCATGTGAATAACTCATAATCATAATTGTGATTCTAAATTCCTCTTCGCACCCAGGATGAAGATAATTTTCATCACCTATCTTTACCTGAAACATCAAAGATCGTGGTTATACCAAATCACGAGTTCTGCTCATAATCATATTTTAATAAATTCATCTTTGCACTACGGACCAAAGATATTCATTAATGATTCATCTTGCACTACAGCCAAAAGACATACAATTGTATTTTAGAGTCAAGTCAAGTAGAGCATGATATTTACTATCTTCTACTTAATTAAAAGTTTATTATCAATATTTTATCGCTGAGACTCAGCTCAATACATCACCGAATTATCCATGCACTACGACCAAGGATATTCGTTAGTATCACATTCATGAATTATCCATGCACTACGGGCCAAAGATATTCATTAGTATCACGACCACGAATTATCCATGCACTATGGGCCAAAGATATTCGTGTTTTCACCAATGGTCATGATCATGCCAAACAATAATTCATCTTTGCACCCTTAGCCGAAGAGAACACATGGTTATGATCATACCAACATATGTTCATCAATGCACTACAGGCCAATGAGGACTTTTACCACATCATTTATAACATTACGGTCATGATTATACCGAATAATCCCTGGTCATAATTATACCAATCAACAGTCCATCTATGCACGTAAGCCACAAATGACTTTCATTACAATATAAGCATAAGGATGATGACAATGATATAAACATTAATCAAACGAAATCAATGATAAATATTAAAAACTTTAAATTTATCCAGAGTTTAAAAATATCCAAATTATCAACATGATACTGCTTTGTGGAGTAAAATTCAAGAATAATATTCATGTATCAAAAATAATTTGGACAGAAAAGAAATATATTTTTCGGGTGAATAGTATCCCGGCATGAAAAGTGCCCCAAATACCCTAGTGAATAATATTCGAGTGAATAGTAACCGGATGAATAGTAACTCGTGAATAGTACTCCGACACAAAAAGATCAATAATTATCAAGAAAGCTCAGAATAATATTTCCATGAAAAGATACTGGATGAAGCGCAAATATCAATGATATTCTACTAATTTCACGGAGTATAGAAGCAATACTTCAACAAAATGAGTGTAGAAGTAGGAATACAAAACGAAATAATATTATTTACATACTACAGAGTATGAAAGAAAATATTATTTCATACGAATATTGAATGAAGATAATATCCATACGAATACGAAAAATAATATCTCTTCTGAATATGAAATAAATAATCAATACCGTGTGCTACTATGTAACCACAGCGTATTCGCATTTCTTTACCACAAGGGTATTTCAAATGCTTTTAACGGTAAAACTTTCGTCGTTGTTTTTATAAAAGATATTTCTGTCGTTTTCTAACTACGACAATACTTCCGTTGTGGGGTCCACCAATGATGGTGTCGTCGTACAGATATTCCCTGACAAAAAGAATATTCTCCGACCAAACGAATATTTTATATCAACTTGCTTACTTTGCAAAATTTTCAAATATCACCCTTAACTTTAACCTTTTATCAATTTAACCATTTACTAAATAGAATAACAATTATCAGAAAATTGAATACTTTCATTTTGTAAAATTCGGGGTCTTACACCACTCTTCTACTCTATGAGTAGAAAATCCACTAAGAATTCGATCACTTAGACCAGGACACTTTGCCCTCTTCAAGCCTAACATACTTAGATATTTTAGTCACTAAGACAATGACACTAAGACCTCTTCAAGTCCAGCAGGCTTAGAAATTTAACTAAGATGAGGACATTAAGATCTCTTCAAGTCCAGCAGGCTTAGAAATTTAGTCACTAAGACAAGGATCCTCTAACTCCAATTCGATCATTAAGAGCAGGACCCTCTGGCCCCAATTCGGTCACTAAGACAATAACCCTCTGACCCCAATTTGGTTTGTTGATGTTTGTTAGAGGTGTTACTGAGTTGACATTTAGGCTCCTTTATCTTAAGGTGCTCAACAACTTGAACAAGATCATCTTCTAGATGTTACTGATCTTCGACATTGATGCTTTACTTTCTCTGCTGTTCAACAACTATACATGATCATTGTTTATGAGCTACTAAGATGGCAATAGAGCTCCTTCCTTTTGGTACTTAGAAGCTTCTCATAATTGATGTCAATATGATGTTGATGGTCTTCTTTCTCTTGTACTTAGCAGCTCAGAACACATCGCATGTTATAGAGTTAATCTGTTCTACATCTTCATCTATTCAGCTCTGTGTGTTCTTGGTGGATCGTAGAGTGTGTTTTTGCACTTTCCTTTTTGATCTTACACTCAACGATTTTCAGTGTTCATCCATCATCTCTTCAACCACCTGTTAATTTTTAATCTTGGTGCTCTTATATAGTCTTTTATAGATTTTATCGTTGGAGATTTTCCATTGAGGCATTCAATGCTTCAGATCTTTTGAGATCCTTGATGTTGATGTTTTAGTCCATGTTGAAAGTAGTATGCACACAAGTCAATCACATTTGATGTGATGTAGCATATACTTTATAATCTTATTCGTTTATTAATAAAATAATTAATTTATTTAAAGATCCACAATGTATTGTTGAATTAATTATGATAAATCCATAATTTTGAACAATGCTTTCAGAATCATGATGATGATTATGCTAATAAGATCTAAGTTCTAGATATTCCAAAACTAAAATTGTTCTTAATCGTTGGATTCCTAAGAAAAAGATTAGTGAATCTGGATAGATTAGTATATATTATGTTTGCTCTTATGAAAAGGATGATTGATCTCATAATCACTTGTGTAGAGACAATAAAGCAAGTATGTAGGTGCTTCTTAAAGAATAAGTTCACTGAACGTGACTCGCTAAAGGAATACCTAATAGAGTTTTACTTGTCTGTCAATAGTAATTCCTAATCTGATAGTAGTACAAGTGATCTTTGGACTTGAGATCATCATAATATCCTGTGTATGATGGGTTATGCTTTGACATGTCCCTTAAGACCTTCACGGTATATCAAAGGGTATTCTAGGATATAATAAGTTATACATGAATATAGGTGAATGGTCAACAAAAAATCTACCACTTCTAGTAAAAGATGAGAATGTCCTACATGATTCGATAAATGACAACTCAGTAGTCCTTGGCCAAGGCAGAGTGAAATTAGAAAGGAGTTTCTAATTTGCATTATTTAGAGTTGTGCATTTGAAAATTGAAATGCATATAATCAAATAAAATTAGACTTGACAGTAATTTCATGTCTTATATTTGATTGGGACATTGTATGGTGGAAGGATTAAATTGTACAGTAACTATTCAGTGAAAGGTTCTTTTATGATTAAATGTTGAAATCTATATTATTGTGACGCCCCCAAAATAGGTCCATACAACCCATTCTGAGTCGCCAAATATATGGTACATAATTCAAATACAAACTTAATTTATACAACTGTTAAGTGTCGTGCAGAATACGACAAAACATAAGCTGAGAGTTTTAACACGAATATTATCTCGTAGACAATATCCAAACTCAAATGGAGTCCTTATTACAATTATTATCACACTATTTCATAAAATAGTGAGGACTATTATAGCCACCATCTTGGACCATCACTCTATTCCCCGACTAGTCCCAACTATATTCTTATTTCTTGAAGAGAATAATGAAAGAAAAGGGTGAGCTCAACTAGCCCAATAAAGAATATCATGACTAAGATAATATAGAATAAATTATCCTTAGTCTTCAACAGTATAAAAACTGATAGAATACAATAGACAACAAGTTTAACTGCAGCGGAACAAGAAATCCATTAGAAGAGTCAAGTAGAGCATGATGTCTACTATCTTCTATGATTTAAAAGTTTATCATCAATATTTTATCTCTAAAACACATCTCAATAAATAATCCACATCATCGAATTATCCATGCACTACGGGCCAATGATATTCATTAGTATACCACATCATCGAATTATCCATGTATTACGTGCCAAGGATATTCATTAGTATCACCACATCATCGAATTATCTATGCACTACGGGCCAAGGATATTCGTTAGTATCACCAATGGTCATGACCATGCCAAACAACTGTCCATCAATGTACTACGGGCCAATGAGGACTTTTACCACATCATTTGTAACATTACAGGTCATGATTATACCGATACATAATTCCTGGTCATAATCATACCAATCAATAGTCCATCTATGCACTACGGGCCAAAGATGACTTTCATCACAATTTAAGCATGAGGATGATGACAATGATATAATGTGACACCCCCAAAATAGGTATACATCACCCATTCTGAGTTGTCAATACACGGTACAGAAACAACTACAACTTTATTATTACAACAGTAAAACTGTGAGTTTAAATACAGATATTGCCATCTAAACAATATCCACATACAAATAAATCCTCATCATAGTTATTGATACATTATTTTACAAAAATTGTGACTACTAAACAACTCTCTAAAACCATCATTCCATACCCCCACTCTGCATCATTACATTCCCGCCTCCTCGAGAAGAAAAATGGAACAAAAGGAAAAGGTGAGCTCAACTAGCCCAAAGAAGAATATTATGACTAAGATAATATACAACAAATTATCGTTAGTCTTCAACAGGAAAAATTTAATAGAATACAATAGACAACAAGTTTTAAATCAATACTCGCAGATGAAAATATTAATTCATGTAAGAAGAGTTACGTAGAGGATGAAATCTACTAATATCTATGAATTTAACAGTTCATCATCAATATTTTTATCCCAAAGTAACATCAATCAATATATATCGGAATCATATATTCATCCTTGCACTACAAAAGGACATTCACCACCGGGTCATGTTCATCTAAACACTGCTCATCTTGCACTCACGGGCCAAAGATATTCATCAAAAATCATTCATCTTTGCACTACAAAGCCAAAGATATTCATCGAAATCAATCATCTTTGCACTACAGGCCAAAGATATTCAATAATATCATCATTTAAGACTGAGGATGATGAAAAATATATTTTTTTTTAAAGAAACGAATCCAGTGAAACAAAATGACAAGGATTAAGGATTAAGTATTCGTAATTTGTTTTATCCACGTCCAAAAATACCTAAAAAATAATCATAGTGGTATAAAATTCAAGAATGATCAAAACATGGATACAATCAAAACTAGTATCCACAATAGATATTTTGGACGAAAAGGAAAATTTTCATTTTTCGATGAATAGTGTCGTATTCGTGAATAGTACCGTATATCGTGAATAGTCAGATATCGTAAATAGTAACTCCGACACCAAAAGTTCCAAATTTGATAAAAACTTCAGATCAATATTTCAGCATAATGATATTGAAGAAATAATATCATTACGAAAAAAAAATATATCCCTTACCTCGGAAAGACAGTACTTCTAACTGGAATACTGGATATAGGCTATAACTTGAACTTTCATCGTATAGTAATACTCAAAGTATACTCAAAATACTCATAAGAATACGCTCGATAATATAGAGAGAAAAAACTTCAGTTTCTGGTGTGATTTTCAATTCTAACCTAAGCACCTATTTATAGGAAATTGCTTAGAACACCAAAGCAGAAAATTTAATATAATAATATATTTATAAAAAATTTTCTACGCCATCCTTTGGGAATCTGAAATCAGCCACAAAGCATGTGATTAATGAGGCTCACAACATATAAAAAATGTTTTTGTTATTTTAAACAATTAAAACTTCCAAAAACAATTATTTCGGAACTCTGGAACTTCAATAATTCACAATAAATAGCCCTTTTGTCAGAAAATTGAATCTCATGAGTTTTTATAGGAAATTCAATTATCTACAACTTTGCGTAAGAAAGGTTTTTTCAAATTCCAAATGTAAATTGACCAAAGAAATCCACAAACCAGGCGATTTTTTGTGCTATAATCAAATTTCAATCAATAAATGGGGTCCACCGACATGTTTAACATGTTTTAAACATTTATTGCAATAAAATACTCTTCCTCCTCGTGATACTCATATATCCCACATTCGTTGTAAAAATATCACCATTATTATATTATTAAAATATAATAATATATATATTTAAATGAATTATTTTATCAGAAAAAGATAAAATTTCAATTTTCAACAATTGTCACATTAAAAATTTTCTCCATCTATATCCACATAAAATCAATATTTTCCTCATCATATGAATCAATAATTAATTATTCACAAATAATATTACAGAATCACAATATTGATAACTGTGCGGTTCCGTGAAAGAGGGGCTTTCCAATAAGAATTTCTCATTACTGGCGCGCAATTAGGTGACCAAACCTCTCCTTAGACAGAACTTTCTAGATATTGCCAATAATGTTATCTAATAATATTATTCAGATAATATGAATTATTGCTTCGATAATAAAAATATCGTGTAATAACAATTATTCAAACAACAAAGAATATAAAATATCAACACAACAATTATTGAACCAATAAAATATCGAAGCAAGAATTATCAGTAACCATTATTGAGTGGTGCCTTCTTACGTAAGAGTCAATAATTGGTGCAATACCGCGTCTTCTTTGCGCAACAACGCCAGACATCGTGTTTTTAACCACGGGTATTCCAACAATGTAAATGGTAACAATTACGCCTTGTTATTTTTAAACAACTTATATTTGTCGCTTTCTTCCTCCAATCGCTTCCGTTATGGGGCCCATTACACGGTCGCTTCTGCGTTGCATTTAATATTCCCGACAAAGACGAATATTCCACGACCAAACGAATATTCCCCGACAACAATGAATATTTTATAACCACTTGCTTATTTTGAAATATTTACGTATTTTACCCATAACTATCCACATTAATCACATCAACCCTTACTATTTCAAAATAATAATTAGAGGAAATTAAATTTCATTTATTAATTATTTGGGGTCTTACATATAAGAATTCAATTAAGTGAAAGCAAGGATAAAAGATTTATAATTCAATTTATCTAGAGTTAAAGAATGTCCAAATTGTCAACATGATAACTTCTATGTGGAGTAAAATTCAAGAATAATATTCATGTATCAAAAATAATTTGGACAGACAAGAAATTAATTTTTTTCATGAATAGTAGCCCAGGTGAATAGTACTCGAGTGAATATTACTTCGTGAATAGTACTTCATGAATAGTACCATATGTATGAATAGTACCGTATGTATGAATGGTGTCGTATGTATGAATAGTACTCTGACATGAAAAGGTTAAAATTGAACAAGAATGTTTAGAAAAAATATTTCAGTGGAACAATACTAGATGAAGCGCAAATTTCAAGGATATTCTACTAATTTCAAAGAGTATAGAAGCAATACTTATCAAAATAAGTGTAGAATTATGAATATAAAACGAAATAATAATATTACTTACATACTACAAAGTATAGAAGAAAATATTATTTATTACGAATATTGAATGAAAATAATATCACTTACGAATATTGAACGAAAATAATATTCCTTACGAATATTGAACGAAGACAAAATCCCTTACAAATATTGAACGAAAATAACATTCCTTACGAATATTGAACGAAAATAATATTCTTACGAATACGAAAATAATATCTCTTCTAAATATGAAATAAATAATACATATCCGGCGTGTCCAAGAAAGCTGCGGATTCCCTTAACTGTAGTCGGCGGTGGAAGATTCTCGATTGTGTCCAGCTTTGCCCTATAAACTTCTAAACCCTTTGCAGAGACTTTGTGCCCCAGGATAATTCCTTCACCAACCATAAAGTGGCATTAATTTCTCCCAGTTTAGCACTAAGTTGGTTTCCACACATCGTTTTAGAACCAACCAGATTTTTAAGACACATATCAAAAATGTTCCCATAGACTGAGAAGTCATCCATGAAAACTTCGACATTCCGCTCCACCATGTCCGAAAATATGGCCATCATACATCTTTGGAAAGTCGTCAATGCATTACACAACCCAAATGACATCCTCCTGAAAGCAAAGGTGTTATATGGGCACGTGAAGGTGCTCTTTTCTTGATCATCAGGAGCTATGACTATTTGGTTGTACCCCGAATATCCGTCCAGCAAATAATAGTATTCGTGCACAGCCAACTGGTCCAACATCTGATTGATAAAGGGTAAAGGAAAGTGGTCCTTCCGGGTTGCCTTATTAATCTTTCTGTAGTCCATACAAAACTTCCATCCGGTCAGTGTCCGCGTCGGAATCAGATCATTGTCGTCGTTCGTCTCAACTGTCATTCCACCTTTTTCGGAACACATTGAACTGGACTTACCCATTTACTGTCTGAAATCGGGTATATTATTCAAACATCTAACCACTTCAATATTTCTTTCTTCACCACTTCTTTCATGATTGGATTTAATCTTCTCTTCTATTCCACTGTTGGCTTTGAGTCCTCTTCCAAGAGAATCTTGTGCATGCAAAAAGAAGGGCTTATCCCTTTTATGTCGTTAATTGTCCACCATATCGCAGACTTGTATTCTCTAAGTATCCTCAACAATTTACTTTCCTGCAATTCATTAAGCGTAGATGTAATAATAACATGTAACATATTTGAATTACCCAAATAAGCATACCTGAGGTGTTTAGGAAGAGGCTTAAGCTCAAGAGTGGGTGGCTCCTCAAGTGATGGTTTCATTCTTGTCGAAGCTTTTTCTTCTGTATATAGAGGCTCGAATGGTACCTTAAACCTGCTTACTCTAGGCAAAGAATCTAGCATATGCAAGTAGTCCATGAATTCTGGATCATCCAAGTCCTCATCTCCCAGTAGAGTATTTTCCAACGGATCTCTGACCAAACCTCTAACCAAGTCTTTTTTTACCATCCTTTCGATCACATCCATTCAAAAAAATTCTTCCTCATCTATAGGGAACCTCATGGCTTTAAACACATTGAATTTAACTTCTTGGTCTTGTACCCTCATTATTAATTCTCCTTTCTGCACGTCAATGGGAGTTCGCCCAATAGCCAAGAATGGCATCCCTAAGATGATTGGGATATTTTTGTCCTCTTCATAATCTAAAATAATAAAGTCTGACGAAAATATGAACTTATCCACTTTAACTAAAATGTCATCCACAATCTCTCTTGGATAAGTCATCGATCTATCCGCTAACTGCAGTTGTAAAATCACAAATTTTACGAATAAAGATTAAATTTTCTCGAAATATTTTTTTCAAAATTATGGTGTGGATTTGAGATAATGTTATAGTTGTGGGTAATATTTATAAATTTTGAAAAGTATGCAAGTTGTTGTATAATATTCGATTGATCTGGGAATATTCTTTTTGTCAGGGAATATCCGTATGACGGTACAATCATTGGTGGACCCCACAACGTAATTATTGTCGAATTGAGAAAACGACAAAAATATTTTTATGAAAATAACTACGGAAGTTTTACCGTTAAACCTGTTAAACTACCTTTCGGTAGTAAAAAGTACGAGAATATCGCGTGGTTGCATAGAAGACACCAGTATTGATTATGATGCTTTGCGTGATGAAGTCACTCGCTTATACTCAATTATTGCTACATGAATTGTAAGACCCCAACTTTTATGAATAAAGATAAATTTTCTATAAATATTATTTTTGAATATTATGGAGTAAATTTGATATAATGTTATAGTTGTGGGTAATATTTATAAATTTTTCAAAGTACGCAAGTTGTTATATAATATTCGATTGGTTTGGGAATATTCGCTTTTAACAGGGAATATTCGTGCACAAACAAGACAATCATTGGTGGACTCCATTAACGGAATTATTGTTTGATTGAGAAAACGACAAAAAAAATACTTTATGAAAATAATGGCGGAAGTTTTATCGTTAATCTGTTGAAACACCCGGTGTTAAAAGAAATCTGATGAATACGCGTGGTTGCATAGTAGTAGTACGGTATTGATTATTGATACTTACGTGAGAAGTCACTCGATTTTTGTTCAATTATTGTTACACTAATTAATTTTCGCGATAGTAGATCTCACGTTATTTGATTCAATTATTGTCAATATTTTATAATCAATAATTGAGACGACAAAGTTATTAATATTATTATTTGCAATATTAACGATGTCTAGAAGTTCTGCCCAGGAGAGGTTTGGTCACCTAATTGCGCGCCAATAGGGAGAAATCCTTATTGGAAAGCTCCCTCTTTCCTGGGAACGACCTGGTCGATTAATATTGTGAATTATAATAATGGTGATAAATTTGTTTTATTATTATTATAAATGTAATAAAAAAGAAAACTTTTTATATAAAACAGAATACTTTTTATAAAGTTTTGTTTTATTTGATTATAAATAGAATATATTATATTTTATTACATTGTGCATCATAGTATCCTTTCCTTTCTCCTATAAATAGGATGCTTAGTTAGAATTGAAAATCACACCAGAAATTCAGAGAATTCTTCTTCTATAATCTTGAACGTATTTCTTTAGAGTTTTAAGAAGCTTTGAGCGTAAAAAATAGTATAAGTTTTCTTCAAGAATATCCTCGTCCTACCAGTTAGAATACTCTTCTTTTTAAGGTAAGGGGTATTATTCTTTCGTATTCATGAAGAGAGTTATTTTCTTTCAATACTCGTAAGGGTTGTTATTCTATTCTTTATTATTCTGTTGGAATAACACATTCATGCGGATCTATCGCATGCACGGTGAATTTCGTTGTTATTCCATTCTTTATTATTCTGTTGGAACATCCCTGCCTACGCGGATTACGTATGACCTCGGTTCCATTCTTTATTATTCGTTGGAATATCACATGCATGCGCGATTACGCATGACACGGTTCCATTCTTTATTATTCTGTTGGAATATCCTGTCTGTGTGGATTACACATGACCTGGTTCTATTCTTTATTATTCTGTTGGAATAACATGTATGTGCGGATTACGCACGCCTGGTGAATTCTTCTGTTATTCCATTTTTTATTATTCTGTTGGAATAATCTGTCTACGTGGATTACCGCATGGCGGCAAAAATCCATTTGCAGTTTCATATCATGTTGACAATTTGGACGTTATTGGTTTCTGGATAAATTAAATTATAAATCTTTACAAATTTATCCTTGAACTTGTTTTATTGAATTATTATATCGTTGTCATCATCCTTATGTTTATAATATGTTGAAAGTCATCTGTGGCCTGTAGTGCATAGATGGACTTGGTATGATTATGACCAGGGATTATTCGGTATAATCATGACCATAATGTTACAAATGATGTGGTAAAAATCCTCATTGGCCGTAGTGCATTGATGGACAGTGGTTGGCATGATCATGATCATTGATGAATACATGAATATCCTTGGCCCATAGTACATGGATAATTTGTGGTCGTGATACTAATGAATATCCTTGGCTGTAGTGTAGGGATGATGTGGATTATTTATTAAGCTGAGTCTCAGCGATAAAAGTGATGAAAAACCTTTTAAATCATAGAAGATAGTAGATTTTATTCTCTACTTGACTCTTCTAATGGATTGCTTGTTCATTGTATGATTAAACTTGATGTTTGTTATAATTTATCGGTTTAACATCATTGTTGAAGGCTAATGATAATTTATTACGCATTATCTTAGTCATAATATTTTTTCTTGGGCTAGTTGAGCTCACCATTTTGCTTTCATTGTTCTCTTTGAAATGAGAGCGTAGCGAGGACTAGTCGGAGAAGCGGAGTGACGGTCCATATGATAACATTAGTAGTCCTCTCACTATTCTATGAAATAGTGTGATAATAAATGTATTGATGACTTATTTTGAGTTTGAATAACATGCAGAAGATAATATTTGTATTAAAACTCACATTTCATGTTGTATATTTAAGGTTGTATTTATATTACGTACCATGTATTTGGCATTAAGAATAGGTGATGTATACCTATTTTTGGGGGGCCACAAAGAATTCTTGCATCATATCTCTCATATTATTGATTCAATTATTGTCACAAAGATCATCCTGCATTATATGTTATATTATTAAATCTATAATTGAGACGAAAAAGTTATTCATATTATTATTTACAATATTGATAATGTAGGTGGAAACACTGGAAACTCTCGGACGGTCACCGCTAAATAGTTCAAGGAGCTGGGACCACTGGAGTTTATTGGAGAGCCAAAACCACATAAGGCGGAAACGTGGATTAAGCAGATCACCAAGATATTTGATATCTTGGGATGCTCCGAGGAGCAAAAGGTTCCCTTTGCCACCTTTATGTTGAGGAGGAGAGGCAAATTCTTTGGTGGAAATCCAGAAAGTGTACTCAACCGCCCATGATCGAAGATGTCTTGGGAGAAGTTCCAAGAACTATTGAACGACAAGTACTTTCACGAAAGTATTCGTCATATGAAAGAGGTAGAGTTCATCAAGTTGGAGCAGAACAATATGACCGTGTCGCAGTACGAAGCTAAGTTTACTGAGTTGTCCCGATTTGCGTCTCACTTGGTTGATAATGAGGAGAGAATAACGCGGATGTTTCTAAGAGGTTTGAAACCCGAGATACGTCAATACTTAATTTCTCACAAATTGTGTTTGTATTCAGATATTGTTAATAGGGCTCAGTTATTGGAACGCGATAACAAGTCAAATCAACCAAGAGAAAGCAGCCGACAAAATGATAATACCAATGGTAGCAGTCATCGAAGCGGTGACTACAAACGTGGAGGGAATCAACATGCTACAAATGGTAACCACTTCGGTGGTAATCTTGGCCAATACAATAAGAATGGACATTTCAAAAAGAGGAGATTCAACAATGATGGAAAGACGTCAGCACCAACACCGTTTAAGGAAGGAGAAGCGACCACCATCATATGCTTCAAATGCGGAGGGAGGGACATATCGGTCAAAGCTGCGCGATGCCATCCAAAGCGTGTTATAATTATGGAAGAGAAGGTCACCTAGCCCAATTTTTTTGTGCACCGAAGACAAGTCCAGTTGGAACGGTGACACAAAATACCGTCCCAGACAAGTCAAAACCAGTAGTTCAAGGGATAGCTTTTGTTGTGACCTCCCAGAAAGCAAGGAACCCGAACGAGGTCATCACGGGTAAGCTTATCATAAACTCTAGCGAAGTCTATACCGTATTTGATACCGGTTCTACCTATTCTTTTATTTCTCCTACTTGCGCTCAACGATTAAATTTGACTCCGGAAAAATTAGACTTTGACTTATCTGTGAAAACTCCGTTGGGAGAATCCTTCATTACATTCACTGTTTATAAGTCTTGTTTGGTTCAAATCGGTACCCTCACATTACCTGTCGATATTATTTCATTGAAAATACTTGCATTTGATTTGATTCTAGGGATTGATTGGTTAACTACTCATCATGCAAAAATTAATTATTTTCGTAAGGTTGTTAGCTTTCATATTCCTAACCAACCTATTATGCGAATTCAAGCAACCAAACCATTAAAATCAATCACTGTCATCTCAAGCTATAAAGCTATTCGTTTATTGAAAAACGAATGTCAAGCTTTCTTAGCTCATGTCACAGATTTAAACAAAAATACGTCAGATTTGAATGATATTTCTTTTGTTAATAAATTTCCTGACGTATTCCCTGAAGAACTTCCTGGCCTACCCCCAGAGCGTGAAATTGAATTTTGTATCGACCTGAACCCGGTAAAAACCCATTTCCAAATCCCTATATCGAATGGCTCTATTGAACTTCAGAGTTAAAGACCCAATTGCAGGAATTGTTAGACATTGGTTTCATTCGTCCTAGTACGTCTCCTTGGGGTGCTCATGTTCTATTCCTGAAGAAGAAAGATGGGAGTATGCGACTTTGTATTGACTACCGGAAATTGAACCATGTCACCATCAAGAATAGGTATCCGTTACCTCGCATTGATGACATGTTTGACCAGTTGCAAGGAGCACAATTCTTTTCAAAGATCGATCTTCGTTCTGGATATCATCAGCTGAAGGTTAAAACTGAGGATATTCCAAAGACTGCCTTTAAAACTTGGTACGGGCATTATGAATTCTTAGTCATGTCTTTTGGATTGACTAATGCTCCTGCTGCCTTCATGGATATGATGAACCGAGTATTCAAGGAATATTTGGATCACTTTGTGGTCGTCTTTATTGATGACATCCTCATATATTCCAAAAGCCGTGAAGATCATGAGCAACACTTGAGGATGATACTCCAAAAGCTTCGTGAAAACAAGCTTTATGCCAAGTTGAAGAAATGCGAGTTTTGGCTTGAGGAAGTAGCATTCCTCGGGCACGTAGTATCAAGTCATGGAATATCTGTTGACCCGGAAAAGATTGAAGCTATTCAAAGCTGGGAGCAACCTAAATCAGTGACCGAAGTACGTAGCTTTCTTAGATTAGCTGGTTATTATCGGAGATTCGTGGAAGGGTTTTCTCTAATCGCTACTCCATTAACTCAGCTGACTCGAAAAGATATAAAATTTGATTGGAGCGTGGAATATGAGAAGAGTTTTCAAGAACTCAAGAGGAGACTCATTTTAGCACCTGTTCTAACAATACCATCTGGCTCGGAGCGATTTGTCATCTACAATGATGCATCGGGCAAAGGGTTAGGATGTGTTCTCATACAACATGAGAAAGTCATAGCCTATGCCTCTCGACAACTCAAAGAATATGAGAGGAATTATCCTATTCATGATCTAGAGTTGGCAGCTGTTGTCTTCGCACTTAAAATTTGGAGGCATTACTTGTATGGGGAGAAAGTGAAGATCTTTACGGATCATAAAAGCCTCAAATATTTCTTCACCCAAAAGGAACTCAACATGCAAGACAACGACGTTGGCTTGAAGCTCATTAAAAGATTATGATCATACCATTCAATACCATCACGTAAAGTTTAACGTAGTAGGTGACACATTGAGTAGAAGATCATCTGCGGGTGAAAAGTGCGATATTGTCAACGTAAAGGCCCATTTTATATGACTTTGCAAAGGATGGAGATAGAGTTAAAGACTCCAGGGACCAACGTGATGATGGCGAATATACGAGTAGAACCGACTTTAATCGATAAAGTTAAAGCTGCTCAAGCTACAGACCTGGAACTGATGTGTATGAGGAAGAAAGTGCAAGAAGGTGCTATGCCAAAAGAAAGAATCTATGAGGAAGGAATACTTCGAGTCAACTCCAGACTTTGTGTTCCTAACGACCCTGATTTAAAGTATAAAATCATGATGGAGGCGCACAACACACCGTTTGCAATCCATCCCGGGAGTACCAAAATGTATCATGATCTTCGACATACATTTTGGTGGAGCAATATGAAGAGAGAGATCGCGGAGTTTATCTCAAGGTATCTAACTTGTCAACGAGTCAAGGCGGAGCATCAAGTACCAAAAGGTCTATTGCAACCACTTGAAATTCCAGAATGGAAGTGGGAGCACATTACCATGGATTTCGTTACCGGTCTTCCCAAGGTTTCTCAAGGCATAGATGCGATTTGGGTCATTGTTGATAGATTGACCAAGTCGGCTTATTTCTTACCTATACGAAAAACTTATACACTTGAACGTCTTACTCGTATGTACATAAATGAGATTGTAAGACTGCATGGTATGCCAGTATCCATAGTTTCTGATCGAGACCCAAGATTCACTTCACGATTTTGGGTTAGTTTGCAGAAAGCTATGGGCACAGATTTACGATTTAGCTCGGCATATCATCCTCAGACGGACGGATAGTCGGAGAGGACTATTCAAACTCTTGAATATCTATTAAGACTCTGTGTCCTTGATTTCAAGGGAAGTTGGGACAAGTTCTTACCATTGGTGGAGTTTTCCTACAACAACAGTTATCAAGCAAGTATTGACATAGCTCCATTCGAAGCGTTGTATGGAAGAAAGTGTCATTCTCTAATATGCTGGGATGAGGTGGGAGAAGCAACGTTGTTGGGACCGGAGTTGGTACGTACTACGGAAAAGAGTCAAACGATCCGACAACGTATAAAAATCTCACAAGATCAACAAAAGAGTTATGAATCTTCATCGAAAGGACGTAGAATTCGATATTGGATATCATGTGCTGTTACGTGTTGCTCCATGTAAAGGAGTTACGAGATTTGAAAAGAGAGGAAAGCTCAATGCTCGATTCATTGGCCCATTTTTAATCCTCGATCGAGTAGGAACTGTGGCCTATAGACTCGTTTTACCGCCAAATATGTCTCGTGTTCATAACGTTTTTCACATATCCATGTTACGTAAATATGTGGAAGACCTGAACCACATTATTGAGTTAGAACCGGACGAAATAACGGAAGATTTAACGTATGAAGATGTTCTTGTTAAAATCTTGGATAAGAAGGAACATGTTCTACGCTCCAAAGTTATACCTCAAGTCAAAGTTTTATGGAGGAATCACGATGTTGAGGAAATGACCTGGGAGTTAGAATCTAAAATGAAATCAAGGTATCCTTACCTCTTCGACATACCAGGTACGTACCCTAATTTCGAGGGCGAAATTTCATAAGAAGGGGAGATTGTAAGACCCCAACTTTTATGAATAAAGATAAATTTTCTATAAATATCATTTTTGAATATTATGGAGTAAATTTGATATAATGTTATAGTTACGGGTAATATTTATAAATTTTGCAAAGTACGCAAGTTGTTATATAATATTCGATTGGTGGGGAATATTAGTTTTAACGGGGAATATTAAAGACAACGACACAATCATTGGTGGACCCCCAACGGAATTATTGCCGGATTGAGAAAATGACAAAAATACTTTATGAAAATACTGGAAGTTTTACCGTTAACTGTTGAAACACTCGGTGTTAAAAGTACAATAATACGCGTGGTTGTATAGTAGCACACGGTATTGATTATATATGCTTACGTGAAAAGTCACTCAGTTTTGTTCAATTATTGTTACAGTAATTGCTGAATAGTATCTCACGTTATTTAATTCAATTATTGTCAATATTTTATAATCAATAATTGAGAGGACAAAGTTATTAATATTACTATTTGCAATATTAACGATGTCTAGAAGTTCTGTCAATGAAAGGTTTGGTCACCTAATTGCGCGCCAATAGGGAAAAATCCTTATTGGAAAGCCCTCTCTTTCCTGGGAACGACCTGATCGATTAATATTGTGAATTATAATAATGGTGATAAATTTTGTTTTATTATTATTAATGTAATAAAACAGAAAACTTTTTATATAAAACAGAATATTTTTTATAAAGTTTTGTTTTATTTGATTATAAATAGAATATATTATATTTTATTGCATA
Source organism: Panax ginseng (assembly GCA_020205605.1). Classification (NCBI taxonomy): domain Eukaryota; kingdom Viridiplantae; phylum Streptophyta; class Magnoliopsida; order Apiales; family Araliaceae; genus Panax; species Panax ginseng. Next base: position 2,278,223 of record CM035147.1, read on the forward strand.
GTGCAACATATTATCCTTTCCTTTCTCCTATAAATAGGATGCTTAGTTAGAATTGAAAATCACACCAGAAATTCAAAGAATTCTTCTTCTATAATCTTGAACGTATTTCTTTAGAGTTTTAAGAAGCTTTGAGCGTAGAAAACAGTATAAGTTTTCTTCAAGAATATCCTCGCCCTACCAGTCGGAATACTCTTCTTTTTAAGCTAAGGGGTATTATTCTTTCGTATTCATGAAGAGAGTTATTTTCTTTCAATACTCGTAAGGGTTGTTATTCTATTCTTTATTATTCTGTTGGAATAACCTGTCTGTGCGGTCTATCGCATGCTTGGTGAATTCTGTTGTTATTCCACTCTTTATTATTACGTTGGAACATCATGCATCGTCTTGATTACGCATTTGACTGGTTCCATTCTTTATTATTCTCGTTGAAATATCCCGCATGCATGCGGATTACGTATGACTGGTTCCATTCTTTTTATTTTTACGTTGGAATATCACATGCATGCAGGTTACGCATGACTGGTTCCATTCTTTATTATTTTGTTGGAATAACTTTGTATGTAATGCAGATTACATGCGCTTGGTAATTCTTACATTATTCCATTTTTATTATTACATTGGAATAATGCATCACGTGGATTACCGCATGGCGACAAAAATCCATTTGCGGTTTCATATATTCTATTATACTCAGTTGGTTAAAGTTTTGGCTTCTATACTCCATGAAATTAGTGGAATATTCTTGATTTTGGCGCTTCATCCAGTATCTTTTCATGGAAATATTTTTCTGAGCATTCTTGAATTTTACTCCACAAAACCGTATCATGTTGACAATTTGGACGTTATTGGTTTTTGGATAAATTAAATTATAAATCTTTTCAAATTTATCCTTGAATTTGTTTTATTGAATTATTATATCATTGTCATCATCCTCATGTTTATAATATGTTGAAAGTCATCTGTGGCTGTAGAAGTGTATAGATGGACTTGGTATGATTATGACGAGGGATTATTCGGTATAATCATGGTAGTAATGTTACAAATGATGTGGTAAAATCCTCATTGGTAGTAGTGCATTGATGGATGATGGTTGGCATGATCATGACCATTGATGAATACACGAATATCCTTGGCCCGTAGTGCATGGATAATTTGTGGTTGTGATACTAATGAATATCCTTAAGCGTGTAATGCAGGATGATGTGGATTATTTATTATCTTTGAGTCTCGGCGATAAAAGTGATGAAAACCTTTTAAATCATAGAAGATAGTAGATTTTATTCTCTACTTGACTCTTCTAATGGATTGCTTGTTTCGCTGCAGTTAAACTTGATGTTTGTTATATTTTATCAGTTTAACACTGTTGAAGGCTAATGATAATTTATTATGCATTATATTAGTAATAATATTTCTTATTGGGCTAGTTGAGCTCACCCTTTTGCTTTCATTGTTCTCTTCAGGAAATGAGAATGTAACAGGGACTAGTCGGGGAACGGAGTGACAGTCCATATGATAGCATTAGTAGTCCTCACTATTCTATGAAATAGTGTGATAATAAATGTATTAAGGACTTATTTTGAGTTTGAATACTGTCTAGAAGACAATATTTGTATTAAAACTCACAACTCATGTTGTATATTTAAGGTTGTATTTGTATTCTGTACCATGTATTTGGCGACTCAGAATAGGTGATATATACCTTTTTTGGGGGTGTCACAGTAATTGCTGCATCATATCTCTCATTATTGATTCAATTATTGTCACAGTATCATCTGCATTATATGTTATATTATTAAATCAATAATTGAGACGACAAAGTTATCATATTATTATTTACAATATTGACAATGTCTAGAATTTCTGTTAAGGAGAGGTTTGGTCACCTAATTGCACGTCAAGAAGGAGAAATCCTTATCGGAGCCCCCTCTTTCCTGTGAACGACCTGGTTGTTAAATATTGTGAATTATAATATTAATGATGAATAAGTTCGTGTTGATTAAAGATGAAATTGATAGTTCCATTGTGTAGAAATTATTAGTGTTAGTAGAAATCGATATTTATTTCGATAATAATGGATGTCTGGAGGTTATATTGACCAATCGGGTAATTAATCGGATAAATGAGCAATTAATTGCTATTAATTCACATGCTTATAATTATGTGTTCACATGTGTGTAATATTGATTCACATGATTTACTATTAGGGGAGTTGGTGCAAGATTGATAATACTTGCATGACTAAGTTAAAAATGGATGTATAGATGGAGGTACTATACTGTAATTCGTATATTCTATTATACTCGTATGAGACATCATTTTTTTGTACTCGTCATGGAATATCATTTTCTTTGGTATTTTTCTTTTACGAGTTACTATTCATGGGTTACTATTCACCAGTTACTATTCACTCTAGTATTGTTCACTTGGGTATTTGGGACACTTTTCATGTCGGGGGTACTATTCATGGGGTACTATTCCCGAAGTACTATTCACAGAGAACTATTCACCCGAAAAATATATTTCTTTTCGTACCAAATCATTTTTGAGTACAATATTATTCCATGAGAAGATGTGATAATTTTTCAGACAGTTGGTTGAAATTATAATAGTAAATTAATATGAATCATTGGTTTAAAGTTTTAATAGTAACTTGTCCTTTCAGTTTTCCAAGAGTTATTTGTCCATTCGGTTTTCCAAGAGTTATTTGTCTCTTCGGTATTCCAAAAGTTAATTGCCCCTTCGCAAATAGTAGTTGTCTCTTCAATATTACCAGGAGTCATTTTGACCATTCGTTAAGACCAAGAGCTGCTTTCAGTTCTTCTATAAATAGAAGTTCATTCCTTCATTATTTCTTATGAATTTACTGAAACTCTAGAGAGAGAAAGAAGAAAAGTATTCTGCTACTTCACTACTCCAGTATTCAGTTTTTCTAAGGTAAGGGGTATTATTCTTTCGTATTCATGAAGAGTATTTTCTTTCAATACTCGTAAGGGTTGTTTTTCCATTATTTATTATTTTGTTAGAATAACTTTTATGCATGCGATCTATCGTATGTCCAGTGAATTACATTGTTATTATATTCTTTATTATTACATTTGGAATATCACATGCATGACGAATTATGCATGACTGGTTCCATTCTTTATTATTACGTTGGAATATCACCGTCACACGCGGATTCTGCATGACACAGTTCCACTCTTTATTATTCTATTGGAATAACCTATGCATGCATGGATTACGCACGCTGGTGAATTCTTCATTATTCCATTCTTTATTATTCTTTGGAATAATGCTACATGGATTCTCGCATGGCGGCAAAAATCCATTTCATGTTTCATATATTCTATTATACTTAATTGGTTAAAGTTTTGGCTTCTATACTCCATGAAATTAGTGGAATATCCTTGATATTTGTGCTTCATCCAAATATCTTTTCATGGAAATATTTTTACGAGCATTCTTGAATTTTACTCCACAAAAGCGAAGATCATGTTGACAATTTTGGCGTTATTGATTTACGGATAAATTAAATTATAAATCTTTAAAATTTATCCTTGAACTTGTTTTATTGAATTCTTATATCATTGTCATCATCCTCATGTTTATAATATGTTGAAAGTCATCGTGGCTTCAGTAGTGCATAGATGGACTTGGTATGATTATGACTAGGGATTATTTGGGTATAATCATTACCGTAATGTTACAAATGATGTGGTAAAAATCCTCATTTCTTAGTAGTGCATTGATGGACGATTGTTGGCATGATCATGACCATTGATGAATACACGAATATCCTTGGCATTAGTAGTGCATAGATAATTTGTGGTCGTGATCTTAATGAATATCTTTGGTAGTAGTGGGGGATGATGTGGATTATTTGTTGTTGAGTCTGAGCGATAAAAGTAATGAAAAACCTTTTAAATCATAGAAGATAGTAGATTTTATTCTCTACTTGACTCTTACAATGGATTGCTTTGTTCCATTCTGATTAAACTTGATGTTTGTTATATTTTATCCATTTAACACTGTTGAAGGCTAACGATAAATTATTCTGCATTATCTTAGTCATAATATTTCTTACTGGGCTAGTTGAGCTCACCCTTTCTTTCATTGTTCTCTTCAGGAAATGAGAATATAGCTGGGATGAGTCGGGGAATGGATTGACGGTCCAGATGGTTGTTTTAGTAGTCCTCACTATTCTATCAAATAGTGTGATAATAAATGTAATGAGGACTCCATTGAGTGTGGATATTGTCTAGATGGAAATATTTGTATTAAAACTCATAGCATATGTTTTGTCGTATTTTACACGACAGTTGCATAATTAAGTTTTTAGTTGTATTTTGTACCTTGTATTTGGCGACTCAAGATGGGTGATGTATACCTATTTTGGGGGCGTCACAGTTGGTATCAAAGCTTAGGGATATGATCTCTGGCTAAGATATGAGACTAGAACTAGGAGGGGAGAGACGAGGAATTCCTTCGCTAGTATGACCTACCTAAGTTTATTTGGTATTTAATTGGTCGGTTAGAGTATAAGGATAATGTGTTTCATGTCAATTAACCCTTGTTTTGTGGCAATATTTGAAAATGACATCCGAGAATGTTGAGAATAACAATGGAGCACAGGACCCCGTTGAGTCTCTACAGATCAATAATCAGGATAATGTGCATCAGGAAGGCGACAATCCTCATGCAAACAATAACACTAACCAAATGATGAACGATGGAATGTTCAGAGGCTTTAAACAATTCATGCAACATCAGGCGAGAGCGGCTCCTGTCCAAAATGTAGGTGGAAACACTGGAAACTCTCGGACGGTCACCGCTAAATAGTTCAAGGAGCTGGGACCACCGGAGTTTATTGGAGAGCCAAAACCACTTAAGGTGGAAGCGTGGATAAAGCAGATCACCAAAATATTTGATGTCTTGGGATGCTCCGAGGAGCAAAAGGTTCCCTTTTCCACCTTTATGTTGCGAGGAGAGGCAGATTACTGGTGGGAATCGGTAAAGCGTACTCAACCTGCCGTACTAAATATGTCTTGGGAGAAGTTCCAAGAACTATTCAACGACAAATTATTTCCCGAAAGTATTCGTCACATGAAAGAGGTAGAATTCATCAAGTTAGAGCAGAACAATATGACCGTGTCGCTGTACAAAGCTAAGTTTGTCGAGTTATCCCGATTTGCGTCTCACTTGGTTAATAATGAGGAAAGAATGACGCGGATGTTTCTAAGAGGTTTTGTAATATCCGAGTTTTATTTATATATTTTTTAATATTTATTTTTTATGTAATTTAAGAATTGTTAATAAACGAATTTATATGAAACTTTTGGGTGATTTCATTTATTAGATGTATGTGTGTGGTACATATATGTGTTATTTCAAGATATGTGATGAGATGTATTTAAATGGTTGGTTTAGTTTTATTTAACTATTTAAATAAAATTAAGTAGGGAATTATTCTATTTTATTACGTGGGATGGTATTAAATCATGAGCTGGTGTTTGGAGCGGAATTGAGAGACGCGGACTGCGTATTCGAGTCCGGAACGTCGAAATTAGTCAGGATAGACTGTAATCACAAAAAGTGTCACAGTTGACTTTTTGGTCAAAATCAACTACGAATTTCAGAGATGAATTTGATTAAACGGATAGTCCCATGACGTCCGGAACGTCAACTTTAGTAGGAATCGATATATGGTTCGCAAAGTTTGGTTCCGAAGGGTAAAATAGTCAAATAGCTTATTAATTGATTAATTGATTAAAATAATATATGTATTTTTTTTATAATAGAAATCAGCTGAACTGATGGACCCATGAGACTATTAACTTGGGACAAGGGAGGGAGTATACCTATATTACATAATAGCTAAGGTGGAAGTAATTTATTTTATTCCTTAAAATCAATTTTTTTTTTATTTTTCTAACTCCCACATTCATTTTCTCTAACTCCCACATTCTTCCTATTAATTAACTATATTATTGTAGTATTAAGTCATCGTGAGTAACTAATCATTAGTGTTGGGGGTTATGGGAGTTGGGGGTTATGGGAATCAAAAGACTCTAACAAAGCTATACATATATACAAACACACTTTTCTTTTAAGAAAATTCCACCAAGTAAGCATGTGCGAGAAGTTTAGAGTGATAGATAGTGTGGTAGTATTCTAGAGATCACTTAACAACTAACAAGCAAGGAAGAGGGATAATCAAATTAACGCAAGGAAATTCATCCAAAAAGGTAAGCTATGAAACTCTCTTTTTCATGTTCTTGAAGAAAAATAGTGAAAAAAGCATGTATAGCCATGGTAAATGGTTTATGTTGATTTAAATAAGGCTATGATAATATTGTTGGTTTTACATTATGAGGAGGATAAGGAATGAAAAGTATGGTTTAAACATGTTTCAATTACATAGAGAATCAAATATTTCATGAATGTATGCGATATGTTGATAAAATGCCTCTTTGTAGTCAATTTGTTCATAACATGGTAATTTAGTGAGTTGGTTTGTTGTAGCATGTTCATATATGTTGGTAGAAGTGATCTGGACAGTAGGAGTCAAGCCCATGCATGCTAGAATCAAAATCATAAAATTTTTCAAAGTTGGTTGAATGTGAAATCTGTGATTTGTGGGGTTTTTTGGAGCCTCAGAATCATGGTGTAGATGACTCAATTAGCGTATGTTATAATTTTATAAAATAGTATGTAGCATGAGGTACAACCTGTCCAAATTTCATAAGAAAGGGAGTTAAATTGAGCAAGTTATGAAAATCGTAAGCATGCATGTTGGTAATAAAATTTGTAGAATTCTGGAAATTCCAGAATTTTTTTTTAAGTATAAAACTAGTGCTGGCACGCTTTTCTATGCAGTTGGTTTGTGGTCTTAGCATGCTAGTTTTATGAATGTTATATTTTTGTAAAATACCTTGATGTATGAAGTTTATTGTGTCCAAGTATCATGGTCATATCATCTTTAAGTTAGCGGGAAGAAAATCGTAGAGTCAGTAAAAATCGTAGAGTAAAAATCGTAGAGTCAGTGAAAATCGTAGAGTCAGTGAAAATCGTAGAGTCTCTGAAAATCGTAGAGTCAGTGAAAATCGTAGAGTAAAAATCGTAGATTCAATGAAAATCGTAGAGTCAGTGAAAATCGTAGAGTAAACTCAAAAATCGTAGAGTCAATGAAAATCGTAGAGTAAACTTTGAAAATCGTAGAGTCAGTGAAAATCGTAGAGTCAATGAAAATCGTAGAGTCAGTGAAAATCGTAGAGTAAACTCTGAAAATCATAGAGTCAGTGAAAATCGTAGAGTAAACTCTGAAAATTATAGAGTAACGTTTATATTACAACTACTATGCATCGCTAATAGTTGATGTGCATGATTATACAATTGTGTAGGGCACTTGAAGTGCAGATAGCTGTAAGCTGTTAATCTGTTTTTGGTAAACAACGATTAAGGCAAGTTTCTTACCCTATTTTTCATTATGAATTTATTCAACTCTTATTCAGTTGATTGCAGCGAGGGTAAGTTTGGGCTTGTGATTAAGTAATCATTCGTGCAAGCTCCTCTATTGTAAAGTTCTATAACTTCAATTGTAATGCGAAATGTTATTGATGATTATTCAGTTCCTATTGTAACTGCTATACTTTAAAGTTCGTATACCCTTAATGAACTATATTCAAGCATGCTTTCTAGCTTTCATTTCAGCTAGATGTTATTGATGCAAACGTATTATATTGTTTGAACAATTCAAATCCTTTGAAGCTATTGAATGTTTACCAATCCAAATTGCTTTGGTGAGGTCCCACATGAATACTAAGATGAACAACCCGGATAGCGGGGTAACTGATGTCGGGCATATAGTCCCATTTACGTTTATGCGTTTAAACTTTATACTTGTGCACAATATAGGGAACGATAGGTTGATCACCTGGAGTACTTGCAGAGACCGTTTATAATCTATTTGATTGTTAAACCGTCTGATGGTTTTTGATGAAGCAAAGTAATGTTCAGGGTATCTAACACCCCTTAGTATGCTATTGAGAATTCCAGAACTCTTATCTTGATATTCCAGTTTATCTCTTGATATTTATTTCAATTTGTTGAGAAATATTCATACTAATGCTTTTTACTACGATGTATGTTCTCAAACTACTTTATATACTTCTTTGGGCAATTTGTGCTCATTCTTGCTTAAACCTTTCGATTAAGGATGATAATGCTGAGGGCTCGGGCAAGGACAAAGGAAAGTCTAAGATGAAATGATAAGAGTTATTTATGTCATAATTATATTTCCACATATGAAGTGATGTAGCGATAAACGCTAAGTTTAAGTTTTAGTTTATTAAAGGTTGTAAAGACTTGGGACTTTATTTTGAAAAAGTATGTAATAGTTAATATTATTATTATTATTATTATTATTAGAGTTACTTAGATAGACGATGATGTATGTTATATCGTGAGCACCATGTCATGTAAACGATGTTACACGGATTTGGGGGCGTCACAGGTTTGAAACCCGAGATACGTCAATATCTGATTTCTCATGAACTGTGTTTGTATTCAGATGTTGTAAATAGGGCTCAGTTATTGGAGCACGATAACGAGTCAACCTAACCAAGAGAAAGCAGCCTGCAAAATGATAATACTAGTGGTAGCAGTCATTGAAGCGGTGACAACAAACGTGGAGGGAATCAACATGCCATAAATGGTAACCATTTCGGTGGTAATCATGGCCAAGATAATAAAAGTGGATATTTCAAGAAGAGGAGATTCAACAATAATGGAAAGACGTCATCACCAGCACCCGTTGTTAAGGAAGGAGAACGACCACCTATCATATTCTTCAAATGCGGAGGGGAGGGACATATCAGTCCAAACTGCGTGATGCCATCCAAAGCATGTTATAATTGTGGAAAAGAAGGTCACTTAGCCCAATTTTGTCGTGCACCAAAGTCAAGTTCAGCTGGGACGGTGGCACCAAAGGCGGATACGGACAAAACAAAGTCGGTGGTTTCAGGAAGAGCGTTTTTCGTGACTTCTCAAAAAGTGAGTGACTTGAACGAAGTTAGCACGGGTTAGTTAATTATAAATTCTTGCGAAGTCTATACCTTATTAGATACCGGTTCTACCCATTCTTTTATCTCTTTTGCTTGCGCTCAACGATTTAATTTGACTCCGGAGAAATTAGACTTTGACTTATCTGTGAAAACTCCGTTGGGAGAAACCTTCAGTACATCCATTGTTTATAAATCTTGTTAATTCAAGTCGACACTTTCACGTTACCTGTCGATCTTATCTCTTTGAAAATACTTGCCTTTGATGTGATTTTAGGAATCGATTGGTTAACTACTCATCAAGCTTTTTGTAAGGTTGTTAGCTTTCATATTCCTAACCAACCTGTTATGCGAATTCAATCAACCAACCCACTAAGGTCAATCATTATCATATCAAGTCATAAGTAAAGAGCATCGAGCCTTTCTCCGGTGACTTCCTTATGTGGAATGCACCGAAGCCAGAGTTTTTATAGGCGACATCGTGAATGACGATGACAAGTTGATATATATCAATGTGATGTGCTATCCAAGTCTTGGATGAGAGTCACAGTTTTGAATGATATTTCTATTGTTAATAAATTTCCTGACGTATTCTTGAAGACTTCTTAGCCTAACCCTAGAGCGTGAAATCAAATTTTGTATTGATTTGAAGACAAAACCCATTTCTAAAACCCTCAAATATTTTCATCACCCAAAACGAACGTGTAATGTGCCAAAGACGTTGGCTCGAGCTGTTGAAGATTACGATCGTACTATTCAATATCATCGTGGGAAAATCGAATGTGGTAGCTGACGCGTTGAGTAGAAGATCGTATGCGTTTACGAGTGTGATGTTGTTAACACAAAGACCCATTTCGTATAACTTACAAATGATGGAGGTAGAGTTAAAGACTCTAGGGACCCACGTGAAGATAACGAATATACGAGTAGAATCGACTTTAATCGATAAAGTTAAAGGCCGCTCAAGCTACACACCCGGAACTGATGAATGTGAAGAAAAAGGTTCAAGAAGGCGTTATCTCAACCCTCGATTTTATTGGTCTATTTGAAATCCTCGATGGAGTAGGAACTGTGTCCTATAGACTCGTTTTACCGCCAAGTATGTCGCGTGTTCATAACGTTTTTCACGTATCGTTGTTACGTAAATATGTGGACGACCCGAACCACATTATTGAATTAAAACTAGACGAGATAATAGAAGATTTAACGTATGAGGAGATACGTGTTAAAATCTTGGATAAGAAGGATCATATTCAACACTCAAAGGTTATACCTCAAGAGTTAGAATCTGGCAAAGTGTCCTCATTTGTTCGGCATACCAGGTACGTACGTAAATTTCGAGGGCAAAATTTCATAAGGAGGGGAGTTTGTAAAATCCCAAATTTTACGAATAAAGATTTAATTTTCTCAAAATATTTTTTTCAAAATTATGGTGTGGATTTGAGATAATGTTATAGTTGTGGGTAATATTTATAAATTTTGAAAAGTATGCAAGTTGTTGTATAATATTCGATTGGTCGGGGAATATTCTTTTTGTTGGGGAATATCCGTATAACGGTACAATCATTGGTGGACCCCATAACAGAATTATTGTCGGATTGAGAAAACAACAAAAATATTTTTATGAAAATAACGACGGAAGTTTTACTGTTAAAAATGTTGAACTACTCGGTAGTAAAAGTACAATAATACGCGTGGTTGCATAGTAGCACACGGTATTGATTATTGATGCTTACGTGAGAAGTCACTTTCGATTATACTCAATTATTGCTACGATAATTTCGCATCATATCTCATATTATTGATTCAATTATTGTCACAGTATCATCTGCATAATATGTTATATTATTAAATCAATAATTGAGACGACAAAGTTACTCATATTATTATTTACAATATTGACAATGTCTAGAAGTTTTGTCAAGGAGAGGTTTGGGCACCTAATTGTGCGCCAATAAGGAGAAATCCTTATCGAAAAGCCCCCTTCCCACGAGAGCGATTCGATTGTTAAATATTGTGAATTATAATATTAATGATGAATAAGTTCGTGTTGATTAAAGATGAAATTAATGAAAGTAGTATGCACACAAGCCAATCATTTTTTTATGATAAAGCATATACTTTGTAACAATCTTATTCATTTATTAATAAAAAGTATTAATTAATTAAAGGCTTTTAATTATCTACATGATGCTGCTTTATAATATGTGATAAACTCATAGTTTTAAGCAATGCTTTTAGAATAATGATGATGATCATTCTAATGAGATCTAAATTCTTAGAAAGCTTAAAACTAAAATAGTTCTCAATCGTTGGATTACTAAATTGGGGATTAGTGAATCCGGATAGATTGGTACACACGTCGCTTCTTGCTCATTGGATGAGGATGATTGATCTCATGATCATTTGTGTGGAGACACTAAAGCAAGTATGTAGGTGCTTATTAGAGAATAAGTTCATTGAGCGCGTGGCTCGCTAAGGAATACTAATGGAGTTTTACTTGTGCATCGATAGGAATTCCGTAGTGATAGTAGTACAAGTGATCCTTGGACTTGAGATCATCATAGTATCTTGTGTATGATGAGTTATACTTTGACTTATTCCGTAAGACCTTTAGGGTATATCAAAAGGTATGCTTGGGTATAATAAGTTGTACATGGAGATAATGTATGATCAATAAAGAATTTCCCACTTCTAGTAAAAGAAGAGAAATGTCCTATGTGATTCGATAAATGACATCCCAGTAGTCATTGGCCAAGGCAGAATGAAATTATAAAGGAGTTTCTAATTTGTATTATTTGGAGTTGTGCATTTAAGAGTCGAAATACATATAATTAAATAAAATAAGACTTGATAGTAATTCCATGTCTTATATTTAATTGAGACATTGTATGATGGAAGGATTGAATTATACGGTAACTATTTACTCAAAGGTTCTTTTATGATTAATGTTAAAATCTATATTATCTGGAAAGTCGTTAATCGCTAGAGAGGCTTATCCCTATTATAGAATAAATATTATTTATTTAAATAAATTAATAGTTTAATTTATTTATTTAAATAAGATTAGAATTGTTCTAATTGATTTATTCACAACCGATTTAATATGGAGAACCTAAAGGGTCACACCATAAAAGGAAGAATAATTATTTAAGAAGCAAATGACATAATCGTAATAATAAGTTAAGTATATTTAATTTAATCTATGGTGATAGAATAAATTAAATATCTTAATATTTATATTTAATATTTTAGAAATATTAATTATAAATTAATAAGAGGAGTCTTATTATTATTACTATTATTATTATTTAATTCCTAAAGGAGTTTGGGAATTAATTAATAAAAGTACTCTTATATATCCTAATAAGATTAGGAGGCTAATTAATTAAAAGATTTTAATTAATTATTCCTAATAAGATTGAGAACATAATTAATTAAATGAGTTTAATTAAAATTAAACCCAATTCGTTAATTGTTAAGAACGGTTGTCCACATCTATTAATAAGAGGAGTCTTATTATGGGTAGGGGTTGAGACTTTCACAAACACGTGAATACGTAATTCCAATAGTTGGGAGAGTACACCCTTTTCTATAGAGATAGAAAACTAGGGTTTAGCCAACCACCCTTCTTCTTGAATATTTTTTCTTCCTTGGTGGATCACCTCTAGAGGCCAAACACTTGGGTGGCTAACGTTGATAAAAGGAAGGAACCAAACCCGATGGATTCAAGTTGAACGCGAAAAGGTTTGGAGGTGAACTTGTACCTGAGGAAGCTCGAATCTTCAAGGGTATGATTCTTGTTCTTCATATCTTTTCGTTTAATTAATAATTGTGCATAAAGGATGATCCGGGTATATGGTTTGTAAAATTTTCAAACTCTATTTTTCCACGTTTCTGCTTATTTTGTGCAATTTGATTGCGTTCATGAATATTACAAACCTAACAATTGATAGTTCCATTGTGTGGGAATTATTAGTGTTAGTAGAAATCGATATTTATTTCGATAATAATGGATGTCTGGAGGTTATATTGACTAATCGGGTAATTAATCGGATAAATGAGCAATTAATTGCTATTAATTCACAAGCTTATAACTATGTGTTCACATGTGTGTACTATTGATTCACATGATTTACTATTAGGGGAGTTGGTGCAAGATTGATAATACTTGCATGTCTAAGTTAAAAATGGATGTATAGATGGAGGTACTATACTGTAATTAGTATATTCTATTATACTCGTATGAGACATCATTTCTTTTGTACTCGTCATGGAATATCATTTTCTTTGGTATTTTTCTTTTACGAGTTACTATTCACGGGTTACTATTCACCCGGTTACTATTTACTCTAGTATTGTTCACTCGGGTATTTGGGACACTTTTCGTGTCGGAGTACTATTCATGGGTTACTATTCACCAGGTTACTATTCACTCTAGTATTGTTCACTCGGGTATTTGGGACACTTTTTGTGTCGGGGTACTATTCATGGGATACTATTCCCAAAGTACTATTCACGAGGAACTATTCACCCGAAAAATATATATTTTTTCGGTTCAAATCATTTTTGAGTACAATATTATTCCATGAGAAAATGTGATAATTTTTCAGACAGTTGGTTGAAATTATAATAGTAAATCAATATGGATCGTTGGTTTAAAGTTTTAATAGTAACTTGTCCCTTCAGTTTTCCAAGAGTTATTTATCCCTTCGATTTTCCAAGAGTTATTTGTCTCTTCGGTGTTCCAAGAGTTAATTGCCCCTTCGTAAATAGTAGTTGTCTCTTCAATATTACCAGGAGTTATTTTGACCATTTGTTAAGACCAAGAGCTACTTTCAGTTCTTCTATAAATAGAAGCTCATTCCTTCATTATTTCTTACGAATTCACTGAAACTCTAGAGAGAGAAACTATAGAGAGAAAGAAGAAAAAGTATTACGCTACTTCACTACTCTAGTATTCAATTTTTCTAAGGAAGGGGTATTATTCTTTCGTATTCATGAAGAGAGTTATTTTCTTTTAATACTCGTAAGGGTTGTTATTTCATTCTTTATTATCTTTGTTGGAATAACTTTCGTGCGTCAAATTCTATCGCGTGCACGGTGAATTTCATTTTGTTATTACAATCTTTATTATTACATTGGAATATCACATGCCTGTGCGTAATTACGCATGACACATTTCCATTCTTTATTATTTTGTTGGAATATCACATGCATGTATGGTTACGCATGACACGGGTTCCATTGTTTATTATTCTTTTGGAATAACCTGTCTGTGCGGATTACGCACACATGGTGAATTCTTCTGTTATTCCATTCTTTATTATTCTGCTGGAATAATCTGTCTACGTGGATTACCGCATGGTGGCAAAAATCCATTTGCGGTTTCATATATTCTATTATACTCAGTTGGTTAAAGTTTTGGCTCCTATACTCCATAAAATTAGTGGAATATCCTTGATATTTGTGCTTCATCCAGTATCTTTTCATGGAAATATTCTTCTGCGCATTCTTGAATTTTACTCCACAAAACAGTATCATGTTGACAATTTGGACGTTATTGATTTCTGGATAAATTAAATTATAAATCTTTAAAAATTTATCCTTGAACTTGTTTTATTGAATTCTTATATCATTATCATCATCCTCATGTTTATAATATGTTGAAAAATCATCTGTGGCCTGTAGTGCATAGATGGACTTGGTATGATTATGACCAGGGATTATTCGGTATAATCATGATCATAATGTTACAAATGATGTGGTAAAAATCCTCATTTACCGTACATTGATGGACAGTTGTTGGCATGATCATGACCATTGATGAATACACGAATATTCTTGGCCCGTAGTGCATGGATAATTTGTGGTCGTGATACTAATGAATATCCTTGGCCGTAGTGTAGGGATGATGTGGATTATTTATTAAGCCGAGTCTCAGCGATAAAAGTGATGAAAAACCTTTTAAATCATAGAAGATAGTAGATTTTATTCTCTACTTGACTCTTCTAATGGATTGCTTTGTTAAGATTGCGATTAAACTTGATGTTTGTTATATTTTATCAGTTTAACACTGTTGAAGGCTAACGATAAATTATTCTGTATTATCTTAGTCATAATATTTCTTACTAGGCTAGTTGAGCTCACCCTTTCTTTCACTGTTCTCTTCAGGAAATGAGAATATAGCTGGGATGAGTCGGGGAACGGATTGACGGTCCAGATGGTTGTTTTAGTAGTCCTCCCTATTCTATAAAATAGTGTGATAATAAATGTAATGAGGACTCCATTAAGTGTGGATATTGTCTAGATGACAATATTTATATTAAAACTCATAGCATATGTTTTGTCGTATTTTACACGACAGTTGTATAATTAAGTTTTTATTTGTATTTTGTACCATGTATTTGGCGACTCAAGATGGATGATGTATACCTATTTTGGGGGCGTCACAGCGGGGGTATGCAGCTAGAAAGGAGCTATCCTATTGTGACGCAAACTCTGCAGAAGCTTGGACTGATGGACTTTGGCATGGATTGGGACTTTGTTGGTCGTCTTTTATTAGTGTTTTACATGACTTATGCTGGGATATATCAATCACAACTGAGACTTCAACAATCAATGAATCAATTAGAAATTTGAGCCCTAATTTCTGAAGAACATTGGAAGAGAGCAAGGAAGGTCAAGATCACGAAAATTGCATATTGGAGTGATGACAAGGGTGGTGTATTACTGTTCTTAGTCTTTCAATTCAAATTTTGTAATTGGGATGATGAATTATTTACTTTATTCAATTTTTAATTTATATATGATGAACTAAATTACCTTTTAGGCTTGCAATGGATCTTTGGTGTTGAACAATGATTGTCATGCCTTAATTTTAGTTTAATAAAACTATCAATTCAGTTTATCTATTATGATTTATACTTAATTTATGAATCCCTTGATCACCAATTTTATGTGGATTTGTATGGACTCGAGAGATGATGTATGAATCTAGACCTAATCATAATAGCATGTGTTCTTGAATTATGTATTTTGATGGAATCTTGATGAATGTTTAGGATAGAGATATACTTAACATCGCATGTAATCAGATAAAGAACTTGTAATTTAAACCTTGTTTGATTTTAATTCACATAGAGATATAGTGAATTAGTTAATTAGGGTGTTTGGCTTAATTCTATCAATTTATGGATTTAAGTTAATACGGTGTTAGTGCATCGAGAGATGGCTAATTCTACTTGAGTGTTCTCGATTAATGAACTGAGATAGTAACTTAAACTAGAAAAAGGTGTGATAATCAGAGTGAAACTTAAAGTGAAATTGTAAACCTAATTCTCCATTATCTGCTTGAAATTACGGTTAATAATTTGTGTTGATTTTTAGTTAATTAGTTTTTATATAATCATTAATTTGAATAGTTTTATAAAATTGAAATAATATAAAACTGGTAATTTTTAGATTAAATTTCATACTAGTCTTTGTGGGAACGATACTCTATTCATCATTATATTATTTATTGACCACGTACACTTGCGTATAGAGCGTATATATAATTTACCCAATAAGTTTTTGGCGCCATTTTCGGAGATTATTTTTTATTTTAGTATTTTTCAATATCAGTTTAATTAGTTCAGTTTTCATTAAACAAATTTTCTTTTATTTTTGTTATTTCTTGTGTTTCAGGTTCTTTGATTTAGAGTATGCAAACTCGGTCTGAGAAGCCAGACTTGCTTCCTTTCGAGGACGACATCGAACGAAGGTTTCAGAGGTTGAGTTAGTGGATTAGGGAAAACAGGGAGAACTTTGATAGATAGGAAGAAACTATGGCTGCAGAGGATCAGAAAGCGTTGAGAGATTATGTTACTCCCAGGGTGACTGAGCTTCAGTCGAGCATTACCAGGCCTACAATAGTTGCAAATAACTATGAGATCAAGCCTATGACCATACAAATGATACATAACTCAGTGCAGTTTAGGGGATTAGCCAACGACGATCTGAATGAGCACTTAGTCAGCTTTTTGGAAATTTGCGACACTTTTAGATACAATGGGGTTTCAGATGATGCAGTCAGACTTCACTTGTTTCCATTCACACTGCGGGACAAGGCGAAAAGTTGGTTACACTCACTACCGCCAGGGTCGATTACTACATGGGACGACCTTGCTCAGAAATTTTTAGCCAAGTTTTTCCCACCGGCAAAGACAACGAAGATGAAGAACGAGATTACTATGTCTGAGTAGTAGCATGGGGAGTCGTTGTACGAAGCTTGGGAGAGGTACAAGGAACTACTTAGGAAGTGCCCACATCATGGACTACCCAAATGGCTACAGATGAACACGTTTTACAATGAGTTGAGTGGTAATCTCCGGACTAGTATTGATGCAGCTTCTGGGGGAGCTTTCATGGCTAAGAGTTATGAGGAAGCATACGATCTGATAGAGATGATGGTGGCTAACAACTACCAGTGGCCCACATCAAGAATGACACAACCTACGGTTGCTGGGGTGTTAGAAGTAGATGGGGTAACAACGTTAGCGACACAGATTTCAGCATTGTCGAAGAAGATGGATGTTCTTACAAGTGCACAGACTCAGCATGTTGCTTATTTTTGCGAATTATGTGCGGGGGAACATCCTACAAAACAGTGTGCCATTAACCCAGCAGCGGTACAGTTTGTGGGCAGCTATAATAGAATTCTGCAAAATCAATATAAAAATGCCTACAATCCGATGAATAGGAATCATCTGAATTTTTCATAGAGTAACAATCAAAATAAGTATGCTCCACGACCATCTTATCCTCCCGGGTTTCAAAATCAGAATCAATAAGTAGCTCCACATCAAGAGAAAAATTCAGATTTAGAAGAGCTGTTGTTAAAGTACATATCGGGTAACGAGGCAACAATGAAAACACAAGCAGTGGCAATAAAAAACTTAGAAAATTAGATGGGACAAGCCTCACCGGACTTTACCTAGTGACACTAAGAAAAATCCGAATGGGAATCATGAACAGTGTCAAGCAATCACTTTGAGAAGTGGAAAGCATCTTGAACGACAGAATGCAGAAAATTCTGCGAAGAAAGATGTTAAACAAGGTGAAGACGAAGTGGTTGAAGAGAAACAGGGTGAGGAAAAGTAAGTGGACAAGAGTAAGACAAATGTTGAGCCCATTGTTTATCCTCCGCCACCATTCCAGCAGAGGGTGCAGAAACAAAAATTGGATAAGTAGTTCTCGAAGTTTTTAGAAGTTTTTAAGAAACTTCATATCAGCATTCCTTTCGCAGAAGCCCTAGAAAAAATGCTGAGTTATGCTAAATTCATGAAAGGTATTCTGTCGAGGAAGAAGAAATTAGAGGAATACGAGACTGTGGCATTGACGGAGGAATGCAGTGCAGTTTTACAGAGAAAGTTGCCTCCAAAGTTGAAGGATCCGGGGAGTTTTACTATTCCTTGCACAATAGGGAACATGGCCTTTAACAAGTGTTTGTGTGATTTGGGGGCAAGTGTGAACCTCGTGCCTTTGTCAGTATATACTCAGTTGGGTTTGACAACTTCAAAGCCTACAAACATATCACTGCTGTGACTCCCCCAAAATAGGTATACATCACCCATCTTGAGTCGCCAAATACATGGTACAAAATACAACTAAAAACTTAATTATACAACTGTCGTGTAAAATACGACAAAACATATGCTATGAGTTTTAATACAAATATTGTCATCTAGACAATATCCACACTCAATGGAGTCATCATTACATTTATTATCACACTATTTTATAGAATAGTGAGGACTACTAAAACAACCATCTAGGCCAAAATCAATCTGGTTCACGACTCTAGGTCCCGGCTATATTCTCATTTCACGAAGAGAACAATGAAAGAAAGGGTGAGCTCAACTAGCCCAGTAAGAAATATTATGACTAAGATAATGCAGAATAATTTATCGTTAGCCTTCAACAGTGTTAAACTGATAAAATATAACAAACATCAAGTTTAACTACAACGGAACAAGCAATCCATTAGAAGAGTCAAGTAGAGAATAAAATCTACTATCTTATATGATTTAAAAGGTTTTTCATCACTTTTATCGCTGAGACTCAGCTTTATAAATAATCCACATCATCCCTGCTGTGACGCCCCTAAAATTAGGTATACATCACCCATCTTGAGTGCTTGGATACATAGTAATTCAATTACAACTTAATATCTGTTATGTGGTATACAATACGACAAAACATAAAGCGTGAGTTTGAATACAAATATTGCCTACTAGAGAGTATACAAACTCAAAAGGAGTCCTCATTACAATTATTATCATACTATTTCACGTAATAGTGAGGACTACTAATGCACCATCTAGGACCATCACTCAGTTCCCCAGGCTGCGTTCAAATTATATTCTCATTTCACAGAAGAAACGGTGAAAGAAAGGGTGAGCTCAACTAGCCCAAAGAAGAAATATTATGACTAAGATAATGCGAATAAATTATCATTAGCCTTAAGCGATGTTAAAGCGATACACTATAACAAACATCAAGTTTAAGCTGCGGTGAATAAGCAATCCATTAAAAAGAGTCAGTAGAGAATAAAACCTACTATCTTTTATGATTTAAAGATTTTTCATCACTTTTATCGGCGTGACTCACTAAATAAATAATCCACATCATCGAATCACCCACGCTTTTACTGCCGAGGATATTCTTTAGTATCACGACCACAATTATCCATGCCTTACGGCCAAGAATATTTGTGTATTCATTAATGGTCATGATCATGCCAACAAGCGTCCATCAATGCACTTCTGAGGCCAATGAGGACTTTTACCACATCATTTGTAACATTACAATTAATGATTACACCGAATAATCCACAGTCATAATCATACCAAGTCCATCTATGCACTCTGAGCCATAGATGACTTTCAAAAAAATATAAACATGAGGATGATGACAATGATATAAGAATTCAATAAAACAAGTTTAAGAATTAATTTATACAGGAACTAATAATGTCCAAATTGTCAACATGATACTGCTTTGTAGAGTAAAATTCAAGAATGCTCAGAAGAATATTTCCATGAAAAGATAATGGATGAAGCGCAATTATCAAGGATATTCCACTAATTTCATGGAGTATAGAAGTCAAAACTTTAACCAACTGAGTATAATAAAGAATGGAATAACAAAAGAAATCACCATGCATGCGGTACTTCGCATAGACATGTTATTCCAACAAAATATTAAATAACGGAACCGGTCTGGCAAAATTGCAGCCCCAACAGGATGTTCCAACAGAATAATAAAGAATGGAATAACAACAGAAATCACCATGCATGCGGTACTTCACATAGACAGGTTATTCCAACAGAATACTAATGGAATCAGGTCCGGCGTAAAAGCGCGCAGAGCGGGATATTCAACGAATAATAATAATAAAGGCGGAACCCGGTCCAGTAAAGCGCGCAGACAGGATATGTAGCGCCCCAAAATAGGTATACATCACCTATTACGAAGTCGCCAAATACATGGTACGAACATAAATACAATCTTAATTATACAACAAGAAGGCTGTGAGTTTAAATACAAATCATCTTACAGACAATATCCACTCTCAAAATGAGTCCTCGTTACATTTATTGTCACACTATTTAACAGAATAGTGAGGACTACTAGCTAATACTATCATCCGGACCATCACTCCTTTCCTCGACTTGTCCCAGCTACGTTCTCATTTCACGAAGAGAAACGGTGAAAGAAAAGGTGAGCTCAACTAGCCCTTGATGAAATATTATGACTAAGATAATGTAGAATAAGCGTCTGATATAACAAACATCAAGTTTAAGCATAGCGTAAACAAGCAATCCATTAGAAGAGTCAAGTAGAGAATAAAATCTACTATATTCTATGATTTAAAAAGGTTTTCATGACTTTTATCGCTAAGACTCAACTTAATAAATAATCCACATCATCGAATCACCCACACTTGACTGACGGCCGAGGATATTCTTTAGTATCACGACCACAATTATCCATGCCTTTATGGGCCAAGAATATTTGTGTATTCATTAATGGTCATGATCATGCCAACAAGCGTCCATCAATACTTTCACGGCCAATGAGGACTTTTACCACACCATTTGTAACATTACGATCATGATTACACAAGAATAATCCACAGTGTCATAATCATACCAAGTCCATCTATGCACTCACGATATATATATGACTTTTCAAAAATATAAATATGAGGATGATGACAATGATATAAGAATTCAATAAAACAAGTTCAAGAATTAAATTTGTCTAAGAACCAATAACGTCCAAATTGTCAACAATCTTTGCTTTGTAGAGTAAAATTCAAGAATGCTCGGAAGAATATTTCCATGAAAGATCTTTGGATGAAGCGCAATTGTCGAGGATATTCCACTAATTTCATGGAGTATAGAAGTTAAAACTTTAACCAACTGAGTTTAATAAAGAATGGAATAACAAAAGAAATCACCATGCATGCGGTTGCTTGGCATGAGCGAGTTATTCAACGAGAATACTAAATAACGGAACAAGGTCGGTGAAATTGCACCGATGGGATGTTCAGCAAGAATAATAAAGAATGGAATAACAACAAAAATCACCATGCATGCGGTACTTAGATAGATAGGTTATTCAACGAGAATACTAATAAGGGCGGAATCGGTCGGTGAAAAGCGCATGTGATGGGATATTCCAATGAATAATAAAAGGCGGAATCAGTCCGGCGTAAAAGCGCATATGAACATGATATTCCAGCGAGAATAATAAAG
This sequence comes from Panax ginseng, assembly GCA_020205605.1. Lineage (NCBI taxonomy): Eukaryota > Viridiplantae > Streptophyta > Magnoliopsida > Apiales > Araliaceae > Panax > Panax ginseng. The sequence continues at coordinate 2,300,088 of CM035147.1, forward strand.
GCGGAATCGGGTTTGGCGTAAAAACACGTAAAGCGAGGATATTCCAAAGCGAGAATAGTAAAAAAGGCGAAATCGGTCCAAGTAAAGCGCCGCAGATAGGATATTCAAATGAGAATAGTAAAGGCGGAATAATAGAAGAATGTCACCAAGTATAGGGTAGCAGCGTATCTGAGTTATTCAACGAGAATAATAAAGAATGGAATAACATAAGTTCTCTTCATGAATACAAAGAATAACATCCCTTACGAATACAACAAATAATATTCTCTACCTTAAGAAGAAGAGTTTGGATATATAAGTAGTGAAGTAGCGAGAATACTTTCTTCTTTCTCTCTATAGTTTATCTCTACAGAGTTTTAGTGAATTAAGTAAGAAAATAATGAAGGAATGGGCTTCTATTTATAGAAAAATGGACTGCATAGTAACTAACTCATGAACGGTCCAGATTGATTAACTTTAATCTGACGGTCCATATTTAAAGTAAAATCTTTTAAATAAAATATAATATATTCTTTTTATAATCTAATAAAACGAATAACTTTTTAAAAGATTTTACTATGCAAACACTATGCAACACTATGCATAATAGAATATAATATATTCTATTTATAAAATAACTTTATAAAAGTATTCTGTTTTATATAAAAAGATTTTCTGTATTATTACATTAATGATACCAACAAAACTGAGTGACTTATCACGTAAGCATCAATAATTAATACCGTGTGCTACTATGCAACCATGCGTATTACTGTACTTTTAACACCAGGTGTTTCAACAGTTAATGGTAAAACTTCTGACGTTATTTTCATAAAGTATTTTTGTCGTTTTCTCAATCAGATAATAATTCCATTGTGGGGTCCACCAATGATTGTCTTGTTATTAATACGAATATTCCCCTGTTAAAACGAATATTCCCCGACTAATCGAATATTATATAACAACAAGCTTTGCGTATTTTGCAAAATTTATAAATATTACCCACAACTATAACATTATATCAATTTCACTCCATAATATTCAAAAATAATATTTATAGAAAATTCATCTTTATTCAAAAAGTTGGGGTTTTACAATCTCCCCTTCTTATTAAATTTTGCCCTCAAAATTAGGGTACGTACCTGGTATATTGAAGAGGTAAGGATACCTTGATTTCATTTCAGATTCTAACTCCCAAGTCATTTCCTCAACATCGTGATTTCTCCACAAAACTTTGACTTGAGGTATAACCTTGGAGCGTAGAATATGTTCCTTCTTATCCAAGATTTGAACAGGAACCTCTTCATACGTCAAATATTCCGCTATTTCGTCCGGTTCTAACTCAATAATGTGGTTCGAGTCTTCCACATATTTACGTAACATGGATATGTGAAAAATGTTATGAACATGAGACATACTTGGCGATAAAGCGAGTCTATAGGCCACAGTTCCTACTCGATCGAGGATTAAAAATGGGCCAATGAATCGAGGATTGAACTTTCCTCTCTTTCCAAATCTCGTAACTCCTTTCCACGGAGCAACTCGTAACAACACATGATCTCCTATATCGAATTTCACATCCTTTCGATGAAGATCAACATAACTCTTTTGTCGATCTTGTGAGGTTTTTATACGTTGCCGGATCGTTGAATCTTTTTCGTAGTCATACATACCAACTCTGGTCCCAACAACGTTGCTTCACCCACCTCATCCCAGCATACTAGAGAACGACACTTTCTTCCATACAACGCTTCGAATGGAGACATGCCAATACTTGCTTGATAACTGTTGTTGTAGGAAAACTCCACCAATAGTAAGAACTTGTCCCAACTTCCCTTGAAGTCAAGGACACAGAGTCTTAATAGATCTTCAAGAGTTTGAATCGTCCTCTCCAAATGACCCGTCCGTCCCGAGGATGATATCTTAGAAGCTAAATCGTAAATTCGTGCCCATAGCTTTTTGCAAACTAACCCAAAATCTTGAAGTGAATCTTGGGTCTCGATCGTAAACTATTGATCTTGGCATACCATGCAATCTTACAACCTCGTTTATGTACATACGAGCAAGACGTTCAAGTGTATAAGTTTCTCTTATCGGTAAGAAATGAGCAGACTTGGTCAATCTATCAACAATGATCCAAATCGCATCTATGCCTTGAGAAACTTTGGGAAGACTGGTAACGAAATCCATGGTAATGTGCTCCCACTTCCATTCTGGAATTTCAAGTGGTTGTAATGGACCTTTTGGTACTTGATGCTCCGTCTTGACTCGTTGACAAGTTAAACACCTTGAGATAAACTCCGCTATCTCTCTCTTCATAATGCTCCACCAAAATGTATGTCGAAGATCCTGATACATTTTGGTACTCCCAGGATGGATTGCAAACGGTGTGTTGTGCGCCTCCATCATGATTTTATACTTTAAATCAGAGTCGTTAGGAACACAAAGTTTGGAGTTGACTCAAAGTATTCCTTCTTCATCGATTCTTTCTTCCAGCATAACACCTTCTTGAACTTTCTTCCTCATACGCATCAGCTCCAGGTCTGTAGCTTGAGCAGCTTTAACTTTATCAATTAAAGTCGGTTCTACTCGTATGTTCGCCATCAGCACATGGGTTCCTGAAGTCTTTAACTCTATTTCCGTCCTTTGCAAGTCACACAAAATGGGCCTTTGCGTTGTCAATATTACTTTTCGTGCCGCATATGATCTTCTACTCAATGCGTCGCCTACCACGTTAAACTTTTCCAGGATGGTATGATCATAATCTTTCAACAGTTCAAGCCAACGTCATTGTCGCATGTTGAGTTCCTTTTGAGTGAAGAAATATTTGAGGCTTTTATGATCCGTAAAGATCTCCACTTTTTCTCCATACAAGTAACCTCCAAATCTTTAGTGCGAAGACAACAGCTGCCAACTCTAGATCATGAGTAGGATAATTCCTCTCATATTCTTTGAGTTGTCGTGAGGCATATGCTATGACTTTTCCATGTTGCATGAGAACACATCCTAACCCTTTGCCCGAAGCATCACTGTAGATGACAAATCCCTCCGAACCGGATGGTATTGTCGAGCAGGTCTTTGAAATGAGTCTCTCTTGAGTTCTTGAAAACTCTTCTCACATTCCTTGCTCCAATAGAACTTTGTATCTTTTCGAGTCAATTTGAGTTAGTGGAGTAGAGATTTGAGAAAACCCTTCTACTGAATCTCCGATAATAACCGGCTAAGCGAGAAACGCTTCGATCTTGGTCAGCGATTTAGGTTGCTCCCAACTTTGAATAGCTTCAATCTTTCTTTGGGTCAATGAGATATTCCATGACTTGATACGCGTGCCCAAGGAATGCTACTTCCTCAAGCCGAACTCGCATTTCTTTAACTTGGCATAAAGCTTGTATTCACGAAGCTTTTGGAGTATCGACCTCAAGTGTTGCTCATGATCTTCACGGCTTTTGGAATAAATAAGGATGTCATCAATAAAATGACCACAAAGTGATCCAAATATTCCTTGAATACTCGGTTCATCATATCCATGAAGGCGGCGAGGAGCATTAGTCAATCCAAAGGACATGACTAGGAATTCATAATGCCCCGTCTGGGGAGTTAAAGCCGTCTTTGGAATGTCATCGGTTCTAATCTTCAATTGGTGATATCCTAACGAAAATCAATCTTTGAAAAGAATTTGGCTCCTTGCAATTTGGTCAAACAAGTCATCAATACGTGGCAATGGGTACCTATTTTTGATGGTGACATGATTCAACTCCCGATAATCAATACAAAGTCGCATACTCCCATCTTTCTTCTTCACGAATAGAACAGAAGCACCCCAAGGAGAAGTACTAGGATGAATAAAGCCAATGTCAAACAATTCCTGCAGTTGAGTCTTTAACTCCTGAAGTTCAATAGGAGCCATTCGATATGGGGCTTTGGAAATGGGTTTTGTACCGGGTTAAAGGTCGACACAAAATTCAATTTCACGCTCTGGGGGTAGGCCAGGAAGTTCTTTAGGGAATACGTCAGGAAATTCATTAACAATAGAAATATTATTCAAAACTGACGTATTTTTGTTTAGATCCATGACATGAGCTAAGAAAGCTTGACATCCAGTTTTTCAATAAAGCGAATAGCTTTATGGCTTGAGATGACGATGATTGATTTTAATGGTTTGGTCGCTTGAATTCGCATAATAGGTTGGTTAGGAATATGAAAGCTAACAACCTTACGAAAATAATCAATTTTGCATGATGAGTAGTTAACCAATCAATCCCTAGAATCACATCAAATGCAAGTATTTTCAATGAAATAAGATCGACGAAGGTAATGTAAGTGGTACCGATTTGAACCAAACAAGACTTATAAACGATTGGATGTAATGAAGGTTTCTCCCAACGGAGTTTCCACAGATAAGTCAAAGTCTAATTTCTCCGGAGTCAAATTTAATCATTGAGCGCAAGTAAGAGAAATAAAAGAATGGGTAGAACCGGTATCAAATAAGGTATAGACTTCACTAGAGTTTATGATAAGCTTACCCATGATGACCTCGTTCGGGTTCCTTACTTTTTGGGAGGTCACGACAAATGCTCTCCATTGCACCACCGACTTTGACTTTTTTGGGACGGCCTTTGGTGCCTCCATCCTAGCTGAACTTGTCTTCGGTGAATGACAAAATCGGGCTAGGTGACCTTCTCTTCCACAATTATAACACGCTTTGGATGGCATCGCTAGATTTGGATCGATATGTCCCTCCCCTCGCATTTGAAGCATACGATAGGTGGTCGTTCTCCTTCCTTAACCACGGTTGTTGGTGCTGACGTCTTTTCATCATTGTTGAATCTCCTTATGTTGAAATGTCCATTTTTACTGTCTTGGCCATGATTACCACTGAAGTGGTTTGTGACGCCCCCAAATTCGGGTATCTTCCAACCCGACAGATGGTGCTCCTTTGCATTTAACATCCATACAATCATTCCATTGAAATACAATAAAATAAAAGTAATTACTATCTTCTTATTACAATCAAAGTATAATCCTTCCCAGGTTCATAAACCGGTTACATCATTCATTGTTCATAATGTATAATATATACAAACTTACTAAACTATTACACAATGCCTAAGCATCCATCTTAGCTTTGCCCTTATCATTCTTGGCATTCACAGTACGTTCATCTTTAATTGCAGTTATATAATTTAAGCAAGAAGTGAGCATGACAGCTCAGCAAGTTTAATCAAGGATAACATGAATACCATATTCATGAATTATATAACAATTCCAACATAACTGAACAATAGTTATGAAGTATTCTGAATCAATAATACTTTAACAGTTCGTAACATCAATTCCCAAAGTATAGTATAGATTAGGAATTCTGAACCGGTCGATAGAACATGAACAGTACATTTCAATTTTATACTTGAAAAGGAGTCCACAGCACTAAGGCCATTCATCCGTATAACTTACGAGCACTTCTAGGTGATCAGCCTATAGTACTCTATGTTGATCAACACTTATTCATTAAACGTATTTACGTTTAATATTTTTGGCAAACTCGCGTGCCCATCGAATAATCGATGAAAAATACTTTTGTTTGTTCATAGACAAACTTTACCTTCACGTCCGTACCAATTACTTGGCATAGGATAGCGTTAACATTTCTATATAGAATGATGTGTATGATAATCAATCTATATATATTACGAATAGTCTAGCCGAGTTAAAATCTGGCATCGACCCTTTCTTTAAAACAAGTCTTGCAATTCAGTTCAACGAATCACATAAAACTTGGCTAACATGGAAGTTAGACAAGCGTTAAGAAAACTTGCCTTTCAGCGTCTTCAAATAACTTACTCGATTGACCACATCCTTTACGTAATCTACATGATATGTTCACATAAGACAATCGTAATTAGCTATCAAACGACTATTCACATTGTTCCTGCAAGCTTCTTTTCTTCTATGTCTTTGTTAACTTAATATCTTTATTAAAGTCAACATGACTTATTACCCTTTGTCGGTTTATCACTCAATTGGCGTTTATTAACTTGGGACTCAAACATCGTTGATAAGGTACCAACTTTGTTCATTGTACATATCTTGTTAACATGCATTACATTCCTAAGTTTCATACCATATACCTTGGTATAGGTAATATAGGATTAGTTTTAGTATATTTATTGAGTATATAAACTCAACTCGGTGTAGGTCTCTAAACAATGAAGTTTAAAACCTAACTTAGTCAACTTTTTCTCTTCGGAATTTATTTTTGAACGCGACATCCTTTGTATTTTAGTGGTATTTGTATTTGAAAGTTAGAGGTACTCGATCGAAGTCATCAGTATGTGCCGCCACCACTTTGTCTTGGTTTTTTGTACTGCATTACCGAAGTCTGCACCGATTAGCCACAAACCGGTTTGGTTTCTAAAGAAACTCCCGGCTTCCTAATTTGTTCGTTTTACATCCGAATTGACCCATTCGAATTCCTACAAGTTAGGAATTACATCCTTTACGTGTTCATATAAGAATTCAATACTTTCGAATCCGTTAACTCATAATTCACTATTGAGTTCATTTTATATACGTTCGTAAACGTTAATGAGCGTTCAAAGCTCATTTTCTTCGTTCTAAGTCAAAATCCAACGATTCTCGAACCCACAACTCTTAATCACCCTATCTCACGCGTTGACATTGAAAACCAACGTTTTCAAGTCTCACGGCAACTTTCGACTACCAATCCGGAATTTCTACGTTTTCGACGTTTAACGTCTATTTCCGTAAAATTCGCCATAACTTCGTTACTAATGTTCTCTAAGCCAAATAACATGGAATACTCCATGGATTTCATATCTAAATCCTAACCAAACAAGATGCATATACTGACGTATTGATGGAGCTCAATTATTTATCAACAATCGATCTCAACTATCAATATTTCCATGGTTCAAAAACTATATTAAACCTTATTATTTTTATAATCTTATGACTTATAGAGATTGAATCTGTGGTAAGTCATCTTTAAATCCTCACTCATAACATATACCACCCCTTCATGATTCTCTAAAATGAAAGAAAATCTAAAAGAGATGGAGATGAGAAACAAGAAGTATTACCTCAAGAACTCTTAAGAAATCTTTTGGAAAAATAGAAGTTAAAGCTTCCAAAGTGTATGCTTGCAAGGATAGCTCTCTTTCTCTCTCAAATAATCTACGTTGGCAATTTGAAAAACTCACAAATGATTCAACCTAGCTTCTTATTTATGGAAAATTAGAATGGAGGGCATAATGGTCAAAGAACCATCATCTCCTTACTATTCATGTGTGGTCACCAAGTAAAACACTTGGTGACCAAGCCTTATGCTTGGGTTCCACACCAAGGTGGCTGGCCCACCTCTTTATGTGACATCCCATGGGTTTCCCCATGGGTTTTACCCATTTGGTGACCCACTTAGTTCATTCCCACAGTTCGGTTTTAATGAATTGGGCTTAACTAAATTAACATTGGGCCTTGGTCATTCAAATGATTGGATTAATTAATAATCCAACTCAAATGAATTAGTCATTAAGTCCTAACTTAATTCTATAATACGAATCGTATCACATACATACAATTTACGTATTATCTCCGTATACTACTCGTACAATAATCGTATTGTACTTCATATTTACCCAACATATTATACATAGATAATAACTAGTATCACCAAATGCATAACACTCGCCTTAACCCTAACGCCATTCCTTCTACGCATATTATTTCCTTCTTGGTAATCAATATACTCAACCCTTAGGTTTTAAGTCCGCAGGCAAAAACCGCGTTTTCCATAAATGAAATATTATCAGATATTCCAACTCATCACGATATTCTATCATTATGCGTTTCCCGGAATTTCAAAATAATTCCCCGAACAGAAATGGATGAATAGTGTTTTTATGGAAATTTCTCGGAAAACAATTATTATCGTCTTGAAAATTCCAAACAACTATTTCTAACACGTAGCCAGAATACTAACCACGTTAGCACATTCTAGGTCATAGAACGACCTTCACATAGCTTACTCACAAAGAAATCAATTAAATTCATTTAATTCACATAATCAAATAAAAATTTAATTGTCATAAAAATCCGATTTTCTCAAGCGTTACATGGTTACCATTTCTGGCATGTTGATTCCCTCCACGTTTGTTGTCACCGCTTCGAGGACTGATACCACTGGTATTTTCATGCTGCCGGCTGCATTCTCTTGGATGCGTTGACTCGTTACCGCGCTCCAATAACTGAGCCCTATTTATAACATCTGAGTATAAACACAATTTATGAGAAATAAGATATTGACGTATCTCCGGTTTTAAACCTCTTAAAAACATTCGCGTCATTCGCTCCTCATTATCGACCAAATGGGATGCAAACCGGGATAACTCCGTAAATTTATCCTCGTATTGCGACACGGTCATATTGTTTTGTTCCAACTTGATAAACTCCACTTCTTTCATGTGACGAATACTCTCGGGAAAGTATTTATCGTTGAATAGCTCTTGGAACTTTTCCCAAGACATCTTGAGTGTGTCAGGCTGGGTACGTTTTACAGATTCCCACCAGTAGTCTGCCTCTTCACGCAACATGAAGGTGGCGAAGGGGACCTTTTGCTCCTCGGAGGATCCCAAGATATCAAATATCTTGGTGATCTGCTTTATCCATGCTTCCGCCTTAAGTGGTTTTGGCTCTCCAATAAACTCCGGTGGTCCCAGCTCCTTGAACTGTTTAGTAGTGACCGTCCGAGAGTTTCCAGTGTTTCCACCTACATTTTGGACAGGAGCCGTTCTCGCTTGATGTTGCATGAATTGCATAAAGCCTCTGAATAATCCATCATTCATCATTTGGTCAGTGTTGTTGTTTGCATGAGAATTGTCGCCTCGATGCACATTTTCACGATTATTGATATGTAGAGACTCAGCGGTCTCTTGTGCTCCATTGCTATTTTCAACATTCTCGGATGTCATTTTGATCATCGCCACAAAACAAAGGTTAATTAACATATAACATATTATCCCTATACTTTGACCGACCAATTAAATACCAAATAAACTTAGGTAGGTCATACTAGCGAAGGAATTCCCCGTCTCTCCCCTCCTAGTTCTAGTCTCACATCTTAGCCAGGGATCATATCCCCAAGCTTTGATACTAACTGTGACGCCCCCAAAATAGGTATACATTACCTATTCTTAGTCGCCAAATACATGGTACAGAACATAAATACAATCGTAATTATACAACAAGAGAGGCGTGAGTTTAAAACAAATCATCTTCTAGACAATATCCACTCTTTAATGAGTCCTCATTACATTTATTGTCACACTATTTAACAAAATAGTGAGGACTACTAGCTAATATTATCATCCGGACCATCACTCCGTTCCCCAACTCGTCCCAGCTACGTTCTCATTTCCTGAAGAGAAAAGTGAAAGAAAGGGTGAGCTCAACTTGCCCAGTAAGAAATATTATGACTAAGATAATGCAAAATAAATTATCATTAGCCTTAAACAGTGTTAAACTGATACAATATAACAAACATCAAGTTTAACTGTAGCGGAAATAAGTAATCCATTAGAAGAGTAAAGTAGGGAATAAAATCTACTATCTTCTATGATTTAAAAGGTTTTTCATGACTTTTATCGCTGAGACTCAACTTAATAAATAATCCACATCATCGAATCACCCCTGCACTACGGCCAAGGATATTCTTTAGTATCACGACCACAATTATTCATGCACTACGGGCCAAGAATATTTGTGTATTCATTAACGGTCATGATCATGCCAACAACTATCCATCAATGCACTACGGGCCAATGAAGACTTTTACCACATCATTTGTAACATTACGGTCATGATTACACCGAATAATCCATGGTCATAATCATACCAAGTTCATCTATGCACTACAGGCCACATATGACTTTAAAAAAATATAAATATGAGGATGATGACAATGATATAAGAATTCAATAAAACAAGTTCAAGAATTAATTTGTCCAAGAACCAATAACGTCCAAATTGTCAACATGATCTTTGCTTTGTAGAGTAAAATTTAAGAATGCTCGGAAGAATATTTCCATGAAAAGATACTGGATGAAGCGCAATTATCAAGGATATTCCACTAATTTCATTGAGTATAAAAGTCAAAACTTTAAGCAACTGAGTATAATAAAGAATGGAATAACAAAATAAATCACCATGCATGCGGTACTGCCATAGATAGATAGGTTATTCCAATGAATACTAAATAACGGAACCGAGTTAGGCGAAATTACTTGCCAGACATGATGTTCCAATGTAATAATAAAGAATGGAATTACAAATGAAATCACCATGCATGCGGTATGCCATACGGACATGTTTTCCAACGAGAATACTAATAAGGGCGGAATCGAGTTCGACGTAAAAGCGCATGTATGAGGATATTCCAAACGTAATAATAAAGGCGGAATCGGTCCGGCGTAAAAGCGCATGAGCGAGGATATTCCAATGAATAATAAAGACGAGAATCGGTCCAGAGCGTAAAGAGCATGCAGACGAGAATATTCCAGCGAGAATAGTAAAAGGCGGAATAATAGAAGAATGTCACCAAGTATAGGGTAGCCCGCTTATACTGAGTTATTCAATAGAATAATAAAGAATGGAATAACATAAGTTCTCTTCATGAATACAAAAAGAATAACATCCCTTTAATACAACAAATAATATTCCCTACCTTAAGAAAAAGAGTACTGGATATATAAGTAGTGAAGTAGCAGAATGCTTTCTTCTTTCTCTCTATAGTTTATCTCTCTAGAGTTTCAGTGAATTCGTAAGAAAATAATGAAGGAATGAACTTATATTTATAGAAAAATGGACTGCATAGTAACTAACTCATGAACGGTCCAGATTGATTTACTATGCAAAACACTATGCAGACACTATGCAACACTATAAAACACTATGCAAAAGATTTTACTATGCAAAACACTATCACGGACACTATGCATAATAGAATATAATATATTCTATTTATAGAATAACTTTATAAAAGTATTATGTTTTATATAAAAGATTTTTACGTATTATTACATTAATAATACCAACAAAACCGAGTGACTTATCACGTAAGCATCAATAATTAATACTTAGTGTCTACTCTTATGCATGCCACACGTATTCTTGTGCTTTAACATCGGGTGTTTCATCGAGTTAACGGTAAAACTTCCGTCGTTATTTTCATAAAGTATTTTTTGTCGTGTTCTCATCAAACAATAATTTCGATTAATGAGGGTCCACCAATGATTGTCTTGTTATTGTACGAATATTCCCTGTTAAAGCGAATATTCCCGACCAATCGAATATTATATAACAACTTGGGTACTTTGCAAAATTTATAAATATTACCCACAACTATAACATTATATCAATTTCACTCCATAATATTCAAAAATAATATTTATAGAAAATTCATCTTTATTCAAAAAGTTGAGGTTTTACAATCTCCTCTTCTTATGAAATTTCACCTTCGAAATTAGGGTACGTACCTGGTATATTGAAGCGGTAAGGATACCTTGATTTCATTTCAGATTCTAACTCCTAAGTCATTTCCTCAACATCGTGGTTTCTCCACAAAACTTTGACTTGAGGTATAACCTTGGAGCGTAGAATATGTTCTTTCTTATCCAAGATTTGAATAGGAACCTCTTCATACGTCAAATCTTTCGCTATTTCATCCGGTTCTAACTCAATAATGTGGTTCGGGTCTTCCACATATTTATGTAACATGGATATATGAAAAACGTTATGAACACGAGACATACTTGGCGGTAAAGCGAGTCTATAGGCCACAGTTCCTACTCGATCAAGGATTAAAATGGGTAGATGAATCGAGGATTGAGCTTTCCTCTTTCCAAATCTCATAACTCCTTTCCATGGAGCAACACGTAACAACACATGATCTCCTATATTGAATTCCACGTCCTTTCGATGAAGATCAACATAACTCTTTTGTCGATCTTGTGAGGTTTTTATACGTTGTCGGATCGTTTGAATCTTTTCCGTAGTCATACGTACCAACTCCGGTCCCAACAACGTTGCTTCACCCACTTCATCCCCACATACTGGAGAACAACACTTTCTTCCATCTGGCGCTTGAATGGAGCCATGCCAATACTTGCTTGATAAGCTGTTGTTGTAGGAAAACTCCACCAATGGTAAGAACTTATCCTAACTTCCCTTGAAGTCAAGGACACAAAGTCTTAATAGATCTTCAAGAGTTTGAATCGTCCTCTCCAAACTTCCGTAAAATCGAGGATGATATGCCGAGCTAAATCGTAAATCTGTGCCCATAGCTTTTTGCAACTAACCCAAAATCTTGAAGTGAATCTTGGGTCTCGATCGAAACTATGGATCTTGGCATACCATGCAATCTTACAACCTCGTTTATGTACATCAGCAAGAGGCGTTCAAGTGTATAAGTTTTCGTATCGGTAAGAAATGAGCGGACTTGGTCAATCTATCAACAATGACCCAAATCGCATCTATGCCTTTAGAAACTTTGGGAAGGCCCAGAATTGAAATCCATGGTAATGTGCTCCCACTTCATTGCGGAATTTCAAGTGGTTGTAATGGACCTTTTGGTACTTGATGCTCCGACTTGACTCGTTGACACATTAGACACCTTGATATAAACAGCGCCATCTCTCTCTTCATATTGTTCCACCAAAATGTATGATGAATATCATGATACATTTTGGTACTCCCAGGATGGATTGCAAACGGTGTGTTATGCGCCTCCATCATGATTTTATACTTTAAATCGGTCGTTAGGAACACAAAGTGCAGGAGTTGACTCGAAGTATTCATTCTTCATCGATTCTTGCTTCCGACATAGCACCTTCTTGCACTTTCTTCCTCATACTCATCAGCTCCAGGTCTGTAGCTTGAGCAGCTTTAACTTTATCAATTAAAGTCGGTTCTACTCGTATGTTCGCCATCATCACATGGGTCCCTAGAGTCTTTAACTCTATTTCCATCCTTTGTAAGTGACACAAAATGGGCCTTTATGTTGTCAATATTGCACTCATACCCGCATATGATCTTCTACTCAATGCGTCATCTACCACGTTCGCTTTTCCAGGATGGTATTGGATGGTATGATCATAATCTTTCAACAGTTCAAGCCAACGTCATTGTCGCGTGTTGAGTTCTTTTTGAGTGAAGAAATATTTGAGGCTTTTATGATCCGTAAAGATCTCCACTTTCTCCCCATACAAGTAATGCCTCCAAATCTTTAGTGCGAAGACAACAGCTGCCAACTCTAGATCATGAGTAGAATAATTCCTCTCATATTCTTTGAGTTTTTATGAGGCATAGGCTATGACTTTCCCATATTGCATGAAAACACATCCTAACCCTTTGCCCGAAGCATCACTATAGATAACAAATCCCTCCGAACCAGATGGTATCACGTAAGCAGGTCTTTGAAATGAGTCTCCTCTTGAGTTCTTGAAAACCCTTCTCACATTCCTTGCTCCAACAGAACTTTGTATCTTTCCGAGTCAGCTGAGTTAGTGGAGTAGCGATTCTAGAAAACCCTTCTACGAATCTCCGATAATAACCAGCTAAGCCGAGAAAGCTACGTACTTCGATCACCGATTTAGGTTGCTCCCAGCTTTGAATAGCTTCAATCTTTGCTGGGTCAACAGATATTCCATGACTTGATATCACATGCCCAAGGAATGGTACTTCCTTAAGCCAGAACTCGTATTTCTTCAACTTGGCATAAAGCTTGTATTCACGAAGCTTTTGGAGTATCAGCCTCAAGTGTTGCTCATGATCTTCACGGATTTTGGAATAAATAAGGATGTTATCAATAAAGATGACCATAAAGTGATCTAAATATTCCTTGAATACTCGGTTCATCATATCCATGAAGGCAGCAAGAGCATTAGTCAATCCAAAGGACATGACTAGGAATTCATAATGCCCGTACCGAGTTCTGAAAGTCGTCTTTGGAATGTCATCAGTTCTAATCTTCAATTGGTGATATCCGGAACAAAGATTAATCTTTGAAAAGAATTTGGCTCCTTGCAACTGGTCAAATAGGTCATCAATACATGGCAATGGGTACCTATTTTTGATGGTGACATGATTCAACTCCCGATAATCAATACAAAGTCGCATACTCCCATCTTTCTTTTTCACGAATAAAACAGGAGCACCCCAAGGAGAAGTACTAGGACGGATGAAGCTGATGTCTAACAATTCCTGTAGTTGGGTCTTTAACTCCTGAAGTTCAATAGGAGCCATTCGATATGGGGCTTTGGAAATAGGTTTTGTACAAGGTTCAAGGTCGATACAAAATTTAATTTCACACTCTGGGGTAGGCCAAGAAGTTCTTCAGGGAATACGTCAGGAAATTCATTAACAATAGAAATATCATTCAAAACTGACGTATTTTTTTTAGATCCGTGACATGAGCTAAGAAAGCTTGACATCCATTTTTTAATAAACGAATAGCTTTATGGCTTGAGATGACAGTGATTGATTTTAATGGTTTGGTTGTTTGAATTCTCATAATAGGTTGATTAGGAATATGAAAGCTAACAACCTTACGAAAATAATCAATTTTTGCATGATGAGTAGTTAACCAATCAATCCCTAGAATTACGTCAAATGCAAGTATTTTTAATGAAATAAGATTGACAGTAATGTGAGGGTACCGATTTGAACCAAACAAGACTTATAAGCAAAGTGGATGTAATGAAGGTTTTCCCAACGGAGTTTCTACTGAGATAAGTCAAAGTCTAATTTCTCCGAGTCAAATTTAATCATTGAAGCGCAAGTAGGAGGAATAAAAGAATGGGTAGAACCGGTATCAAATAAGGTATATACTTCGCTAGAGTTTATGATAAGCTTACCCGTGATGACCTCATTCGGGTTCCTTACTTTCTGGGAGGTCACTACAAACGCTCTCCCTCACCACTCTGGCTTTGACTTTTTTAAGGGATGACCTTTGGTGCCTCCATCACATTTGAACTTGTCTTGGTGAGCGACAAAATCGGGCTAAGTGACCTTCTCTTCCACAATTATAACATGCTTTGGGACGGCATCGCAGGTTTTTGACCGATGTGTCCTCCCTCCGCATTTGAAGAATATGATAGGTGGTCATTCTCCTTCCTTAACAACGGTCTTTGGTCTTTGGCGTCCTTCCATCATTGTTGAATCTCCTTTTCTTGAAATGTCCATTTTTCTGTCTTGGCCATGATTACCACAAGTGGTTACCATTTACGGCATGTTGATTCCTCCACTTTTGTTGTCACCATTTCGATGGTGGTGATACCACTTTGGTATTTTCATCTTGCCGTTGCTTTCTCTTGGTTGCGTTGACTCGTTCGCGCGCTCAATAATCGAGCCCTATTTACAACATCTTAGTACAAACACGGTTTATGAAATAAGATATGGACGTATCTACGGTTTCAAACCTCTTAAAAACATTAGCGTCATTCTCTCCTCATTATCGATCAAATGGGATGCAAAGTAGGATAACTCATAAATTTAGCCTCGTGTTTGCGACACGATCATATTGTTTTGTTCCAATTTGATAAACTCCACTTCTTTCATGTGACGAATACTCTCGGGAAAGTACTTGTCGTTGAATAGCTCTTGGAACTTCTCCCAAGACATCTTGAGTGTCGTCGGTGAGTGCGTTTACTGATTCGAAGATGTCCGCCTTCTTCACGCAACATGAAGGTGGCGAGGGAACCTTTGCTCTCGGAGCATCCCAAGACATCAAATATCTTGGTGATCTGCTTTATCCATGCTTCCGCCTTAAGTGGTTTTGGCTCTCCAATAAACTCCGGTGGTCCCAGCTCCATGGTTCCAGTGTTTCCACCTACATTTCAGACAGGAACCGCTCTCGCCTGATGTTGCATGAATTTCATAAAGCCTCTGAACAATCAATTATTCATCATTTGGTCCGTGTTGTTGTTTGCATGAGGATTGTCGCCTTCCTGATGCACATTATCCTGATTATTGATATGTGGAGACTCAACGGTCTCTTGTGCTCCATTGTTATTCTCAATATTCTCGGATGTCATTTTTAGATACTGCCACAAACAAGGGTTAGGTGACATGTAACATATTATCTCTAAACTCTGACCAACCAATTTAAATACAAAATAAATTTAAGTAGGTCATACTAGCGAAGGAATTCCCCGTCTCTCCCCTCCTAGTTCTAGTCTCACATCTTAGCCAGGGATCATATCCCTAAGCTTTGATACCAACTGTGACGCCCCCAAACTTAGGTATACATCACCCATCTTGAGTCGCCAGATAAATGGTACAGAATTCAAATACATTTAATAATACAACTGTCGTGTACAATACGACAAAACATAAACTGTGAGTTTGAATACAAATATTGCCTACTAGAGAGTATACAAACTCAAAAGGAGTCCTCATTACAATTATTATCACACTATTTCACAGAATAGTGAGGGACTACTAATGCACCATCTAGGACCATCACTCCATTTTACGACTCGTTCAAATTTATATTCTCATTTCACGAAGAGAACGTTGAAAGAAAGGGTGTGCTCAACTAGCCCAAGAAGAAATATTATGACTAAGATAATGCGAGAATAAATTATCATTAGCCTTAAACAAATGTTAAACCGATACAATATAACAAACATCAAGTTTAAGCTGCATGATGAACAAGCAATCCATTAAAAAGAGTCAAGTAGAGAATAAAATCTACTATCCTTTATGATTTAAAAGGTTTTTCATCACTTTTATCATTTGGGACTCGACTTAATAAATAATCCACATCATCGAATTACCCACACTTACTACCAAGGATATTCTTTAATATCACAACCACAATTATCCATGCACTACGGGTCAAGAATATTTGTGTATTCATGAATGGTCATGATCATGCCAACAACTGTCCATCAATGCACTACGGGCCAATGAGGACTTTTACCACATCATTTGTAACATTACGGTCATGATTACACGAATAATCCACTGGTCATAATCATACCAAGTCCATCTATGCACTTCTGAATGCCAGATGACTTTCAAAAAATATAAACATGAGGATGATGACAATAATATAAGAATTCAATAAAACAAGTTCAAGAATTAATTTATCACGAGGAACTAATAATGTCCAAATTGTCAACATGATCTTTGCTTTGTAGAGTAAAATTCAAGAATGCTCGAAGAATATTTCCATGAAAATCTTTGGATGAAGTGCAATTATCAAGGATATTCCACTAATTTCATGGAGTATAGAAGTCAAAACTTTAACCAATTGAGTATAATAAAGAATGGAATAACAAAAGAAATCACCATGCATGCGGTGCCCGCAGGCAAAGTTATTCCAACATAATATTAAATAACGGAACCGGTCGGTGAAATTCGCAGACGGGATGTTCCAACAGAATAATAAAGAATAGAATATTAGAAATCACCATGCATGCGGTACTTGATGCATGCGGAGTTATTCAACGAGAATACTAATAAGGATGAAATTAGGTCCGGCCAGAAACGTATGCAGTATATGATATTCAAAATAATAATAATAAAGGCGGAACGGTCCGGCAAGTAAAACGCATGTACGAGGATATTCCCTCTTGAATAATAGAGGCGGAATCGGTCCTGCCAAAAAAGCGCATGTACGAGGATATTCCAACGAGAATAATAAAGGCGGAATAATAGAAGAATGTCATGAAAGTATAGGGTAGCAGCGTATCTGAGTTATTCTAATAGAATAATAAAGAATGGAATAACATAAGTTCTCTTCATGAATACAAAAGAATAACACCCTTACGAGTACAACAAATAATATTCCCTACCTTAAGAAGAAAAATCTTTGGATATATAAGTAGTGAAATAAAGAATACTTTCTTCTTTCTCTCTATAGCTTATCTCTCTAGAGTTTCAGTGAATTCGTAAGAAAATAATGAAGGAATGAACTTCTATTTATAAAAAATGGACTGCATAGTAACTAACTCATGAACGGTCCAGATTGATTTACTTTAATCTGACGGTCCATATTTAAAGCAAAATCTTTTAAATAAAATATAATATATTCTATTTATAATCTAATAAAACGAATAACTTTATAAAAGATTTTACTATGCAAACACTATGCAGGCACTATGCAAATAATATGCATAATAAAATATAATATATTCTAATTATTGTCTAATAAAACAGATAACTTTATAAAAGTATTCTGTTTTATATAAAAAGATTTTACTATGCAAAATACTATGCAGATACTATGCAACACTATGCATAATAGAATATAATATATTCTATTTATAGAATAACTTTATAAAAGTATTCTATTTTATATAAAAAGATTTTATGTATTATTACATTAATAATACCAACAAAACTGAATGACTTATCACGTAAGCATCAATAATTAATACCGTGTGCTACTATGCAACCACGCGTATTACTGTACTTTTAACACCGTGTGTTTCAATAGTTAACGGTAAAACTTCCGCCGTTATTTTCATAAAGTATTTTTGTCGTTTTCTCAATCCAACAATAATTTCGTTGTGGGGTCCACAACTATAACATTATATCAATTTAACTCCATAATATTCAAAAATAATATTTATAGAAAATTCATCTTTATTCAAAAAGTTGGGGTTTTACACCTGCACTACGGCCAAGGATATTCATTAGTATCATGACCACAAATTATCCATGCACTACGGGCCAAGGATATTCGTGTATTCATCAATGGTCATGATCATGCCAACAACTGTCCATTAATGCACTACGGCAAATGAGGATTTTTACCACATCATTTGTAATATTACGGTCATGATTATACCGAATAATCCCTGGTCATAATCATACCAAGTCCATCTATGCACTTCTGAATGACGAGATGACTTTCAACATATTATAAACATGAGGATGATGACAATGATATAAGAATTCAATAAAACAAGTTCAAGGATAAATTTTTAAAGATTTATAATTTAATTTATCCAAAAATCAATAACGCCCAAATTGTCAACATGATCTTTGTTTTGTGGAGTAAAATTCAAGAATGCTGGAAGAAAATTTCCATGAAAAAGATTTGGATGAAGCGCAAATATCAAGGATATTCCACTAATTTCATGGAGTATAGAAGCCAAAACTTTAACCATTTGAGTATAATAGAATATATGAAAACATAAATGGATTTTTTTGCCGCCATCACGGTAATCCACATAAATGATTATTCCAGCAGAATAATAAAGAATGGAATAACGAGAAGAATTCACTAGGCGTGCGTAATCGCGCAAAACAAGTTATTCAGCGAGAATAATAAAGAATGGAACCGGTGTCATGCGTAACCCACACATGACGGATATTCCAAGCGAGAATAATAAAGAATGGAACCAGGTCATGCGTAATCATGAGATAGGATATTCCAGCAGAATAATAAAGAATGTAATAACAACAGAATTCACCAGGCATGCGATAGACCACACAGACAGGTTATTCCAACAGAATAATAAAGAATGGAATAACAACCCTTACGAGTATTGAAAGAAAATAACTCTCTTCATGAATACGAAAGAATAATACCCCTTACCTTAGAAAAACTGAATACTAGAGTAGTGAAGTAGCAGAATACTTTTATTCTTTCTCTCTATAGTTTCTCTCTCTAGAGTTTCAGTGAATTTGTAAGAAATAATGAAGGAATGAGCTTCTATTTATAGAAGAACTTAAAGTAGCTCTTGGTCTTAACGAATGGTCAAAATGACTCCTGGTAATATTGAAGAGACAACTACTATTTGCGAAGGGGCAATTAACTCTTGAAACAACGAAGAGAGAAATAACTCTTGGAAAACCGAAGGGACAAATAACTCTTGGAAAACTGAAGGGACAAGTTACTATTAAAACTTTAAACCAACGATCCATATTGATTTACTATTATAATTTCAACCAACTGTCTGAAAAATTATCACATCTTCTCACGGAATAATATTGTACTCAAAAATGATTTGGACCGAAAAGAAATATATTTTTGGTGAATAGTTCACGTGAATAGTAGTACTTGGGAATAGTACCCATGAATAGGTACCCAGAGCACGAAAAGTGTTCCAAATACTAGAGTGAACAATACTAGAGTGAATAGTAACTGGGTGAATAGTAACCCGTGAATAGTACTCTGACACGAAAAGTGTCTCAAATACCCGAGTGAACAATACTAGAGTGAATAGTAACTCGTAAAAGAAAAATACCAAAGAAAATGATATTCCATGACGAGTACAAAAGAAATGATGTCTCATACGAGTATAATAGAATATATGAATTACAGTATAGTACCTCCATCTATACCTCCATTTTTAACTTAGTCATACAAGTATTATCAATCTTGTACCAACTCTCCTAATAGTAAAACATGTGAATCAATAGTACACACATGTGAACACATATTTATAAGCATGTGAATTAATAGCAATTAATTGCTCATTTATCCGATTAATTACCTGATTGGTCAATATAACCTCCAGACATCCATTATTATCGAAATAAATATCTATTTCTACTAACACTAATAATTTCCACACAATGGAACTATCAATTTCATCTTTAATCAACACGAACTTATTCATCATTAATATTATAATTCACAATATTTAACAACCGAGGTCATTTCCGGAAAGAGGGGCTTTTCGATAAGGATTTCTCCTTATTAGCGCAGCAATTAGGTGACCAAACCTCTCCTTGATGAACTTCTAGACATTGTCAATATTGTAAATAATAATATGAATAACTTTATGTCGTCTCAATTATTGATTTAATAATATAACATATTATGCGGATGATCTTGTGACAATAATTGAATCAATAATATGAGAGATATGATGAAACAATTCTTGATAGTAATAATTGAGTATAAGCGGTGACTTCTCACGTAAACATTAATAATCAATACCGGTGCTACTACGCAATCACGCCAGACGTATTCTTTGTACTTTTACTACTGAGAGTAGTTCAACAGTTTTAACGGTAAAACTTCCACCGTTATTTTCATAAAAATATTTTTGTCGTTTTCTCAATCCGATAATAATTCCGTTGTGGGGTCCACCAATGATTGTACCATTATACGGATATTCCCCGACAAAAAGAATATTCCCCGACCAATCGAATATTATACAACAACTTGCATACTTTTCAAAATTTATAAATATTTCCCACAACTATAACATTATCTCAAATCCACACCATAATTTTGAAAAAAATATTTCGAGAAAATTAAATCTTTATTCATAAAATTTGAGATTTTACACCCGCCCCGGCGGGGGTTTTACTCTTGATATAGCTTTTGAGGGAATCTTGGAATTCTATTTGCCACGCATACCCCCTACCGGACATGAGGTTTTTTGTTCTTCATAGGGTTAAGCCGTGGTCAATATTTCTGTAGGACTTATGTTTTCTTGCTCGTAGTGTTGTTTTCTCGCCACAATACCACCAATGTACCAGAAATACCACGCCATGCAACCTAAACACAAAACAAAACAAAAACAAGTAAAATTGTACAGAAATAGACAATGCTAACACTGTTTAAGTCCATATTAGAAGCTGATTCGTAGGTATAAAACCCACTCATCAGTGGAGATCTGTGATTAGAACTTGGAGGGGAGAGACAAGTAATATCCTTCGTTAGTGTCCTACCTAAGCTTTTTTGTCATTTAATTGGTCGGTCAGGATATAGGGATAATATGTGACATATCAATTTTTTTAACTAACCTTTTTTTTTGTGGCCATATTTCAGAATGACATCTGGAAATCAAGAGATGAATTATGAGACCATTGTGGGTGAGAATCAGGAAGCTACAAATAATATTGAGAATCAGGAAGCTACAAATAATGTTACTACAAACTCAGAAAATCATGTTGGTAACAATATAAGGAATGATGATTTTTTAGAAACTTTATGCAATTCTTGTAGAACCAAGCGAGAGAGACTCATGATCATAATACCGGTAGAAATGCGGGTAACTCACGAATGGTCACTGCTAAACAATTTAAGGAGTTAGGACCACCTGAATTTCACGGAAAGCCAGACCCACTAAAGGCAGAGACGTGGCTTAAACAAATGATGAAGATATTTGGTGTACTGTGTTGCGCTGATGATCAAAATGTTCCCTTCGCCACCTTTATGTTTCGAGGAGAGGTAGATCACTAGTGAGAATCAGTGAAACGCACGCATCAATTAGCACTCAAAATGTCTTGGGCAGAATTTCAAGAGTTATTTAATGACAAGTATTTTTCGAAGAGTATTCGTCACATGAAGGAGGTGGAATTTATTAAGTTGGAGCAGAATGATATGAATGTTTCGCAATATGAGGCCAAGTTTGCCGAGTTATCCCGATTTACGCCCCACTTAGTGGATAACGAAGAGCACATGACCAGAATGTTTTTACGAGGTTTAAAATTCGAGATTCGTCAACACCTTATTTCTCATAAAGTTCATTTATATTTAGATATAGTGGATATGACTCAATTGGTGGAACGAGAGAAAGAAGTAGTGTAACAAAAAGACAACGACCGACAAAGAGAAAGAACTGACGATAATAATCATAGTAATAATCATCGAAGCAATGATAACCAACGTGGAAGAAATTATAATGCCAAAAATGGTATCCACTTCGGTGGTAATCCAAGCCCGGATAGAGAAGCGAGTCAAGTGGAAACAACTTTAAGAAGAGGAGATTTAACAATGAGAATGGAAAAACACCAACACCAGCACCAACACCAGTTTCAAGGGGAGGAGAACGAACACCAGTTAGATTTTACAAATGCGGACATGAGGGACACATCAGTCCAAATTGTACACAGCCTTCTAAGGAGTGTTTCAGTTATGGAAGGACGATCACATAGCTCAATTTTATCCTGTAACAAAGTTAAGTCCAGCTGTAATGGTGACACCAAAGGATGTTACGGACAAGTCAAAGTCAGTGGTCCAGATGAGAGCTTTTGTCGTAACTTCCCAAAAAGTGAGGAACCCGAACTAAATTATCATGGGTAAGCTAATAATAAACTATTGCGAAGTGTATGCCGTATTAGATATTGGTTCTACCCACTCTTTTATTTCACCTGCTTGTGTTCAACATTTGAACTTGACACGAGAAAAATTAGATTTTAACTTATCTGTTAAAACTCCTTTAGGAGAAACCTTCATTACATCCACTATTTATAAATCTTGTTTAATTCAAATCGGCACCCTCACATTATCTATTGATCTCATCTCTTTGAAAATACTTGAATTTGATGTGATTTTAGGAATTGACTGGTTAACTACCCATTATGCTAAAATTGATTGCTTTCGTAAGGTCATTAGTTTTCATATTCCTAATCAACTTGTTATGTGAATTCAAGCAACCAAAACAATCACTGTCATCTCTAGCCATAAAGTCATTCATTTATTGAAAAACAAATGTCAAACTTTCTTAGCCCATGTCACTGATTTAAATAAAAATATGTCAAACTTGAATGATATTTTTATTGTTAATAAATTTCCTGACGTATTTTTCGAAAAACTTCCTTGCCTACCCCTGGAACGTGAAATTGAATTTTGTATCGACCTTGAACATGATACAAAACCCATTTCCAAAACCCCTTATCGAATGACTCCTATTAAACTTCAAAAGTTAAAAATCCAACTACAAGAGTTGTTAGACATTGGTTTCATATGTCCTGGTACATCACCTTGGGGTGCTCTTATTTTATTCGTAAAGAAGAAAGACGGAAGTATGAGACTCTGCATTGACTATCGGGAGTTGAACCATGTCACCATCAAAAATAGGTACCCATTACCTCGAATTGATGACATGTTTGACCAGTTGTAAGGTGCTCAAGTCTTTTCAAAGATCGATCTTCGTTCTGGATATCATCAGTTAAAGATTAAAACTGATGACATTCCAAAGACTGTCTTCAGAACTCGATACGGACATTATGAATTCTTAGTCATATCATTTGGATAGACTAATGCTTTTACTGCCTTCATAGATATGATGAAACGAGTATTCAAGGAATATTTGGATCATTTTGTGGTTGTCTTTATTGATGACATTCTCATTTACTCCAAAAGTCGTGAAGATCATGAGCAACACTTGAGGCTGATACTCCAAAAGCTTCGTGAAAATAAGATTTATGCCAAGTTAAAGAAATGTGGGTTCTGGCTTGAGGAAGTAGCATTCCTTGGTCACGTGATATCAAAACATAGAATATCAGTTGACCCAACGAATATTGAAGCAATACAAAGTTGGGAGCAATCTAAGTCAGTAACCGAAGTACATAGCTTTTTGGGGCTAGCTGGTTATTATCAAATATTTGTAGAAGGATTTTCTCGAATCGCCACTCCATTAACTCAACTGACTTAAAAAGATGTAAAATTCGAATGGAGCATGGAATGCGAGACAAGCTTCCAAGAACTCAAAAGGAGACTCATTTCAGCACATGTTCTAACCATACCATCTGGTACGAAGGGATTTTTCATCTACATCGATGCGTCGGGCAGAGAGGTCTAGGTTGCGCTCTCATGCAACATGGAAAATTCATAGTTTATGCCTCTCGAAAATTCAAATAATATGAGAGGAATTATCCTACTCATGATCTAGAGCTTGCAGTAGTCGTTTTCACGTTAAAGATCTAGAGACACTACCTATATGGGGAAAAAGTGGAGATTTATATCGATCATAAAAGCCTTAAATATTTCTTCACCCAAAAAGAACTCAACATGCGATAACGACGTTGGCTTGAGCTATTGAAATATTATGACCATACCATCCAAAATTATCTTGAAAAATCGAACGTGGTAGCTGACGCGTTGAGTAGAAGATTATATGCGGGAATGAGTGCGATGTTGTCAATGCAAAGACCCATTTTGTATGACCTACAAAAGATAGAGATAGAGTTAAAGACTCCAGGGACCCACATGAAGATAACATATATACGAGTAGAATCGACTTTAATCGACAAAGTTAAAGTTGCTCAAGCTACAGACCTAGAGTTGATGAATATGAAGAAGAAAGTACAAGAATGTGTTATTCTAGAAGCAAGAATCGATGAGGAATGGATACTTCGAGTAAACTATAGACTTTTTATTCCTAAAGACCCTGATTTGAAATATCAAATCATGATGGAAGCACACAACATACCGTTTAAAATCCACCCTGGAAGTACCAAAATTTATCGTGATCTTCGAAATACATTTTGGTTGAGCAATATGAAGACATAGATCATGGAGTTTATCTCAACGTGTCTAACTTATCAATGTGTCATGGCAGAGCATCAAGTGCCAAAGGGTCCGTTGTAACCACTTGAGATTCCAAAATGGAAGTAGGAACACATCAACATGGATTTTGTGACGGTTCTTCCCAAGGTTTCTCAAGGCTTGGACGTAATTTGGGTCATTGTTGATAGATAAACCATGTATGCTCATTTATTGCCTATACGAGAAACTTATTTACTTGAGCTTGGATGGTATATACATAAACGAGATTATAAAATTACATGGCATTCCAGTATCCATAGTTTCAAATCGAGATCTAGATTCACTTCACGAATTTGGGTCAGCTTGCAAAAAGCCATGGGCACTGAATTACGATTTAGTTCTGCATACCATCCCCAGCTAGATGAGAAATCAAAAAGGGCTATTCAAACTCTTGAAGATCTCTTGAGACTCTGCATACTAGACTTCAAAGGAAGTTGGGACAAGTACTTATCATTGGTAGAATTCTCATACAACAACAGTTATCAAGAAAGTATAGGCATGGTTTTATTTAAGGCGTTGTATGGACGAAAGTGTCGTTATCTAGTATGACGGGACGAGGTGGGTGAAGCAACATTATTGGGACCAAAATCGGTATGCATGACTATGAAAAAAAATTAAATGATCCGGCAACGTATACAAACAACACAAGGCCAAAAAAACAGTTATGTTGATCTTCTTCGAAAGGACGTGGAATTCAATGTATGAGACCATGTATTGTTACGTGTTGCTCTATGGTAAGAAGTTACGAGATTTGGAAGAGGGTAAAGCTCAACCCTTGATTTATTGGTCCATTTAAAATCCTCGACCGAGTAGAAACTATGGCCTATAGACTCACCTTACCGCCAAACATGTCTCGTGTTCATACGTTTTTCACAAATCCATTCTATGTAAATATATGGAAGATCCAAACCACATTATTGAATTAGAACCAGACGAGATAGCCGAAGATTTAACGTATGAGGAGGTACCTGTCAAGATTTTGGATAAGAAGGAACATATTTTACACTCAAAGGTTATACCTCAAGTTAAAAGTTTATGAAAAAACCATGATATTGAGGAAATAACCTGGGAATTAGAATTTGAAATGAAAGCAAAGTATCCTCACATCTTTGAAATATCATCTATATACATCAATTTGGAGGACAAAATTTCATAAAGAGGGGAGGTTGTAATACCCCAACTTTTTATGAATAAGATTTAACTTTCTATATATATTATTCTAAATAGTAAGGTGTTGATTTAATAAATGTTTAGTTAAGGTTAATATATGCAAATTATTGGATAAACAGTTGTTGAGGAATTTTCTTTTTGTCGGAGAATATTCTTTTTGTCGAGAAGTTTTCTCGACAGAACTTTCTAGACATTGTCAACAATGCTATCTAATAATATCATTTCAATAATATGATTTACTGTGTTGTTACAATTATTTATTTAATAATATGAAATATTATTCAGTTGTTACTGTGGCAATTATTGAGTTAATAATATGAAATACTATGCAATTATCACTATAGCAATTATTGAATCAATAATATAAGATACTAAACAGTAATTACTGTAACAATTATTTAATACTTAGTGACTTCTTACATAAGGATTAATAATTAGAGATACTGTACAATACCGTTTGCTACTGTGCAACAACGCTTATTACTGTACTTTTATCATCGGGTATTTTAACAGTTTAACGGTAAAAGTTTTATCGTTACTTATATAAAAGGTTATTTATGTCGCTTTCTATATCCAAAAGTTATTCCATTTTGGGTTCCACCAATAATTGCGCCGTCGTATGAATATTCCCCGACAAAATGAATATTTTATGATAACTTGCTTATTTTATGAAATTTGCACTAATCACCTATAACTATAACATTTATTAAATTACCACTTTACTATTTAGAATAATATTTAGAGAAAATTAAATCTTTATTTATAAGGGGTCTTACAGAATATGAGTATTAGATACCCTGACGATTGACTTTCATGCAAGTGGGAGATTGAAAGTAGTATACACACAAACGAATCACATTTAATGTGATGTAGCATATACTTTTTAATCTTATACATTTATTAATAAAATAATTAATTTATTTAAAGACATTTTCTTTATCCACATTGTGCTGTTGAATTAATTGAGATAAACCTATAGTTTTGAGCAATGCTTACAGAATCATGATGATGATCATGCTAATGAGATCCAAATTCTAGTTAGCCCAAAACTAAAATCGTTCCTAATCGTTGGATCACTAAGAAGAGGATTAGTGAATCCGAATAGATTAGTACATACTATGCTTGCTCTTATGAAGAGGATGATTGATCTCATAATCATTTATGTAGAGACACTAAAGTAAATATGTAGGTGCTTATTAGAGAATAAGTTCACTGAACGTGACTCGCTAAAGGAATACATAATGGAGTTTTACTTGTCTGTAGGGCTGCAAATATAACGAACTATTCGCGAATTGGTTCGGTTCGGTTTGATTTTGATTCAGTTCGAGTTCGAGTGCTCGCCTAGTCGAGTTCGCGTATAATTTTAAGTTCGATTGCTCGATCGAACATGTTCGCGAATCATGTGGTTCGGTTCGTCTTTGTTCGCAAATAGTTCGATTCGGTTCGAGTTTGGTTCGATAAGTTCGAGTAGTTCGATTTTTTACATGTTTAAATTGTTTCTAAAATTTTGAATATAAATAATTGGTTATTTTATATTAAATTTTAAAGTTTGTCTTTTCCATAATTATTAAATTTGTAACAATTTTTTATTATCGAAACATCTTTTTGTTTTTTTAATAATTGATTATAAGTAAACATTTTTATTAAATAATTAATAAATAATAATATGTACTTCTTCACCACTAAATTATAATTTAATTAAAATAATTTTAATACTTTCATAAAAATTTAACAATGATTGTTGGATTATTATAATTTACATCCCTAATAATTTAATAAACTATAACTCATGTCATAAAGCACATAAATAAACTCATTAATCATCATGCAATGACAATTTGACATTAATTAAAGAATGATAGAATAAAGTTGCTTACATTTACATGAGTTATTGAAATTGTCACACCGATATAGAGATTAGAGAAATCAAGTCATCAATGTATCGAGACTTCAGTAATAGAGTAATAATCATTGTACAATTATTACTGTATATTACATATATCAAATATCAATTATGTAATTAAAAGTACAAACTTGATTTTACCAATTTTTGAATTTGTTTAGTGTTACAATGTAACACCCCCTTTCCGAAATAGAAAGAGAGGTTACTCAAAACATAACAAAATTGATGAATTTAATAGCAAGGCTCAAAGCCACAAAAGAATAGTCTTAATATCTGATAAATACCACAAGTCAACCATAATAAATATCAAACTGCCTCAAATCACAATCTAAAATAATTATTACAATTTCGAACAAACTAATGTATCACAACCTAAACATAATATTTCTAAACCATTTGGATAAAAGGAAGCTCTCGTCACACTTGCCATTGATCCCCTTGATTACCTGCCGGAAAAAAACATAGCATGAGCCAAATGCCCAATTCGGATATAGAATATAAATAATGAACCAAAATAACTAACTCAATTAAATAAACTGAAACGAAACGAACAAAACTAACACAACGAAATAATAGGCTGAATCAAATGGCTGGGTGTTATTTCATACCGAGCTCAGAACAAAACAGAAATGTACCTTGCCACACATGCAAGTCAAATAATGTCACACAGGCAAATCAAATAATGTCACACATGCAAATCAAATAATGCCACACAGGCAAGTCACACACATTGGACCGCGAATCCAATGCATGTAAAATTGAAAGGTGTGTTTGGCACAAACATCACCAATCCCGTAACGTAACATAACAAAAACTAGGAATTCGACCCATACGCCTCCCACAACAAAACACCAAATGGCCAACTCCCACCGAGCACAAAACGGAGACGCCGTGGACTGATCACACCGCCACGGAAGGTGTTATTCCTCAGTGCCGAGAGGACATGCCTGTGGTACCCCCATAGGTGGTTATAGCTTTGGTATACCCTACGGTATTCTAGCAAAATATAATGTCACAACACATGCGATAAAATATCAACATAAAGGGGTTCTAACGTGTACATGTTAAACTGAAACAAATCATCAACACAAGTCTCCAAAAATATACTAACATGTACATTACTACAATATCAAAATAAATTTATAGACATAATACACTGGTCTAAAGAGTACAAATAAGAGTTCTAATATAAATGCCAAAATAAATTATCACAATAAATTGACAAGAAATAATTATGAGAGGCAATACTAAATTTTGAAACGAATAACGAAACGAACAAATTAAAAAAATAGAGTCCCACTAAAAGAGTACGGAATCCGTACCTGGATTAAGTAATGTAATACCCAAAATATATATTCCAAAAATACTCCTTAAATTTCCTTCGCCCGAACTAATTATATAAAATAATAATAATTAATGTAAGTACAATTACTGAAATATTATTCCCACCTTCAATGTTTATTCTCCTGATTCTTAATTTCAAGATTAATTATTCATGGTGACCAAAATAAACATACTGACTTAGTTTTGGCTAATAACATTATAATTTATTTTTATTTTTATTTTATTCTTTTTTTAGAACTAAATTATTATTATATATATATATATATATATATATATATATATATAAACATTATGAACCTTATTTTATAAAAGTAAACTTCCCTTGAGTTACTTAATTCCTTTTTTATATATATAAAAACTATATAATAATAATAATAATAATAATAATAATAATAATAATAATAATAATAATAATATACATCATCAATGCTGCCAAGTTCAAAGCCATCATGCTAACGAATTTAATAAATAAATAGGTAATAAATCAATCAACATGCATGAACTTATGCATAGTATATCTAGATTTCAAATGATCAAAATCAAGAGTTCATAGTACACAATATTCAATAGACAGATACAAAAAATAATACCTGTTTTGTTTCCTGTTCTTACTGTCGCCTCTCTCTCTTACCTTTCTCCCCTCGATTTGTATCAGCTATGAAGAAGATTAGGTTTTAGTTATTATTTATATATTTTATTATTTCTTCTACTTTTAATAGGATTTTAATATCACACAAAAATAAATTAGACTCAATAAATTTTAAGGCCCAATTTTACTAAGTTAATTTTTATCACTTACTAATACTTATTAGCCCATAAAGTAAATGATTAGATTGACCCAAATAAAAGACAAAGTACAATTAATATAATTTAAAACAAAATAATTTTTATTAACCAATACTTATTTTTTTATTAATTTTTTTTTACCGGGTATTACATACATGGTGTATATGTGAGACATTGAGAGAGAGTGATTAACTAACTTTGATTTATTAATTATGCAATTAAGTAATCATATTCAAGGTAAAAAGTAGCGTTTAATAATCCAATTAAACATTATGTCGCAATACCGTTTGCATGAAGTTTAAATGAGTTATTAATTTAAATTAGAACAAGCAAAAATATTTTTAAAAAATGAAACAAAGTTTCAAAATAGCTTTGACTTTCAAACCTTTGATCTTAGAATCGTAGTTAATTTATTTAATTTTAAACAATATAATTACAAAAATTAAAAAAAATTATAAAGTAATCAAAATTAATTGTATTCAAAAGTTAATTATCACATCCTTTTGAATTAAAAATATTTTCTATCGACTTTGAAAATTCATACTTGATCAATACTTTATTACTTATATTTCAAAACGGATGAAGTATTTGACATTAATACATTCCAAATTTTCAAGGCTAGCAATATTAGTCTATTAGATATTGAATTAATCTAAGTCAACTAAGTTCACATTATTTTAAATCTCAAAAATTTTCAATTTCATGTTTTTCATTATAAAAAATCTTAAATAAGACTATTTTTATGAAATAGATTGAGTATTATTCATTT
This sequence comes from Panax ginseng, assembly GCA_020205605.1. NCBI lineage: Eukaryota > Viridiplantae > Streptophyta > Magnoliopsida > Apiales > Araliaceae > Panax > Panax ginseng. The sequence continues at coordinate 2,331,357 of CM035147.1, forward strand.
ATTATAGACTAATTATGTAATAAATAAAAATATTGCCCACTAATCCATTACTACTAATTTAATATATATTATATATATATATGATAATTTGATATATATTATATCTTATTCCTAAATAAGTCTTATATAGTGTGATTTAAAACTTATATATCAATGATAATATAATATGATATATATTATATTTATATGATTATATCATATTCTAATAATGCTGATTATAATATTTGATCTAATTTTTGATTGAATTATTTAGACTCTTAGAGAAGACATTTTTGGTATTTTATTTAACTATTTTTTGCTTCAGAGATCTAAGTTTATGTTCCCGAACAAGTTTGTGTTCGTGAACAAGTTTTGTGTTCGTGAAAAAGTTTGTGCTCGTGAACGTTCGCGAATTGTTCATGTTCGTGAACAAGCTTGTGTTCGACTTGTTCGCGAACTCGATTATATTCACGAACACCAAATGATCTGAAATCATACATAGTTGTTGGTTTGATCAAATTACTGAACATGTTCGAGCTAGTTCGACAAAGTTCGGTTCGGTTCGTTTGCAACCCTACCTGTCCATCAATAGGAATTTCTAATGTGATAGTAGTACAAGTGATCATTGGATTTGAGATAATCATATTATCTTGTGTATGGTAAGTTATGCTTTAACATGTCCCTTAAGACCTTAGGGTATATCAAAGGGTATACTTGGGTATAATAAGTTATACATGAAGATAGGTGAATGGTCAACAAAAAATCTACCACTTCTAGTAAAAGATGAGAATGTCCTATGTTATTCGATATATGACAACTCAGTAGTCCTTGGCCAAGACAAAATGAAATTATAAAGGAGTTTCTAATTTGCATTATTTAGATTTTTCCATTTGAGAATTGAAATTCATATAATTAAATAAAATTAGACTTGACAGTAATTTTATGTCTTATATTTGATTAAGACATTGTATGGTAGAATGATTGAATTATACAGTAACTATTCACTAAAAGATTCTTTTATGATTAAATGTTGAAATCTATATTATCTGGAAAGTCGTGCATCGTTAACGGGGCTTACCCTTATCGTAGAATAAATATTATTTAATTAATTAAATAAAATGATTTAATTTATTTATTTAAATAAGATTAGAATTGTTCTAATTGATTTATTCTACAACCAGTTTAATATGGAGAACCTAAAGGGTCACACCGCAAAAGAAAAATATTTATTTAAGAAGTGAATGACATAATCGTAATAATAACTTAAGTATATTTAATTTATATTACGGTGATAGAATAAAGTAAATAGCTTAATATTTATTATTAATATTTTGAAAATTTTAATTATAAATTAATAATAGAAGTCTTATTATTATTATTACCATTATTATTATTTAGTTTCTAAATGGTTTAGGAATTAATTAATAGGAGTACTCTCATATAAGTTTCTAATTAGATTAGGAGTTTAATTAAAAATCATACTCTTAAATAGTTTAGGAGGGTTGCCTATATCTATAAATAAGAGAAGTCTTATTATGGATTAGGATATATACACACTTCCATTAGATTTGGGAGAGTACTCATAAATTCTCTAGAGATGGAAAAATAGGGTTTTCCACTACCCACTTCTTGAATTCTTATAATTCTTTGGTGGATCACCTCTAGAGACCAAACACTTGAGTGACTAACGTTGATCAAATAAATCTAATTGGTGGTACATAAGGAGAACGCGAAGGAATTAGAGTTGAACTTATACTTGAGGAAGTTTTGTTCTAGAAGGGTATAATTCTCTATCTCCTTTAATTAATTGATAATTGTGCATAAAGAACGATCGTGATTATTGTTTGTAAAAATTCAAATTCTGATTTTACCATGCTTCCGCTATTTATATGCAATTTGATTGTATGTTCATGGATATTGTAATACCCGCAGATTTTATAAATAATATTAGTAGTGAAAATTTATTGAGTGCATATATTATTGTGTGTCGTGAAACTTAATAATTCGTTATGAATTGAATTAAGTATGCAATGATTGAGAATTATATTGATGATAATGATAATTAATTAATTAATTAAGCTTAAGTGTTTAGTATTGTGTGACATAATTAATTACTTAATTGAATTAATTTAGGGATGATTTAATAATGTGTTGGACTAAGGGTTATACCCAAGCCCAATGTGAATAAATTACAATTGCTAGGTAATGTGGTCCAAGTAATTAATTTGGAAAATTAATGTTTGAGCCCAATGTGTATAAGTAAATGTGTCTAGCCCAATTCAAAATATTATTGGACTAACCCAATGTACATGGATCATATGATTATATATGTATATGTATATATATAAGATGTGTATATATGTGTGTGTGGGTGGGTGAATATATATATATATATATATATATATATATATATATATATATATATATATATGTTTTGTGTGTGTGTGTGTGTAGGGGTGTGGGTGTGGGTGAATATATATATCCCATATGGGAAAATGATGGAGAAGTACCAAGTTTGGTAAGGGTTGGTGGAACTTTTCACCAACTTCACTTTTACCTTTGGTTAATGACTAGGTGGTTAGATAATATTTCTTCTATAAATAGAGCCCTCCTAATTCATTACCTCATTTGATAAAATCCTAAGTGTTGGCAAATATAAGAGAGCTAGAGAGAATTAAGAGTAAAGGAAGAAACCTAGGAAAGCCCTTGCATTTTGGTGGAACTCAAGAATAAAGGATCAAAGTGGAGAGCTTTTTGAAGTTCATAGCTAAGAGAAAGAAAGCATCAAAGAGGTAAGTTTATAAACTAGTTTTAATTTTGTAAGTTAAAGTTAGTATATGTTAGTCTAGGTAGAAATGCATGCTTGGTTGTGGGAGATATATGTGTTGTGGGATCATGAAGGATCCGAGGGTATAAGGATGAGTATTGATAGGAGAATATGTGATTTATATGTCTTGGTATGCGATTTAGGTTTTAAATAAAACAAGAAAAGCATGTGAGCATGAAACCTATCTTAACATACTTGAAAATATGAGTTTGATGTTAAATGAACTAAAATGTGTAAGCTATGTATATAATTCGAAAATGCTATGTGGAATGTGACGCCCCAAAAATAGGTATACATCACTCATTCTGAGTCGCCAAATACATGGTACAGAAACAAATACAACTTCAGTAATACAATTGTCGTGCAAAATATGACAACACATATACTGTGAGTTTAAATATAAATATTGTCTAATAGACAGTATACAAACTTAAAAGGAGTCCTCATTATAATTATTGATACACTATTTTATAAAATAGTGAGGACTACTAAAAAAACTATCCGGAACCATCACTCCATACCCCGGCTAGTTCCTGCTATGTTCTCACCTCCTGAGAAGAAAAATGGAACAAAAAGGAAAAGGGTGAGCTCAACTAGCCCAGTAAAAAATATTATAATTAAGATAATATACAACAAATTATCATTAGTCTTCAACAGGGAAAAATCTGATAGAATATAACAGACAACAAGTTTTAGATCAACAACTGCAGTAGAAACAACAATCCATTAGAAGAGTCAAGTAGAGAATGAATTCTACTATCTTCTAAGATTTAAAAGTTCATCATCAATATTTTATCCATATAACATCAATCAATATACATCTTGAATCAAATATTCATCTTTGCACTACAGGCCAAAGATATTCATTTGTATCACCAGTTGGTCATGTTCATCTCAACACCTGTTCATCTTTGCACTACGGGCAAAAGATATTCATCAGTTAATCATTCATCTGCACTACAGGCCAAAGATATTCAGTAATATCATCATTTAGGACCGAGGATGATGAAAAATATCTTAAAGAAAACGAATCCAGTGAGATAAAAGATCAAAGATTAGAGATTCATACTTTAGTTTATCCAAGTTCAAAAATACCTTATAATAATCAATTTTTGAGCAAAATTCAAGAATGAAGATCAAAACATGGATACAATCAAAGATAGTAACCATAATAGACAACTTGGACAAAGAAAAGAAAATTTCATTTTTTCTGTGAATAGTGTCGTATTCGTGAATAGTGTCGTATACGTGAATAGTAACCCCGACATAAAAAAGATAGAAATTCCACAAAATAATCCATACCAATATTTCGGTATAATGATATTGAAAGAATAACATCATTATGAAAAAAAATAACATCACTTACCTCAAAAGAACAGTACTTCTAGCTGAAATATCAGGTATAAGGCTGAAGGAAACTTGCACTGAATAGCAACTCACAAACTATCTAAATACTCACAAAATACGCTCGATAATGTAGAGAGAGAAAGCTTATGATTCTGGTGTGATTTTCAATTCTAACTAAGCATCATATTTATAGGAAAATGCTTAGAACGCCATAGCAGACTAACCTGCTACCTGATGGTTTTACTTGCTACTATTCACGCCCACCATTTTTGAAATAAAATTTCAGCACATTTTTTTACCAACCAAAAGTGGGGTCTACCCATGTTTTTAATAAAAAAATATTTATTTCCAAAACATCAATAATTCATAATAAATAGCCTTTTATCAGAAAAATACGAATTTTATATCCATTCCATAGAAAATTGAATTCTCTACAACATTGTAGAAGAAAGTTTTTCCAAATTCCAAATAGAAAATGCCTGAAATCCACATACGAACGATTTTTAATACCTTCATTCTGACAAAATACTGATAAAACACTTCAAAATTAATTCCATCATTTATAACCACAATAAATATATCCATCATTTATATACACATAAAATGAATATTTTCTTAGCATATAAATCAATAATTAATTATTCACAAATAATATTACAGAATCACAATAATGACAACGAGGTCGTTCCTAGGAAAGAGGGGGCTTTCCGATAAGGATTTCTCCGTACTGGTGCGCAATTAGGTGACCAAATCCCTTTCCTAGACAGAACTTCCTTAGACATTGTCAATAATGTTATCTAATAATATTATTCAAATAATATGAATTATTGATCTGATAATGGGAAATACTGTGCAGTGACAATTATTGAAACAACAATAATATAAATATCAACGTAGCAATTATTGAATCAATAAAATAAAATATTGAATAGTAATTACTGTAATAATTATTGAGTAGTGACTTCTTACGTAAGAATCAATAATTCAAAAATATTGTGCAATACCGTGTGCTATTGTGCAACCATGCGTATTACTGTATTTTAACCACTGGGTATTCCAACAGTGTTAACGGTAACAACTACGTCGTTATTTATAAAAACTCAAACTTGTCATTTTCTTCATCCGACCGTTTTTCGTTATGGGGCCCACAAATGGCTGCGCCGTCGTACGAAAATTCCCCGACAGCAAAAATATTCCACAACCAAATGAATATTCCTTGACAACAATGAATATTTTAAAACCACTTGCTTATTTTGCAAAATTTGCACATTTCACCCATAACAAAAGCATTATATCAAATTAACACCTTATTATTCACAATAATAAATAGAGGAAATTTGATTTTATTTATAAAAAGTTTGGGTCTTACATGGAACATCTATGAAATACGAACATAACCCAAGTGGAATTGTCGGAATCGGACGTAAAATGAACTTGTAGCGGAACTTTTAATTAGACATGCTAAAACAAGAACCTTAGCTTGGAAAATCAATAAATTTGATTAACTAAAGATTTTGAAAAGTAATTTAAGAAATCAAATATTGAAGATGTGTAAATTTACAAGATAATGAAAGTGGTTTGACCTTCTTTGGATGTAAAATGAGCAAGTTATGAAAGATTGAATCAAAAAAGGTAGAAAATCAAAATGTTGAAAACTTTGTCTTGAAGTTCTGCCAGGATAGTGGGCCCCGCGCCGCCTGTGAACTAAATCCAGTGTGCCCCGTGCCAGGATCGAATTAGAGACTCTGCAGGGGTAGTGCACCCTCCATGTTCAGAAGTTTGAATCGACGCGCCCGCCGAGTCTTTTTTCATTGAATGGGATCCTGCCCAAGTCAGTTAATGGTGGATAGGAGTAGGGTCAAAAATGAAATTTTCCTAAAATAAAATAATATTAAAAGAATATTTTAAAGATGATTAAACAATTAAAGTAATTGTGGATTAGTAAATTACAATTATTCTAATATTAAGGATTTCTTTAAGCTATAATTTAACAATTAAAACTAAAGGTGATTTTAATTGAGGAGCAAATAAATAATTAAAATAATATTTATTTTAATTATGGATTAATAAAGCTTAAACCATTTGAATAATAATATGGTTTAATAAATAGTAAACAATTACAATAATAGTAAATACTATTTCTAATTGTGAAATTAATGAAGTGTGAACAATGTAAAATGACATTAATAACATTTTAATTGTGGACGATTAATGTAATATTAAAAGTTAATAATTACTTTAATAATAATAATAAACTATTAAATAATTTTGAAGATTATTTAATTGTGGATAAATGAGAGACATAAATAGTTAGAATGATATAAAGAGATATCTTAATTTTAATCCAAAGTAATAACAAATTAATTGTGGACTAATAAAGTATGAAGAGTAATTAGGAAAATTACTTAAAGAATAATTAAGTAAATGAAGTAAAGATACTTTATGAATACATAAGGAGTGAAACCTTAAATGAACAATTAAGATAACAAAAGATTGTCTTATGAAATAAATACGAAGATAAAGAGAGTGATGAATAAAGTAACAATTAATTAAACAATTGTTTTGTGAAGTCTTAGTCACCTAAGGCTAGTGTGTTAAATCGATTAAGATGTATATTTATGGTTTGATAGAGGTTAACAGTTATAATAAACATAGGTTATTCGAAGGATAAGAAGTTGAGGTCATATATAGTCAACGACTTAGGCAAATACCTAAACTTGTACTTTTATTGATCGTACGAGTAAATAATTGCTAGAATGATTCTTGTGTTATATAAATTCATGAAAGTTATTATTCATATTCTGAAGCTTGATTTAAATCACAATTATATTCCTTGAACCCTATTGAAAGCATGAAACTTACGAATTGTTCTTAAATATATTGAGAAAAGTGTCTAAGCCATTTGATTCGGCTAGATTGATATCATGTGTTAAACATCTATCTAAACCAATTACTTTGGTGCAAACTCTTATAATCTACTAAGACGAACAGCCCTCAAAAAAGGGGAAATTATACATTATCGGGAAACCGACACACGCGTGAACAACATGTTTGAGTGTTATGCATAACATAAGATACTATGGGCTGATCACCTATTGCACTTGCTTATATTGGGTTATTAGTGAAATATTGTTAATTCTAGCAAGAGTTCTTGTTCCATAGTGACTATTTAGTGTTAAATATTCTTTAACTTGAAAATGTTAAAACCTCTAAATTCTTTTAACCATCTTTTGGTTCATATTGACTTTTTATTTGATTCAAATTACATATTTGGAACAATTGCTAGTTTCTTTGTTCACAACATTATTCTTTAAATTCCTGAGCTATCCTTTATCATTATACCCTTGAGATTATTAGCTTTATAATTATTTCTGTTCAAACTTATTGTTATATCACTTGCTGGGCAAATTTGTTGTTCATTCTTGCTTCCCTTAAACATTTCAGTTAAGGCAGAACAATGTAGAACATCGAGCAAAGATAAGGGCAAAGGCAAGGCTACGGAGTAGCTTTGTTATTCTATGTTAGACGTTAATTATTATGTTGTATTAAGACTTATTTATGTCCGTGTATTAAGTTATGATATGGATTAAGTTTTGTAACGTGTTAGTAATGGTTGCGAGATTTGGGACTAGAATATTTATATTATATCAATGTAAATTATTCTATTATTCTGTTATATGTATTATTAGTTTGTTGTATAAGTTATATCGTGGAGAACCAGATTCGAGGTACAAGTATCTGAATTTGGGGGCGTCATAGATATAACAAACCAACACATGTGTCAATCCCTTTTAGACTTTTTTGTCACATCAATTTGCTTTTTCACCTAACACCACAGAGATGTCACATTCAGCAAACTAGTCGTTGGACATTTCCTTTTGAGCTTTGATTTATATTAAGGATCTAATATTTGATGCGTTGGGATCTTTGGTTTGTAACGTTCCATTTTTCAGCCTTTCTGTCAAATTTGACTTTGCTCTATGATCTGTTGTCTTAGTAGATTAATAATAATCGTAGAGTTGAGCTCTATATTCTGCTTAATTTCTTGCTCTACGAATGAGTGCATTACATATCTTGGTCAGACTTAGCATGTGACACCCCCAAAATAGGTATACATCACCAATTCTGAGTCGCCAAATACATGGTACAAAAACAAATATAACTTCAGTAATATAATTGTCGTACAGAATACGACAACGCCTGTATTGTAAGTTTGAATACAAATACTGTATACTAGAGAGTATACAAACTCAAAAGGAGTCCTCATTACAATTATTCAAACACTATTTTACAGAAATAGCGAGGACTGCTAAAACATCTTTCTAGAACCATCACTCCGTACCCCGATTAGTTCCTGCTATGTTCTCACCTCCTGAGAAAAATGGAACAAAAAGGAAAAGGGTGAGCTCAACTAGCCCAGTAAAGAATATTATGACTAAGATAATATACAAAAAATTATCATTAGTCTTCAACAGAGAAAAATCTGATAAAATATAATAGAAAACAAGTTTTAGATTAACAATCGCAATGAACAAAGAATCCATTAGAAGAGTTGAGTAGAAAGAATTCTACTATCTTCTAAGATTTAAAAGTCCATCATCAATATTTTATCCTCGTAACATCAATCAATATACATCTTGAATCAAATATTCATCTTTGACTATGTGCCAAAGATATTCATTTGTATCACCAGTTGGTAATGTTCATCTCAACACCTATTCATCTTTGCACTACGGGCCAAAGTTCAATAATAGACAACTGATCAAAACAGAATTCAAATGATTCATATTACAGTTTATCCAAGTTCAATAATATTCTGAAATAACCAATTTTGAAGCAGAATTCAAAAATAATGATCAAAACATGGATACAATCAAAGATAGTAACCATAATAGACAACTTGGACAAAAAGAAGAAAATTTCATTTTTCGGTGAATAGTGTCGTATTCGTGAATAGTGCCATATACGTGAATAGTACCGTATACATGAATAGTAACCCCGACACAAAAAGTTCCAAATTTGATAAAAATTTCATACCAACATTTTAAAGATAATGATATTGAAGAAAATATCATTTTAAGAAGAATATAACACCTCGTAACTCAAAATATCAAGATTTACGACGGAATATCCAGATAAGGTCAAGGAAACTTGCAGATGAATGAATAAACTCACAAAGTATCTAAATACTCATAAAATACACTCAATAATCTAGAGAGAAAGAGAGAAATCTTGTTTTTCGGTGTGATTTTCAATTCTAACTTAGCCCTCTATTTGTAGGAAAATGTTAGCACGCCGAAGCAAACTTAATGTAGCGAATTTCGAATCCAGGGTCCCGAATCGCATGATGGATAAGACAATCATTCTATAACTTTTTGCGGAAGATATAAACATAAATTGTTTATACATTACACTATTCCCAAAATCGAGTAACCTTAACTTATACACAAATCATAAACTATCTAACACATAACAATACTATTCTTCAACCATACTTTTACAAATTAGCTGCACATTCTATCCCAAGCTGAACTTGGCATTTTCCTTTTCCAGAATCGGCAGATTCTCCTTATCTCGCAATGTTTTATCATGATATAGCAAGGGTGAGCATGAAAGTTGCCCAAACAAGTTTAAAAAAACAAGGTAAAGATATATCATGATTGAAAGAGTTTGAATAATAAGTGGCTATCCTTCACAATGTAGTTGTGAATTAGCATGAACAAAATTTCAAAGTCGAATGAACATTGAAAATAAATATAACAATTATATCTCGAATCGACCAGTAATGAAGGTGATCAATTTTCATACCGATGAATACATGCAATATGTACAGAGTACAATTCATAAACATATCTCATTCGAAACCACTCTTAAAAGAGTTTAAGTAAAAAGAACTTGAAAAACTTGCCTGAACCGTTGATTACCGTAACACAATATAATAAGCTTCTCCCGAAGACCTAATATTAATAATATAGATCTCCAGTATTAGAATAATATCATCACAGTTATAAAATAACTTAAACATATTACCACATAATCTTATCAGTCGCTTATACACATAGGACATAGCATCAAGTCATAATATTTCAGTCCAAGTTGAAATCGGTACAATTTTATCATCCCGATGGTCTAATCGGACAATTAACGAGTCTAAGTTTAATTACACTTTGCCTAAACACTTAACGATATCACAGATAATTTTCTTATCAGTCAAAACATTTTTTTTAAACGATTAAATCCATTATCCGATAATTGATATTAATAATAAAATATTAATATTTTAATGCCAAAAATATCAAAAGTTGTAGCTTATAACCTAAAATATTTTTCTAACACTTAAATCATTTTTATATGATTTTTAAATCATTAATTCTATTTTTCTATAATTTATTTAATATAATCATTAAATAAACTAATTGCCATTAATAATAAATTATTAATGAAATTCATCATTTAAATAATGTTCACATTCCTTACCTGAGCTCATGACTTGATTCTGTTTTCTGTAAAATTGATCATTTTAAATAATTGATCAATTTCAGTATTCGAAATTTCATAGGTCCTGAAACGCCTTTCATGAATATATAGACCACGCTTGGTCACACGTCCCATTAGAATATGAATCAACTGAGCCATCACTATAATACTCATATTCACGTCGCATTCTAGTTGCATGAGATTTACCGTGTGGGAAAAATGTAATTACCCACACCAATAATCATTTCCTTTTCCCGATCTCGAGCTTCACCTTAAAGGCTCCAACAGTTTTAAAACAAAATCAGATCTAACTGTCGTGCCTCTTCTAATCTCTTGGTATCACTGTCGCACAGCAAAATACTCACTTTACTCCTATCAATAAACCCATCAAACAACAACCGCTCACGGCTTCGCTGCGAAATCTGGGACTTGAAATAAATCCCGAGCAAAAGAAAACCCACAATCTAAACAACCAACAGTATATACAGGACCATGAAGTTCAAGTGGGTCGTTACCAGCACGATGATGGAGCCTCTTAACATTTTGTGTAATTATAAAACTTATCCGGCTGGCTTTTTCAAGAGATGCTAACGCAATATGAGCAGCACCACATTTTGTACATTCATACGTACATATTCCCTGATAATAAGGGATTCCATTGACTGCATGCTAAGTTCTTATCCAAAGCCAAAACACCAGCTAGCTAGCTAGTTAGTAGCAGTTATGGCCGGAGATACCACAGCCGCACTGATGATGATCTGCAGCACCACCGGTGATCTTGCACTCATATGTGATTTACCGACACTCCTCTGTTTTGATCTCAGGAGGAGCTATCTTAAACAAGCAGTGATCGAGCTGCTGCTGAACCTTGGTGAAAGCGGAACGAACCTGTCGGCGGGAAGCCTGTTCCTCCGGCCGAGCACCATGGATTCCGGCGATGGGACTACTGTGGTGCTGAGCCCCTTTTCACTCTCCTTTGTTTCGCCATACACCTGACCCAGCAGCGTATAACCATCGCCGACAAGACCGTTGTTGCCATCTTGAATTCCATTTGACGAATCAACTCAGCTATAAAATTTTCTTCGTCGCTCTCGGTTGAATCCATCTCCGACACGGCCGGCGTATTGAGATTCGAAGAAGACGACTTGCTAGGGTATGAATTCAGCGAGCTCTTGCTGTGCGTACTACCATTAGTTCTGATCAAGTCAGTCGCCGCTGGAGACCACCTCAGAAGAAAACGACGAACTGCAACACGTTGCCGGTTGTTCGAACATGTCCATGCAGGTATAGTGAGCTCTAACCGAAACTCCTTCATCATACTAACAAAAATCGGGCTGCTGCATATAAATCCTAGTAGAAGGATCAGAAGTCAGCTTAGCCCACATCTCCGGCCCAAACGCATCGTTGTAGTTGTGGAGGCCGACGTGAGATGCGCCGAGCCGGGAGTAGCCCTTGGACCAATCAGGCTTCAGCTCGACTGTCATTTTGGCATCGGGTAAGGCATCGGAGTAGTTGCTGAGAGAAGCATAGGCGGCGGATCTGTTGCTACAGCTTTTGATCACCGTGCCGAGCAGCAAGAGTAGAGCTTCTGTACTCGTTCGCCGTGCTCCGTCTTCCGTCAAGCCCTCCAACCGAAGCCTCTCTGCCATGCTTATCTCCTGACCGAATTGCTGTTGTCGTTGGTGCTTGGGCTAAGCAACGGAGTTTCGCCGGCGTTACTAACATTAGCAGCAGGACGGTAGAAGTTGGAAACTTCCGACGGCAATTTAAGCACATCGCGGACAGTACCTCGGCTCTCGACGACGGCCAAGAGGACTATAAGAAGCCATCGAAAGAGAGAGAATACACTCGTATGGAGAAAGAGAGAGAAACCCAGTTGGCTGCCGTCATAGAAGGTGGCGTGAGCACTTAGCCATGAACCGCCGGAGACTTGCCCTCTAAAAAAAAAAGTTGCAGGCGTGTGGCACCACAAAGCTGAAACTTAGAACTGAGCAGTGTAATCACTGTAATGAGTCCGCTATCAGTAACCCGGCCAGCAGGTTGTTTGGAATGGTCACACCATTTGACGCACGGGGATGCCGGAAAAATGACCTCACCAGAAACCCACTTTACTGCTGCACTACTGCTTTTCCCTTTTTAATAGCTAATCATCGATCAACTTATTTCAATCAAGGAGAGGAAAAGAAAAAAAATAATAAAAGATCCCCTCCGCTCACATGCGTTTGTCCCCTCATCAATTATAAGAAGCAATATAAGCCTAGGCTAATGTAGTGGTGTCGGTAGTGCGAGAGTATAGAGATTTGCTCCCCCTCTTTCATTTCTTATTCCACCGACTCTCAACAATTATAGAACAATAATTGGATGTTAGCTTTAATAATTCACAAAGGTTATTTTGGTAATTTTTCATACCAAAAATAATGCACAAGGGTATTTTGGGCATTTTACTAGTAATAATTGAATTTCTACCCTTAAAAATGCACAAGGGGCATTTTAGACATTTCGCTAGCAATAATTCCCTAAATGTGACAATAGGGTAAACTAAACTTTTTCACCTCTATTATTAAGGACATTATAGACATTTGCTACAACCCTTAGGGTTTTGAAAAATTAATTTTCTAATATCTTAAATTTTGATTTTCTAAATAGAAAATTAAGATCTCTCAATTATAATTAGGATTAATATTTCCTAATTAAATACTGCTAATTTAACAATTAATTCCATAACTGAAATTAGGGTTTCCAAAACTGATTTCTAGGGTTTCTTGTCAAACGTAAAAATTTCTAACTGAACGTTGACGTTCTTAATATATACGACTAGGGTTTGACACGGGTTTAATTTATCTGGCCAACCCTTGACCCTTAACCACATTCTGTACACATAATACCGTAATCACAGAACATATACACATATACCCTTAATCCTGAATAATTCACTAAAAGAAATTTTAAATCCTCAAAATTCCTTTCGAAAACATCAAACACATACACTTATTCTGCATGCAGGTTCATTATTTGACCTTAAACCAATCATTTAAGATTTTAATAATTTTCTAATTTCTCGGGTTGTCACACTTAACCTGCAACCTGATGGCTTTACCTACTACAATTCCCACCCACCACATTTGAATGAAAATCTCAACACATTTTCACCAACCAAAAGTGGGGCCCACCAATTCTAAAATTTTCCACCAAAATTATTTATAACCTAATTTCTGAATCAGTCACCACTTAAAATTCATAACAAATCATACGTTCATTTTTAACGGTTCAAAATTTGTGGACATATACTTAACTTATATATGTATAACATATCCAAAAATCACAACGATCCAACCATTCCGGATTAAAAACTATAACTCCGCTAATATATCTCAAAAACCAACGGTTTGATTTTTAATACCTCAATTCGACAAAATATCGATAAAATACCTCAACATTAATTCCTTCATTTATAACCACATAAATAAATCCGACATTTATATCCACATAAAATAAATATTTTCTTATCATATAAATCAATAATTAATTATTCATAAATAATATTACAAAATCACAATAACGATAACCGCAGACAGCGGTTCGTGAAAGAGGGCTTTTCCGATAAGGATTTCTCTTTACTAGCTAGCCAATTGATTAGGTGACCAAACCTCTCCTTCGAGAACTTTTCTAGACATTACCAATAATGCTATCTAATAATATTATTCCAAATAATATGAATTATTGATCCGATAATGGAGATGATGTGCGTTGACAATTATTAAAACAACAATAATATAAATATAACGTAGCAATTATTGAATCAATAAAATAAAATATTGAACAGTACCTACTGTGACAATTATTGAGTAGTGCCTTCTTACGTAAGGATCAATAATTCAACAATACTGCAATACGTGGTACCATCTTGCAACAACGCCAGACATCAGTATTTTAACCAACGTATTCATTCCAAAGGTTAAGCAGAATACAACTACATCGTTATTCAATTTTATCGTTTTCTTCATCCGAAAGTTATCCGTTATGGGGCCCACAAATAGCTGTGCCGTCGTACGAATATTCCCCGACAGAAAGAATATTCCACGACCAAACGAATATTCCCCGACAACAATGAATATTATATAACCACTTGCTTATTTTGAAAATTTGCACATTTCACCCATAACCAAAGTATTATATCAAATTAATACCTTATTATTCACAATAATAAATAAAGGAAATTTGATTTTATTCATTAAAAAGTTGGGGTCTTACATAGCAGCTTTACGATGTTGGAGATAATTCTACGGTATAGTAGTCTTTGTGTAGCTTTACAATGCCAGCTGTTGCTCTACGATCTCTGAGTGACTCTGCGAACTGACTTATCCTTTATGACCAGGTAGAGTACCTTTACGAATTGACCTTTATTTTTTCATTCTTCAAATTATCTTCACGAATTACACAAGAGCATTACGATTGCCTTTATGTTTAGTTCTTCATTTAACTTTATGATTTAGCCGCCTCTTTTTTATTCTGATGGTTTTATGAACTTGTAGGATACTCTACGATATTGACTTTCCATCATGATTTGGCAAAGTAATTTTACGAATAAACTTTTTCTTTACTAAATGATCCTTGAGTTGCTTCAGCGATTGTTTGAAGTACTATTTGTTCAGTCTTACTCAACAAGCTTTGATTTCTTCATGTCTTGTATTTTTCTTTTTAAGATAGAGTGAGCTTTACAATTCCTTGTTCACTTTACGAAAATGATCTTTGCTTTGCGAAGTGTACTCTACAACTTGTGCATCTACTCTACGATCCATCTGATGTGCTAAGAGCAGTAGTTGACTCTGCAATCCATATTGGCTTTACGATTACGAACATTGAGTTCCTAATGACTATACATCATATTTATTTAGCAAGATCAACCTAACATTCTTGATCTTTTTAATCTAAGTCCTTGTACATATTTTACATTGAAGGACTTTACAAAACTTACTAATACAAATACACATTAATAATTTAGATTACACTACTTACAGTATTTTCATTACGAATATGTATATTAATTCTACGATAAGATCAACCTAACAATCTTGATCTTTTTATTCTAAGTCCTTGTACATGTATTTCTTTTTATAAGGACTTTACAAAACTCATAACCAAATAAACTTTAATATTTTATAACATCAAACTAGATTCATCAAGAAGTATGTAATTCAATCACAAATCACATTCATTTAATCCAACATTTATCATCATATGATCACATAGTCATCTTTATTATATAAGCACATAATCACATAGACACATATTAAGCACTTAATCACATAGACATATAAACACATAATCACATAAACATATAAGCACAATTGCATTCACACAATCACAACATTTTTCATCATCAAATCAAACAGGCTTCAACACCACCATCCACAACTTCAAGTAAACTACACTGGAAAAAAATTGAAAGATCGATCACAAAGTGGGAAAAAAAATTAATAGTTCAGGGTAGGAATTTATATTTAAGCCTAATTTTTAATTACATGTAGGCATTGATTAGCCTAGTCAGCGGGACCACATCATTAATTTATGTTGTGACAGGTTTAATTGAATGAAAGTGGAAAAAATTGATAGTTTAATGACTTGATTGAAAATTTTGAAATATTGATCACCGAAGTGGAAAAAAATTAATAGTTTAGGGTAATTATTTATATTTAAGCCATAATAAAATGACGGGATGATTTGTCCTCAATAAATAAAATTTTGCACCTAAATATATTAAAGAGACTATATTACTCAAAATATATGTAAAATAAATTAACCATTTACACTTTTATCCATTTTGCCTTGATTTTGTTATACATCATATATTTATAAGATAGAAGGTGTATACTTAGAGCATCTCCAACAGCCTCTTCAACCACTATGAGATACTCCAATAGGTGAGTCACATAATTTTTTTTTTATCACCAACAGCCTCTCCAATCTTAGTAATCAAATCTGCAATTTCATTCTCTCTTCAGAACTGGTAAGTTGACATTGCCTCTTCAAAACATTTATTTTATTTTGGGAGAATCAAAATCATATAAAAAAGCTAAAAATATTTATTTTGCTTGATGAGTTTGATGTACAACTTATTTTAAAATTTAATATCATTTCTTTTTATTTATTTATTTATCATATTGGATAAAATATTATTTTGATTACCCTTTGGATAATCACGTTAATTATGACCAGAGTTTATCCAATATAACCCTTTAAATAATCACGTGAATTAAAAATTTATCCAATGGCCTTGAATAATCAAGTTTGCTTGCTGGGTACTAATGAAATGTCTCCTCATCTTTCTGAGTACTATCGTCGTCGTCAACAAGAAATTCTTGTAAGGGAATTAATTTTAATTAAATATTAATTTTTAAATATAATTTATTTTCCAGAATGTTATCTTTTTAAAAAATGAATGTTATTAATTATTTCAAATGTTATCAAATATTATTGTTTTAAGTCAAATATTGCATTAATTGAATTGAATAGACTGATGAGACTAGGGCTGAACAAGTAACCAAATTGGAACCGAAACCGCACCAAAATCGCACGAACCGCAGCAATTAAAATCACACCAACGGTTCCGACGTATGTGGCTATTTTACGTGGGTTGAATAACCAAATTTACGGTTCCAGTTTGGTTACTAGCCAAAACCGCACGCATAAAATCAAAACCGCACCATGTGTGTGTATGTATGTATTATCTCTAGTAAATTTTAAAGTTACTTTTCACTTGAATATTCTGAGAGAAAACCCCAGTCTTGCATTGTCATTTTTTCACCAATTGAAAGAAGATGATTAGAGGTTATAGAGTCAAAAATTAAACATTTGGGTTTTGAAATTTTGAATTTGTTTGATGCGTTATTGGAGGGACTTATAGCTGAGGGGCCAAATTTGTGACTCCCCCAAAATTAGGTATACATCACCCATTATGAGTCGCCGATACATGGTACAAAATTCAAATATAACTTCATTTATACAATTGTTGAATCGTCAGTATAGAATACTTACCACAATTAATCGTGTGAGTTTTAATACACATGTATGTAACTCTCATGGTGCCTCGACCACAACCTTACAATGGTACTTTACATAAAAGTATAGTCAAAACCTGCTTTTTAGAAATTAAAATCTTTGGAAAGTGCTCAAGGAAACCTTCGCATATGTGGAGGCCATGCTGCCAAGTTATAATAGATATCATATGTCCACGTAATTATCCTTGGTTGATTTAATAGACCCCAAAGAAAAACGAGAAGATTACTATCATCTTCTTTCCAATGGTGAGTCTTCTCTCGACATATAACTATCTCCACCATCTCCAAGTGAATATTATATTTCAAATAAACTCCAAGATCATATAGGTAGTGCCCGTAGATATACTCAGCAAGTGGATGCGCACAACCCTGTCTTATAATAACACGAGGTTGTATGTCATTAGACATCTTGTATGATAGTGGCAAAATACCCTTCCAAAGTTGGGTTCACCTCACCCTATTTGATTCACCAAATATAACTACTAAATGTTGTATAGAATACAACACACTTTTCTATTGTTTAGGGAGAACCTCCACACTAGAGACCACGTTTCTATTCCTTGTTATCCCCTGGCTTGACCGTAAGAACACTCTTACAAGCAACACTCTTTATTACCCGAAAGGAATTGTGAAGCAGAAAGGGTGAGCACAACTAGCCCAGTAAAGAATATCATGACTAAAGATAATTAAATTATCAATAGCTTTCATCAATAATAAATCAGAGATTTAGAACATATGGTAGATGATAAAACTTTTCAACCATAGTTGCAATGAACGAAGCAATTCATTAGAAGAGTCAAATAGACCATAAGGTCTATTATCTTCTCTATGTTAAAAGTCCACCAATAATGTTTTATCCATGTAAAATAAATCAACTATTCCCGTCCACAATCATATGAATAACTCATAATCATAATTGTGGTTCTAAATTCCTCTTCGCAACCAGGACGAATGTGAGACCCCAGATTTTATGAATAAAGATTTTATTTTCTCGAAATATTTTTTTGAATATTATGGTGTGGATTTGATATAATGTTATAGTTATGGGTAGTATTTATAAATTTTGCAAAGTACGCAAGTTGTTATATAATATTCGATTGGTCGGGGAATATTCTTTTTGTCGGGGGGAAAATCAAATGCGAATGATACAATCATTGGTGGACCTCGCAACGGAATTATTGCCGGATTGAGAAAATGACAAAAATACTTTATGAAAATAACTACGGAAGTTTTACAGATTAATCGTTGAAACACCCTTGTTAAAAGTACGATGAATCTGCTGTGGTTGTATAGTAGCACACAAGATTAATTATTGATGCTTACGTGATAAGTCATTCATTTTGTTGGTATTATTAATGTAATAATACGTAGAAAATCTTTTATATAAAATGTAATACTTTTATAAAGTTATTCTATAAATAGAATATATTATATTCTATTATGCATAGTGTTACATAATGTCTCGTGATAGTGTTTTGCATAGTAAAATCTTTTTATATAAAATAGAATACTTTTATAAAGTTATCTGTTTTATTAGACAATAATTAGAATATATTATATTTTATTATGCATAGTATTTGCATAGTGCCTGCATAGTGTTTGTATAGTAAAATCTTTTATAAAGTTATTCATTTTATTAAATTATAAATAGAATAATTATATTTTATTTAAAAAAATTTGCTTTAAATATGGACCGTCAGATTAAAGTAAATCAATCTGGACCGTTCATGAATTAGTTACTATGCAGTCCATTTTTCTATATAAATAAGCTCATTCCTTCTTTATTTCTTACGAATTCTTTGAAACTCTAGAGAGATAAACTATAGAGAGAAAGAAGAAAAAGTATTCTCGCTACTTCACTACTTATATATCCAAAGATTTTCTTCTTAAGGTAGGGAATATTATTTGTTGTACTTGTAAGGGGTACTCTTTCTTTCTTATTTATGAAGAGAACTTCTGTTATTCCATTCTTTATTATTCTGTTGGAATAACCTATATACTGTGATTCACCCTATACTTGGTGACATTCTTCTATTATTCCGTCTTTACTATTCATTTGGAATATCTCATCAGGCATGCGTTTCGTGGGGACGATTCCGTCTTTATTATTTTGTTGGATATATCACATCGTGCGTTTTACGTGGGACCGGGTTCCATCTTATTTATTATTACATTGGAATATCCTCGCACAGGCGTTTTCTGTGGGACCGATTAAAATCCTTATTAGTATTCATTGTTGAATAACTGCCTACATCAAGTACCGCATGCATGGTGATTTCTGTTGTTATTCCATTCTTTATTATTCATTGGAACATCTTGTCGGCATGAATTTTACCGACTGGTTCCATTATTTAGTATTCTGTTGGAATAACCTGTCTATGTGAAGTACCGCATACATGGTGATTTCTTTTGTTATTCCATTCTTTATTATACTCAGTTGGTTAAAGTTTTGACTTCTATACTCCATGAAATTAGTAGAATATCCTTGATATTTGTGCTTCATTCAGTATCTTTTCATAGAAATATTCTTCTGATCATTCTTGAATTTTACTCTACAAAGCAGTATCATGTTGACAATTTGGACATTAGTAGTTCTTGGACAAATTAATTCTTGAACTTGTTTTATTGAATTCTTATATCATTGTCATCATCCTCATGTTTATATTATGTTGAAAGTCATCTGTGGCTTTGAAAAGTGCATAGATGGACTTGGTATGATTATGACTGTGGATTATTCGGTGTAATCATGACCGTAATGTTACAAATGATGTGGTAAAAGTCCTCATTGGCCCGTAGTGCATTGATGGACAGTTGTTGGCATGGTCATAACCATTAATAAATACACAAATATTATTGGCCCGTAGTGCATGGATAATTGTGGTCGTGATACTAAAGAATATCCTTGGCCGTAGTGCAGGGGTGATTCGACGATGTGGAATATTTATTAAGTTGAGTCTCAGCGATTACAGTGATGAAAAACCTTTTTAATCATAAAAGATAGTAGATTTTATTTTCTACTTGACTCTTTTAATGGATTGCTTGTTCATTGCAGATTAAACTTGATGTCTATTATATTTTATCGTTTAACATTGTTGGAGACTAATGATAATTTATTCTCGCATTATCTTAGTCATAATATTTCTTCTTTGGGCTAGTTGAGCTCACCCTTTCTTTCTTTATCGTTCTCTTCAGAAATGAGAATATAAATTGGGACGAGTCTGGGAATGGAGTGATGGTCGGAGGATAGCATTAGTAGTCCTCACTATTACGTGAAATAGTGTGATAATAATTATAATGAGGACTCCTTTTGATTATGTATAATCTCTAGTAGATAATATTTGTATTCAAACTCACAGTTTATGTTTTGTCGTATTGTACACGACAGTTGTATTAGTAAGTTGTATTTGAATTCTGTACCATGTATCTGGCGACCTAAGATGGGTGATGTATACCTAATTTTCGGGGCGTCACAGTTGGTATCAAAGCTTAGGGATATGATCTCTGGCTGAGATGTGAGATAAGAACTAGGAGGGGAGAGACGGGGAATTCCTTCACTAGTATGACCTACCTAAGTTTATTTGGTATTTAATTGGTCGGTCAAAGTATAGGGATAATATGTGATATGTTAATTAACCCTTGTTTTGTGGCAGTGTTTGAAAATGGCATCCGAGAATGTTGAGATTATCAATGGAGCACAGGAGACCGTTGAGTCTCCACAGATTAATAATCAGGATAATGTGCAACCAGAAGACAATACTCCTCATGAAAACAATAACACTGATGAAATGGTGAATGATGGGATGGTCAGAGCCTTTATGCAATTCATGCAAACAACGGAAGGCGCCTCATCCAAAATATAGGTAGAAATATCGATAACTCTCGGGACGGTCACCGCTAAGCGGTTTAAGGAGCAATTCATGCAACAATGGTGAAGGCGCTCCCATCCATAATGCACGGTGGAAACAATGGTAACTCACGGTTGATCACCGCTAAGTAGTTCAAGGAGCTGGGACCATCGGAGTTTTTGGGAAAGCCGGAACCACTTAAGGCGGAGACATGGATAAAGCAGATTACAAGATATTTGATGTCTTGGAATGCTCGAGGAGGAGCAAAAAGGTTCCATTCGCCACCTTTATGTTGCGTGAAGAAGGAGATCATTGGTGGGATTCTGTAAAACGTACCCAGCCTGACGCACTCAAGATGTCTTGGGAGAAGTTACAAGAATTATTCAACGACAAGTACTTTCCTGAAAGTATTCGTCACATGAAGGAGGTAGAATTCATCAAGCTGGAGCACAACAATATTGACTGTGTCGCAAAGACGAGGCTAAGTTTGTGGAGTTATTCGGTTTGCATCCCATTTGGTTGATAATGAGGAGCGAATGAGGCGAATGTTTTTGCGAGGTTTGAAACCCGATATACGTCAATACCTCATTTCTCACAAACTTTGTTTATATTAGGATGTTGTGAATAGGGCTTAGTTATTGAGTAGCGATAATGAGTCAAGACAACCAAAAGGCAACGACCAACAACACGATAATAATCATATCGGTGGCACCTGGTCATCGGAACAACGATAACCATCGTGGGGATATTATCATGCCAAGAATGGTAACCATTTAGGGGTGGTAATCATGGCCAAGATAATAAGAATGGACATTTTAAGAAGAAGGTTCAACAATGATGTGAAGACGCGTCGACCAAAGACCCGTTTCAAAGGAAGAAGAACGCCCATCGGTCGTATGTTTCAAATATGGATAAGAGGGACACATCCATCCAAACTGTACACAACAATCCAAAGCGTGTTTTAATTGCGGAAGAGAAGGTCACCTAGCTCGATTTTGTCGTATGGTGAAGTCAAGTCCAACTGGGATAGTGATGCCAAAGGATGTCCCAGACAAGCCAAAGCCGGTAGTTTAAGAGAGAGCGTTTTTTTTCTCGTGACGAGGAACCTGAATAAAATTATAACGGGTATGTTAGTCATAAACTCTTGCGAAGTCTATACCGTATTAGATACCGATTCTACTCACTCTTTTATTTCACCTAGTTGTGTTCAATGTTTGAAGTTAACTCCGGAGAAGTTAGACTTTGATATATCTGTTTAAACTCAGTTCGGAGAAACCTTCGTTACCTCCACTATTTATAAATCTTGTTTAAATCAACACTTTCACGTTACGTGTTGATCTTGTCTCTTTGAAAATACTTTCCTTTGATGCAATTTTAGGAATCGATTGGTTAACTACTCATCATGTTTTTCGTAAGGTTGTTAGTTTTCATATTTCTAACCAACCTGTTATGCGAATTCAAGCAACCAAACCACTAAAGTCAATCATTGTCATATCAAGCCATAAGTAAAGAGCCCCGGTCCTTTTGTTCTTGACTTCCTTGTGTGGAATGCACCGAAGCCAGACTTTCTATAGGCGATGTCGTGAATGACGGTGGCAAGTTGATAGGTATCGATGTGACGTACTATCCAAATCTTGGATGAGGGTCACAGTTTTGAATGATATTACTATCATTAATAAATTTCTTGACGTATTCTTGAAGACTTCTAGCCTACCCTTAGAGCGTGAAGTCGAATTTTGTATTGACCCCAGTACAAAACCCATTTCTAAAACCCTCAAATATTTCTTCAACTAAAATGAACGTATAACGTGCCAAAGACGTTGACTCGAGCTGTTGAAGATTACGATCGTATCATTCAATACCATTGTGGGAAAGTGAATGTGGTAGCTGACGTGTTGAGTAGAAGATCGGATGCGTTTACGAGTGCGATGTTGTTAACACAAAGACTCATTTCGCATAACTTACAAGTGATGAAGATAGAGTTAAAGACTCTAGGGACCCACGTGAAGATAACGAATATACGAGTAGAATCGACTTTAATCGATAAAGTTAAAGTCGCTCAAGCTACACACTTGAGGTGATGAATGTGAAGAAGAAGGTTCAAGAGGCGTTATTCTAGAAGCAAGAATCGACGAAAAGAGGAAATCTCAACCCTTGATTTAATTGGCCCATTTGAAATCCTCGATGAAGTAGGAATTGTGGCCTATAGACTCGTTTTACAGCCAAGTATGTTGCGTGTTCATAACGTTTTTAACGTATCGATGTTACGTAAATATATGGACGACCTGAACCAGTGGGAGCACATTACCATGAATTTCGTTACCGGTCTTCCCAAAGTTTCTCAAGACATAGATGCGATTTGGGTCATTGTTGATAGATTGACCAAGTCTGCTCATTTCTTACCAATACGAAAAACTTATACACTTGAACGTCTTGCTCGTATGTACATAAACGAGGTTGTAAGATTGCATGGTATGCCAGTATCCATAGTTTCTGATCGAGACCCAAGATTCACTTCAAGATTTTGGGTTAGTTTGTAAAAAGCTACGGGCACGGATTTACGATTTAGCTCGGCATATCATCCTCAGACAGACGGGAAATCGGAGAGGACGATTCAAACTCTTGAAGATCTATTAAGACTCTGTGTCCTTGATTTCAAGGGAAGTTGGGACAAGTTCTTACCATTGGTGGAGTTTTCCTACAACAACAGTTATCAAGCAAGTATTGGCATGGCTCCATTAGAGGCGTTGTATGGAAGAAAGTGTCGTTCTTCAGTATGCTGGGATGAGGTGGGTGAAGCAATGTTGTTGGGACCAGAGTTGGTACGTATGACTACGGAAAAGATTCAAATGATCTGATAACGTATAAAAACCACACAAGATCGACAAAAGAATTATGTTGATCTTCATCGAAAGGACATAGAATTCGATATTGGAGATCATGTGTTGTTACGTGTTACTCCATGGAAAGGAGTTACAAGATTTGGAAAGAGAGGAAAGCTCAATCCTCGATTCATTGGCCCATTTTTAATCCTCGATCGAGTAGAAAGCGTGGCCTATAGACTTGCGTTACACGCTTGAAGTATGTCTAAGTGTTCATAACGTTTTCACATATCCATGTTACGTAAATATGTGAAAGACCCGAACCATATTATTGACTTAGAACCGGACGAAATAGCGGAAGATTTAACGTATGAAGAGGTTCCTGTTAAAATCTTAGATAAGAAGGAACATATTCTACGCTCCAAGGTTATACCTCAAGTCAAAGTTTTGTGAAGAAACCACGATGTTGAGGAAATGACCTGGGAGTTAGAATTTGAAATGAAATCAAAGTATCCTCACCTCTTCGACATACCAGGTACACACCCTAATTTCGAGGACGAAATTTTATAAGAAGAGGAGGTTGTAAGACCCCAACTTTTTGAATGAAGATTAAATTTTCTCGAAATATATTTTCGAATATTATGGTGTGGATTTGATATAATATTATAGTTGCGGGTAATATTTACAAATTTTGCAAAGTACGCAAGTTGTTATATAATATTTGATTGGTCGGGGAATATTCGTTTTAATAGGGAATATTCGTACAATGGCACAATCATTGGTGGACCCCTACACCGGAATTATTGTCGGATTAAGAAAATGACAAAAATACTTTATAAAAATAACGGCGGAAGTTTTACCGTTAACTGTTGAAACACCTGGTGTTAAAAGTACATTAATACACGTCGTTGCATAGTAGTACACGGTATTGATTATTGATGCTTACGTGAGAAGTCACTCAGTTATACTCAATTATTGCTACAATAATTGCTGCATCATATCTATCATATTATTGATTCAATTATTGTCACAGTATCATTTGCATAAAATGTTTTTTATTAAATCAATACTTGAGACGACAAAGTTATTCATATTATATATTGAAATATTTACAATGTCTAGAAGTTCTGTCAAGGAGAGGTTTGGTCACCTAATTGCGCGCCAATAGGGAGAAATCCTTATTGGAAAGCCCCATCTTTCTTGGGAACGACCTGGTTGTTAAATATTGTGAGTTATAATATTAATAATGAATGTTGTTCGGAGTTGAATTTGGAGACGCGGACATGATATTTTAGTCCGAAACGACGAAATTAGTAAAAATAGTCTATAAACACAAAATTTTTCGGGATTCACTATTTGGTCAAAAAGTCAACAGTTGACTTTTTTAGAAAAAGTCAAACTTCAAAATTTTAAAATTTATATTTTTGATAAAAATAGTTTCATTATGTTGGAATTGTTTGTGTTAGTGAAAATCGACATTTATTCCGATGATAATTGATGACTAGGGGTTATATTGATAAATCAGGTAATTTATCGGATAAATGAGCAATTAATTGCTACTAATTCACATGCTTATATAACTATTTGTTCACATATGTGTACATTTGAATCACATTATTTACTATTAGGGGAGTTGGTGCAAGATTGATAATACTTGCATGACTAAATTAAAAATGGAGGTATAGATGGAAGTACTATACTAAAATTCGTATTTTTCACATGATTATACTATTGATTCACAATATTTACTATTAGGGGAGTTGGTGCAAGATTGATAATACTTGCAGGACTAAATTATAAATGAAAGAAAAGTTGGAGGTATTGTACTGTAATTTTCGAGCCCCAAAACGTCAATTATCAAAACTATATTTTCTATAAATAGAAGCTCATTCTTCCTTCATTTCTCACCAATTCACAAAAGCTTTTTAGGCGATTATTATAGAGAGAAATTATAGAGAGAAAGAAGAAGAGAAATATGTTACCTCACTATTCCAAATTATCCAGTTTTTTTTCCAAGGTAGGGAGTATTATTTCTTTCTTTATCTATGAAGAGAACACATTATTCCATTCTTTATTATTCATTGGAATAACTTTTGTATCATGAGCTACCCTATACTTAGTGAAATTCTTACATTGTTCCATTCTTTATCATTATGTTGGAATATCCTATACATGCGTTTCTGCAGGACTGGTTTCCGCCCTTATTATTGAAATATCACATGCATGCAGGCGTTTCTACATGGGACTGATTCCCGTCTTTATTATTACATTGGAATATCCGTCATGCGTTTTATGGGACTGATTCAATTTTTTATTATTACATTGGAATATCTTGTTCGCATGCGTTTTTCTGTGGGAGGATTTAAATCTTTATTATTACATTGGAATATCCGTCATGCATGCGTTTTATGGGACTGATTCCGATTATTTATTATACATTGGAATAACTTGCTGTCTTGATCTACTATCGCATACTGGTGATTTCTTTTGTTATTCCATTCCTTATTATACTCAGTTGGTTAAAGTTTTGACTTCTATACTCCATGAAATTAGTGGAATATCCTTGATATTTGCGCTTCATCCAGTATCTTTTTATGGAAATATTCTTTTGAGCATTCTTGAATTTTACTCTACAAAGCAGTATCATGTTGACAATTTGGACGTTATTAGTTCTTGGATAAAATAATTGTTGAACTTGTTTTATTAATTTATTATATCATTGTCATCATCCTCATGTTTATATTTTGTTGAAAGTCATCTGTGGCCTATAGTGCATAGATGGACTTGGTATGATTATGACCAGGGATTATTCGATGTAATCATGACCGTAATGTTACAAATGATGTGGTAAAAGTCCTCATTGGCCCGTAGTGTATGGATGGACAGTTGTTGGCATGATCATGACCATTATTGAATACACAAATATTCTTGGCCCGTCAGAGTGCATGGATAATTGTGGTCGTGATACTAAAGAATATCCTTGGTAGTAGTGCGAGGGTGATTCGATGATGTGGATTATTTATTAAGTTGAGTCCAATGATAAAAGTGATGAAAAACCTTTTAAATCATAAAAGATAGAAGATTTTATTCTCTACTTGACTCTTTTAATGGATTGCTTGTTCATTGCAGATTAAACATGATGGTTGTTATATTGTTTCAGTTTAAACTTTTGTTGAAGGCTAATGATAATATATTACGCATTATCTTAGTCATAATATTTTCTCATTGGGCTAGTTGAGCTCACCCTTTTACTTTTATTGTTCTCTTGAGAAATGAGAGCGTAGCGAGGACTAGTCGGGGAGCGGAGTGACGGACGGATGATAGCATTAGTAGTCCTCACTACGTGAAATAGTGTAATAATAATTGTAATAAGGACTCCTTTTGAGTTTGTATAATCTCTAGTAGACAATATTTGTATTCAAACTCACGATTTATGTTTTGTCATATTGTATACACGACGGTTGTATTATTAAGTTGTATTTGAATTTATGTACCATATAAGTGGCGACCCAAGATGGGTGACGTATACCTAATTTTAGGGGCGCCACATGGTTAGTATCAAAGCTTAGGATATGATCCTGGCTAAGATGTGAGACTAGAACTAGGAGGGAGAGACGGGAATTCCTTCGCTAGTATGACCTACCTAAGTTTATTTGGTATTTGATTGGTTGGTCGAGTATAGTGATAATATGTTGCATGTCAATTAACCTTGTTTTGTGGCGAGTATTTGAAAATGGCATCCGAGAATGTTGAGAACATCAATGGAGCACGAGGAGACCGTTGAGTCTCCACAGATCAATAACCGGGACAACGTGCATCGTGAAGGCGACAATCCTCATGCAAACAACAACACTAACCAAATGATGAGCGATGGAATGTTCCGAGGCTTCATGCAATTCATGCAACATCGAGCAAGAGCGCTCTCTGCTCAAAATACTGAGTGTAAACACAGAAACTCTCGGACGGTCACCGCTTAAATGATTCAAGAGCTGGGACCACGGAGTTTATTGGAGAGCCAAAACCACTTAAAAGCGGAAGCATGGATAAAGCAAATCACCAAGATATTTGATGTCTTGGGATGCTCCGAGGAGCAAAAGTTTCTCTTCGCCACCTTTATGTTGCATGAAGAAGCAGATTTCTGGTGGGAATCTGTAAAACGTACCCAGCCTGACGCACTCAAGATGTCTTGGGAGAAGTTCCAAGAGTTGTTCAAAGACAAGTACTTTCCTAAAAGTATTCGTCACATGAAGGAGGTGGAGTTTATCAAGTTGGAACAAAACAATATGACCGTGTCGCAATACGAGGCTAAATTTGCGGAGTTATCCCGGTTTGCATCCCATTTGGTCGATAATGAGAAGCAAATGACACGAATATTTTTAAGAGGTTTGAAACCGGATATACGTCAATATCTTATTTCTCATAAACTGTGTTTGTACTCAGATGTTGTAAATAGGTCTCGATTATTGGAAGCCTTAAGTACGAGTCAACGCAACCAAGAGAAAAAATGTAAGTGACATGAAAATACCAGTGGTATCAGTCATCGAAGCGGTGACAACAAACGTGGAGGGAATCAACATGTCAGAAATTTCGAGAAATTAATTTTTGAAAAATAGTAAATGAATTTTAAAAATTCCGAGAAAAATATATGTTCAATATGGGACTATATTCTGCTTAATCCCAGAAAAGAATAATTTTTGGGACTTATTTGGTATTTTTCATAAAAATGAACTAGTTATGAGTAAATGAATTAAATATGTTATGTGAAGTAATAAAATTGGAAAATAGGATTTTATGGCTCGAGAATCCTATATAGGGTATATCTTGATTTTGATGGGGATTTGATCATTGATTATGAAATCTTATGAGTATGACATTTTGAATGATTAAATGCATTATTTGATAAAGTGTAAACAATTGAAATAAATTGTTTATAAGTTTAAGAAATGATTAAAATATTGTTATTATATTAATGATATTAGATTATGAGATTATTAAGTTATTGATAACATTTGGTTATTATTGAGCATTTGGATAAATTGTATTATAAATGTTTAATATTTATCCTTTATCTCATTTGATTGATTCTTATATCATTGTCATCATCCTCATGCTTATATTGCGTTGAAAGTCATCTTTGGTCGTAGTGCATAGATGGACTTAGTATGATTATGACTGAGGATTATTCTAAGATAATCATGACCGTAATGTTACAAATGATGTGGAAAAAGTCCTCATTGGCCCGTAGTGCATTGATGGAAAGTTTTTGGTATGATTATGGCTATGGATTCTCTTCGGCCAAGGGTGAAAATATGAATTGTTTTATGACATGATCATTACTATTGATGAAAACACGATTATCTTTAGCCCGTAGTGCATGGATAATTCGTGGTCGTGATATTAACGAATATCCTTAGCCATAGTGCATGGATAATTCAGTGATATGGATTGATTATCGAGCTGAGTCTCAGCGATGAAATATAAATTCATGGATGTGATATTAACGAATATCATTGGCCGTAGTACAGGGGTGATTCGATGATGTGGATTATTTATTAAGCTAAGTCTCAGAGATAAAATATTTATTATACACTTTTAATTCGTAGAAGATAGTAGATATCATGCTCTACTTGACTCTTCTAAAATACAGTTGTATGTCTTTGGCATGTAGTGCAAAGATGAATTGTTAATAAATATCTTTGGTCGTAGTGCAAAGATGAATTTATTAGTATGATTATGAGCGAAATTACGATTTGGTATAACCATGATTTTTGATGTTTGGTGAAGATAGGTGATAAAATTATCTTCGTTGTGGCGCCCCAAAATTAGGTATACATCACCCATCTTGGGTCGCCGGATACATGGTACGTAATTCAAATACAACTTACTAATACAAGCGTCGTGGTACAATACGACAAAACATAAACCTGTGAGTTTGAATACAAATATTATCTACTAGAGATTATACAAACTCAAAAGGAGTCCTCATTACAATTATTATCACACTATTTCACGAATAGTGAGGACTACTAATGCTATCCTCTCGGACCATCACTCCGTTCCTCGACTTCGTCCCCATTTATATTCTCATTTCACAAGAGAAAAAGTGAAAGAAAGGGTGAGCTCAACTAGCCCAAGAAGAAATATTATGACTAAGATAATGCAGGATAAATTATCATTAGTCTCCAACAATGTTAAACTGATAAAATATAATAGACATCAAGTTTAACTGCAGTGGAACAAGCAATCCATTAAAAGAGTCAAGTAGAAAATAAAATCTACTATCTTTTATGATTAAAAAGGTTTTTCATCACTGTAATCGCTGAGACTCAACTTAATAAATATTCCACATCGTCGAATCACCCCTGCACTACGGCCAAGGATATTCTTTAGTATCACGACCACAATTATCCATGCACTACGGGCCAATAATATTTGTGTATTTATTAATGGTTAAGACCATGCCAACAATCGTCCATCAATGCACTCACGGGCCAATGAGGACTTTTACCACATCATTTGTAACATTACTACCATGATTACAACGAATAATCCTCGGTCATAATCATACCAAGTCCATCTATGCACTTCAGAGCACAGATGACTTTCAACATAATATAAACATGAGGATGATGACAATGATATAAGAATTCAATAAAACAAGTTCAAGAATTAATTTGTCCAAGAACTACTAATGTCCAAATTGTCAACATGATTGCTTTGTAGAGTAAAATTCAAGAATGATCGGAAGAATATTTCCATGAAAAGATCTTTGGATGAAGCGCAAATATCAAGGATATTCTACTAATTTCATGGAGTATAGAAGTCAAAACTTTAACCAACTGAGTATAATAAAGAATGGAATAACAAAAGAAATCACTATGCATGCGGTACTTCGCATGTAAACAAAGTTATTCAATGAGAATACTAAATAATGGAACGGTCGTCAAAGTAAATTGCCCGACAAGATGTTCCAATGAGAATAATAAAGAATGGAATAACAATGAATCACCATGCATGCAGTACTTGCATAGGCGGAGTTATTCAGCGAGAATACTAATAAGGGCGGAATCAGTCCCACAGGCGTAAAATGCCTGAGCAGGATATTCAAATGAATAATAAATAAGATGGAACCGAGTCTAGCGTAAAAGCGCATACATGACGAGATATATTCAATGAGAATAATAAAGAGCGGAATCGGGTTTGAGAAAAGCATGCAGACAGGATATTCCAAGCGAGAATAGTAAAAAGCGGAATAATAGAAGAATGTCACCAAGTATAGGGTAATGGCGTATATAGGTTATTCCAACGAGAATAATAAAGAATGGAATAATGAAGTTCTCTTCATAAATAAGAAAGAAAGAGTACCCACTTACAGTACAACAAATAATATTCCCTACCTTAGAGAAGAAAATCTTGGATATATAAGTAGTGAAGTAGCAGAATACTTTTTTCTTTTTCTCTCTATAGTTTATCTCTCTACAGAGTTTCGATTGAATTAAAGTAAGATGTGATTTTGGGGCTGATGTAAACCTCATGCCATTGTCGTTATACTTAGAATTGGGTTTGCTGCACCAAGGCCTATGAACATTACATTACACAGTTGGCGGATGGAGTGGGTCCACATATCAAGAGGTATAGTGGAGGACATTACAGTGAAAGTGGATAAGTTTATATTCTCGCGGACTTTATCATTCGGATTTTGAGGAGGACAAGAACATCCCAATTATCCTAGGGAGACCATTTTTGGCTACAGACGGGACACTCATAGATGTACAAAAGGAGAACTCACTATGAGGTCCAAGATCAAGAAGTAAAATTCAATGTGTTTAAGGCCATGAAATTTCCCACGGATGAGGAAGAATGTTTTCGAATGGATTTAATTGAGAAAATCATCGGTGAAGATATGAGCAAGGTTTTGGTTCACGATCCGTTAGAAACAATGTTATTGGGGGATGAAGAGGTCGATGATCCAGAATTGGTGGAGTACTTACAAATACTAGACTCATTGCCACGAGTTTCCAGATTTAGAACGCCATTTGAACCATTATACGCGGAGGAAGTAGCCGCAGAAAAACTGAAACCATCGTTGGAAGAGCCAACAAAGATGGAACTTAAGCCACTCCCTAAACACCTCAGGTATGCGTATTTAGGCAATTCAAATTCTTTACCTGTTATTATTTATTTAACTTAGCAAATGCGGGGAAGAAAAGTTTATTGCGAGTGCTTCAGGAACATAAATCGGCGATAGGATGGACAATTGTCGATATCAAAGGAATCAGTCCATCCTTCTGCATGCACAAAATCTTGATGGAGGACGGTGCAAAATCGGTCATGGAGCAACAGAGAAGGCTCAACCCTATCATGAAAGAGGTAGTCAAGAAGGAAATTCTGAGGTGGTTAGACGCAGATATCATCTACCCAATTTCAGATAGCAAGTGGGTTAGTCCAGTGCAATGTGTGCCGAAAAAGGGAGGAATGACTGTGGTTCAAAACGAAAACAATGAGCTGATTCCAACAAGAACAGTGACCGGGTGGAGGGTTTGTATGGACTACAGAAAATTGAATAAAGCAACCCACAAAGATCACTTCCCTCTACCTTTTATCGATCAAATGTTGGACAGAATGGCGGGACATGCGTATTATTGCTTACTGGATGGATACTCGGGCTACAATCAAATCTTCATCGCTCGTGAGGATCAAGAGAAGACTACATTTACATGCCCATATGGTACGTTCGCATTCAGGAGGATGTCATTCGGATTGTGTAATGCACCTGCTACTTTCCAGCGGTGCATGATGGCCATCTTCTCAGATATGGTGGAAAAGAATGTGGAAGTCTTCATGGATGATTTCTCTGTCTATGGAGATAATTTTGATGCGTGTTTGGAGAATTTGGTAATGGTCTTACAAAGATGCACCGATACAAATTTGGTCCTTAATTGGGAAAAATGCCACTTTATGGTGGAAGAAGGTATAATCTTGGGACACAAAGTCTCGGCGCAAGGATTGGAGGTCGATAAAGCAAAATTTGGAAACAATTGAGAAGTTTCTCCGCCAAGTTGATCAAAGGAATTAGAAGCTTTCTAGGACATCTTTGGGTTCTATAGGAGATTCATAAAGGATTTTTCTAAAATGACAAAACCCTTGTGCGGTCTTAGAGAAGGATTGATTATTCAACTTTGATGAGGAGTGTAAGTTGGCCTTCGAGTTGTTGAAGAAAAAAGTTGACTCTGACTCCGTGATGATCGCCGCTCCCAGTTGGAATATGTCGTTTGAACTAATGTGGGATGCAAGTGATTATGCGGTTAGAAATACATTTTGGGTCAACGCTTTAGATAAGATATTTCATGCTATCTACTATGCAAGTAAAACACTCACAGAGACTCAATTGAACTACACAACTATAGAAAAAGAATTACTTGCGATGAGGTACGCATTTGATAAATTACAGAGGCCCGCTTGATCGGAACAAAGGTGATAGTCTACACGGATCATAAAATTATTCGGTATTTGATAGCGAAAAAGGATGCTAAGCCATGCCTTATCCGATGGATTCTCCTACTTCAAGAGTTTGATCTAGAAATAAAAGATAGAAAAGGGACGGAGAATCAGGTAGCCGATCACTTGTCTAGGCTGGAAAATCAAGGGAAATTGAAAGAGGACAAATATGAAATCAATGAATCATTCCCGGATGAACAACTGTTTGCACTAAATGCAGAATTTCCTTGGTATGCGGATTACGCGAATTATCTTATGAGCAACGTACTTCCACCTAATCTCACAAGACAACAGAAAAAGAAGTTTCTGCATGACGTGAAATGGTACATGTGGGATGACCCTTACTTGTTCAAAGCAGTCATGCTTGTAACAAGATGATTATAAGATGTGTGTCTTACGGTGAAGTAAAGAACATTACGCATGAGTGTCACTCATCCGCATGCATATGGGCGGACATTATGGGGAGTGAGAGGGCAATGACAAAGGTGTTGTGTCTGGGTTTTATTGGCCTACACTATTCAAGGGCGCCCACCATTTTGTTAAAACATGTGATAGATGTCAAAGGCATGGGCAACATTTCAAAAGCGGAATGAGATGCCTCTACAAATGATTCTTAAAGTTGAAATTTTTTATGTATGGGACATTGATTTCATGGGGCCATTCCCTTCATCTCTGACCAATCAATATATTCTACTTGCAGTGGACTACGTATCAAAATGGGTTGAAAGTCAAAGCATTACCAACAAAACGATGCAAGGTGGTCCTCAAATTCCTACAAAAGAGCATTTTCTCAAGGTTTGTACGCCAAGGCAATTATCGATGTGAAGGTAATCACTTTGCAACAAGTCATTCACATGACTCTATTGGCAAAGTATGGGGTCAACCATAAGGTCGATCTGAGATATCATCCCCAAACCGGTGGACAAGTTGAGGTCTCGAGCAGGAAGTAATGAGAATCTTGGAAAAAGTGGTGAACCCGAATCGAAAAGGATTGGTCGTCGGGTTAGATGATGCATTATGGGCTTATCGATTGTATATAAAAACCGATCGTCGGGATGTCACCATATCAACCATCGCATGCGGAAAGGCTTGTCACTTTCTTAATTCGAATTACAACATAAGGCTTATTGGGCGATTCGAAACTCAATTTTGATCAAACAAATTGTAGGGGAAAAGCGATTACTGCAATTAAATGAGCTCGACGAATTTCGTCTTCAAGCCTACGAGAACTCCAAGTTATACAAGGAAAAGGTGAAAAGATGGCACGACCAAAAAATTATGCAAAGAACTTTTGAGCCAGGGCAATCAGTCCTTTTGTTCAACTCACGGTTGAGATTGTTCCCAGGCAAGCTTAAGTCAAGATGGTCAGGACCATTTACAATAAAAAGGGTGTTCTCACATGGCGCCGTTGAAATCTATAGTCGGAATCCTTTAGAAACTTTTAAGGTCAACTGGTCACAGATTAAAGCACTATTGGGGTGGCGAGTCCAACACGGACATCATAGCTATCACACTTGCAGACGCTTTACATAAACGAGGAGTAGTCGGTGAACGACTTAAAATCAAGCGCTCACTAGGAGGCAACCCAAATTTTTTTATTTATTTTTATGCTTTTTCTTCATTTTTTTTCCTAGTAATTTTATCCATGCTAGTGAAATGGTAGTTTAGAATACTATGTGGTTTAGAATTTAGTCATGTAGTAATTAAAGTATATTTGATAGCTAAATAAGCTTACCCTCCATGCTTTAATTTACTCAACATTCACTCATAAGTATGTTTTTCATGTGTTCAGGTATTCAAAGAAGAAGATATGGGATGCACATGAAGTTAGGCAGAAGAAACCATGCATTAGCATTCCTACGCATATATGAGTCCACAAGCAAAGCCTAGAGTTGGCCCTCTCGAGAACAAAACATCCGGTAACGGGTGGACCCCTTTTTGCCTTAGCAGAATACCCCCAATGAAATTGGCCCATCACGATTCAACACATCCGGTATGGGGTCGGTGTCCAATTTCATAGAGCAGTTCGGCAGTTGGTCATGTATTGTCTCCCACTTCCATTCTACTTCAACTTCTTACAAACCAACTCCTACACAACATACACCCACAACCTTCACATAACTTCCCATCTCCTCATAACAATTAAACACAACCCCACTCCTCCCACCTAGTCACCCACTTCCATAAACTCCTCTCTATAATTCCACCATTTACCACACAACCTAACAACCTAAATTCACACCAATTGGAAGTTCAAGGATAGGATTTGTGCAGATCTCTACAACCAAATTCGACACATATTGAAAGTAAGAAGTTGGTTTTCTAATTCCTCATCTTCTATCACCAAAGTTCAAGCCAAATAACCAAGTTTGTGGGAATTTCAAGTCTCGCACACCAAGTGTTCGATAAATTGCTTAAGTAAAGTTTGGGGGAAAAACTCTTCAATTCCAAATCAATGGAACTAAAACCGGCATCAAAGAGGCAACGAGGAGAGAGTTCGGGGACCACACGACCAACACGAACCTTTGATTGGCAAAACTTCGTAAGTGCCGCCGCCGCCGACCGTTACGACTATATGGTGACAAAATCACTAACACCTGAGCGGGGGTTGGCACCTGAGCCTGTGGATGGTGAAATGATGCAACAAATATATCAAAAAGGTTGGATAAATTCACAGCAGAGCCTGAGGCCACAGTTGTAAGTGTGGTCAAAGAATTCTACGCTAATGCCGAGGATAAGGCCCCCTTCAATGCTTTTGTACGAGGTAGGTTAGTGCCTTTCAGTGCCAACGCCATCAACACGTACAATCAGTTACGAGCACCGAGACATTGCCAGTACAGACACTTACGTGATAATGATCCAGATTATGAGGCTATTATGCAGGAAATGACAAAGCCGGGTACCTCATGGAAAAAATCAAAACATGGAGGCACTGCCTTTCGCAGTAAGGATCTCAGTCGGTATGGGAGGATATGGTACGCCTTTCTGTGCGCTAAGTTACTTCCATCTACACACACGTCAGATGTGTCTAAGGATAAGGCAGTGCTATTATATGTTATGGTACACGATTTCATCATCGACATATGGGCTATAATTAACTTTTCAATCCGAAGATACCTTCGAGGACCATACTCTGGCGGATTACCACACCCATCACTCATTTGTGGGTTGCGTATACAGGCGGGAGTGCGTTGGTCAGATGATGAGATAACCCAGATGTCGCTGCAGACACTCGACTCGAGAATGATTGCAAGATATGTTGTGTGGCTCGGTGGCGAGTCGCACCCGAGAGGAGTAGGATTTGAATTTCCATCAGCCTCGGAGGATGAGGCTGACGCTGAGGACACCTCGGATGACGATGAGTTTTAAGGGAATGCGGCGATGGGAGAGACATCACAACAGCCCGGAGTAATATCTAGCCCTCAATTCCTCAACCTTCAACGACAAGTGGATGAGCACACCAAGGAGGCACGGAAAGAAATGCAGAGAGTAGCAGCAAGGCAGGACCACATGTTTAAGGCCATGAATGTATCTTTCGCCTCATTGAACACTACGCTCCAGAGCTTCAATCCCATCGCCTAATTCCCTTACTTCAAAGAACCAAAGACCAATGCCAAGGTTCCCACCCAGCGATTCCGATGAAGAACAACAACCACCACCAACCCAGACTTAGGCGAATACAAGGAAGTCCTCTCTTATTTATTGCATTATCTATACAATGAGGACATTGTAATTTTTAAGTTTGGGGGATTAAGTTTGCATGTTACATGTTGCATATTTAATTTCATTAGCTAGGTTTGCATATGTTAAGTTCATAGTTTATGTTTATGATTGTTAAGTGTTGCATTCAAGTAATCATTCAGTTGCATAGTTATGTTCAAAAAAAAATACAAAAATACAAAAATACAAAAATACAAAAATAATAGTTAGTTAATATGTTCATCTTGCATGAGTCCAGCTGTTTGATAGTTCAGTTTATTTTGGCCAATGATGAGATTGGAATTGAGTAGACAAGTATAATGCTGATTATTAGAGCTTTTGATGTGATTTCTTGTTATGAATTGGATCTTGTGCTTGTTTGAAACTGGTATAAAAAGGGTAGCACGTTAATAACACCTATGTTGACTGATTAGTTTAAATTGATACATAAGGAGTTTCAAGAGGATAATTGTGACAACCCGATATTTTCTATATAAATAAATCATAAATTTTGCGTATAAATTTTTTTTATTTATTTATTAAAATAAATATGAATGATATGTGTCAAGGTAATGTGTAATTATTATTATATGTGTGATAAATAAAATTTATTTATTACATTAAGTATTGCAAATAAATTTATTTTAGAATTGTTGACTATTATCAATTATATTTTTATACTAACTAATTCCTTATTGGGAGCGTTTTATTAATTATTTTTCAAGGAAAATATAATCTTATATTATTTAAATAATATATGAAATGATTTTAGAATATTTATTTATTTTAAAGGTAAGAATGCATTGAAAGGTATTATGTAATTAATTATGTGATGAATATAAAATATATTTATTACATGAATGGTTATAAATAATTTTATTTTAGAATTATTGTTCATTATAAATTATATTCTAATAATAATTAATTTTATAGTATAAAATGTTTTTAATGTTTATTTTCCAAAGAAATAGGATAATTATATTATTTTATATGATATGATTATAGAATTTTTATAATACTTATTTTATTATATGAAATTATTTCAGAATAGTTAAGTTAATTATTTTAACTTAATTATTAAGGTTATATGTGAAAGATAAATCAGATATGGAATCCAAACCCTAATTCCGGGTTTTGATCAGGGAATGAGAATAATAATATTATATTATTATTTTTCAGTGTTATAGATATGTGTATTATGTGTGTAAGGTTAACGTATAGAACAGTTTTAAAGTTAATGATAAACCCTAATTTAAAACCCTAGTTTATATTTATATTTTCTAGATATTAGAAAACCCTAAACTATGAATGAAAACCCTAATTCGGAAAAACCTAAACCGGAGGTTTGATCTATCAAGACTTGTGTTACTATGATTAATAACACGTGTGATAGACTTTAATTACTAATTAAGGTAAACCTAATTAGTAAATCAAAACCCTAAAACCTAGAACCCTAATTTAATTGCTAGAAACCCTAATTTAAAAGTCAAATGTCAGTTTAATACTGTTATGCAATCATGTTAAGGTGAATTATGTTGTGTATTGGGGGAAATTAAAGTTAATTAGGAAAAACCCTAATTATACTGGGAAAACAGAATTAATTAGAAACCCTAATTAATTGGGAACCCTAATTACTAAATTCGGTAATCTAATTCTGAATTTAGAAACCTTGATTAGTAATTATAAACCCTAATTATTAATCATATCCTCTAATCGTAAAATTAGAAATCTTAATTTTAAAGGTTAAAAACCCTAATTATTAAATTATAAAACCTTATTAATTTTTCCTAAATTAAAACCCAAATTTGCTTTTAGTTAATACTAATTGCTAAATTGAAAAAGGTAATGTTAATTAGTGTTTCCTAAACCTAATTAGCAAAGTGTTAAATAGAAATTAAAACCTTTATTAAGAAACCTAATTATTTTATAAACCTTAATTTTATATGTTAGAAACTAAAATTTTATTATTTTATTATTTTTCAAACCCTAGATTGGAAATTCTTGAAATTATTTCTAAACCCTAAAATGGTCCAAACCCTAAGTCCTAAATCAAACCCTAAGGGTTTGTACAAATTCCATGTTTACCATTTAATTTAAATTGCAAATGACAAAATTGCCCTTTATGGGATTTTTATTAGATTAATTGTAGAAATGGCCAAATCTTTAGTGGTTCACCAACTCCATTGACATTGTGGCTCATAAAATCTCAGCAAATCAGCACTACATGGCAGCCAATAAGCTCATTCAATGAATTAAGCAATATATATATAGATTGAGAGAGAAAAAATGCACAAAAACTTTGCCAAATTCAATTTTTGCTCTCACCAACTCCCTCTCTCACCAAACCTCCGAAAAATTGCAAGTATTTCAGTCCCCAATACCGGCTAGATCAATCACAAACAACTTGGAGAGCTAAGATCAAAAATCAAAGCATAAAGGTATAAAACCCTAATTCTAGAATCCTTGATTTGTTGTTAAATGTTGCAATTGATTGTTGAAAGTTGTGTAATAGGGTGTCAATTGATGTTCTGGGTTGTTAAATCCATGACCCATAACATCAATGTTCATGATTTTGAATTTTTAGCAAATCTGGAAATTCGAAAATTTTCGTTTTTCAGCCAAATGTCAGATCCTATGAATCCGTGTGTGTTTACTCTTTTTGATGTTTAAATGTTTAAACATGTAGATCGTAATGTGCTCTTTAAGATGCAAAAAGAATCGAGGCCGGATCAATTGTAGATCGGAAGTTATAATAGAATCAAAACTTAGTTGGCCGTAGCTCACAAATTCTAGACCCAGAAATTTTTTAAGAATGTCCGTGTCCAACTTTGACCGGCGAGATCTTCTTGATGTTTTGATGTTTTGTGTTATGATAATTTGTAATTGTAGTCCTACATGCTTTTTCTACAAACTAGAGTTGATAGATCATACAAGCGTTACATGAACATCAAGTTATAAGGACTCAAAAGTAGGCACCTCGAAATCATTAAACCCGAATGTTGAAGAAACGGCGTTGTCGGGTTTTTGGAGAGCTTAAATCTCTACGATCCGATGATGTTTAGCCGAAACTTGTTATGTAGTTGTAGTATTACATGAATAATACAACATGAAATCAATTGCAAGTCCGAAACACATTATCTAAGAGATATACCCAGGTCGAACCACCCCCAAAGCACACTTTGTCATTCATTTACGGAAATCCTCAAGAACACCTATAGCGGAGTAAAGTGTCGCATTATAGCCCTTTAATGATAGATTTTATTTATAATTTCGGAAATTAATAAAAAAAATTAATAGAAATGGTTTTAATTATTAAAAATACATAATAAATTACGAAAAATTATTTTAAAGAATGAAAAATAGTTTTTAATTATTTTGGGCATATTTAGAAAATATTTAATATTTTTGGAATGTAAGAAGTATTTAACTTATTTAATTACAATATTAGATAAATTATTTAAAAATAGTTTTAATTCATGAAAAATCATGAAAAATTATATTATTGTGTTAGAAAATATTTTGAGTTATTTTTGGTAACTTTTAATATTTTGTGATAATTTTCATTAATAAATTAATATTAATAATATTAGATTTATTTGATTATTAAATTAAATAAATAAGATAAAAATGATTTTATGATTTAAAAATCATTTTAAATGAAAATAAAGTATTTAAAAATATTTTAAGTTATAAAATATAACTTTTAATATTTAATAGTTAATTTCATTAATTAATGATTAATAATGATATTAAAGTTATTTAATATTTATATTAACTAATTTAGTTTAAAAATGATTTTAATATTTTAATAATCATTTTAAATGAAGATAAAATGTTTAAAGATATTTTAAGTTATAAACTATAACTTTTAATATTTAAAGGATAATTTCATTAATAAATTAATATTAATGATATTTATTTAATGATTAATGATATTAAATTTATTTAATAATTATATTAAATAAATAGTTTTAAAATGGTTTTATTAATTTAAAAATTATTTAAAGAGGGATATAAATGAATATTTTAAGTTATAATTAATGACTTTTAATATTTGAATAAATAGCTCATTAATATTTAAATATTAATGGTAATTATTTAATAATAATTTTAAATGTTTTAAAAATCATTTAAGGATAATGTAAATGTTTTAAAAATATTTTGAGTTATTATACATAACTTTAATATTTTGGCAATGTTTTCATTAATAATTTAATATTGATTAAATGTTAATGATAATTGAATTATGTGATACTTAAATCATTTAATAATGATTACGATGTTTCAAAATTATGATAATGGTAATAATTAATTAAAAATTATCATAAGGCCATGAAAATAATGTGACGGGTGTTTAAGTTATCCAAATGAATATTGAACTACTGTATAGAGTCTTAGACTCGATTATTACCCAAATAAAGTTGTCGATAGACAAGCATGTATTCGAGAAATTGATCGGACATGGATAATT
Source organism: Panax ginseng (assembly GCA_020205605.1). Classification (NCBI taxonomy): domain Eukaryota; kingdom Viridiplantae; phylum Streptophyta; class Magnoliopsida; order Apiales; family Araliaceae; genus Panax; species Panax ginseng. The sequence goes on from CM035147.1 coordinate 2,373,380, forward strand.
TAGTTAGCTAATTTGTTTATTTGTGATTCAATGGTGGTTAAGGTTATGTAACAATGCGATTAGGAATGTGTTGATGTTTGTTTGTGAAACCACGATTATTGAACATGTGTGATAAGGTGATTAGATTATGTCTTTGTTGCGATAGGCGAGTGTTATATATTACGTTATGATATACTAATCGAACAAATGATTTGATTAATGATAGGTCGTGATAGAAAAGATAAATCTAAGTTGCGTAAAGTGTAAGCGCGTAGATCGTGCAAATATCATAACTTTGCATTTCTTTTTACGATGGACAAGTGTAAGAATGTTTCAAAGTTATATTATTATTATGTCTGATTGTTAAACTTATATTATATAAGCCCATTGATTATCAACATGCTAGTATATGATAATTCGGATAAATATATTACATTAGATTAATTTCTATAAATGATTATACAAGTGTCCCCACTTGGACAATCATCATTTTTCATCGCATGTTGATACACCTTTGATATACATATATGTTGGATTATATAAGACCTTTGTTACGAAAAAAGCGAAATGAACATCCAGATAATGGGAAAAATTTTATGCGCTTCCGGAGACAAAGGATGAACGATAATATCGTTCTAGCAATGTAGTATTGATCAATCTGAGGCCCATGGATTTATACACCCTCGAGCCCGTAAGCAATGCGGTTTATAGATGAATTTCATTTAACCTTTTGAAAATAAAAACAATGTTCATGATATGTCACGAAACCTTATAAATAGACAATATACGGTTTCAAAAACTTGAGCGAGGGTTGTTATGCTATTATTATTGGTACAGATTACTTCACAACTCTTGTTGGTTGTAGAAGAATATTATAAAGAAAATATTTAAATTTTAAACTTATATATATATAATACTTCTTTGAGCACTCAAATGCTCATACTTGCTTAATTTAAATGTTTTCGATTAAGTATGAAAAGCTAGAAGGCTCGGCCAGGAACAAGTGAAAAGGAAAGCAAACAGAATATGTTATTGGTATCATTTGTAATAGATAGATTGTATTAAGGTATTGATATGTATTATATATCATGTAAAGAATGTAGTAAAGGTTGCGTACTTGGGATTAGACTCTGATAAATGTAAGTTAAGTTTATAACTTATATTATTATTATTATTATTAGTATTATTCCGTTCATAGAAATGGTATCGTAAAGTACCGAGTTTGGGTTTCAAGTATCCGGATTCGGGGACTCTACAATAATGCTAGTGTAAATGAGAAAATGACAAGGATAGGCAGTAAAGACGAAGAATTGAGCAAGAACTAAGTTTGGGGGGATAAATGTGGGGTACATAAGCTTTATAAAAAAAACAGTAATAAAAAAAATGAATATATATCGTGACTAGTCTTGTTTTGGGGCCTTTGTTACTTGAGCAAGTACGCCCGTAGGGGTGTCTTAAAACCTAGCGCCCTAAGGTCTTTTATGGTCTGGGAGTCGTTGGTTGAAAGCTCGCTAAGAGGTAGCACTGTTAGCCTAATGAAATGAGGCATTGCACAATCATATTAAAAAAAAACGGGAAAAGAGCAAAAAGCCCCCGTGATGAGCAATGAAAATATATATATATATATATATATATATATATATAAAGTATAAGTACCCTATGTGAACCCTTGAAAGTGGTAATTGTTTAGTTTTAGTTGGAACTCGTCTACTTTTGAACTTTTTGAGTTTGCCCTGTATTTTTCTTTCTAAGAGATTGGTTATTTATTGAATTTGAATTTGTATCAATTAGCATGGATGTTGATCACACACACACTATACCAGTGATAACGGTTTAAGATTTGAGGATTGATAAGGAATTATTGAATGGTTTTTATATGAAGTGTTGTAGTGTTTGTTTGATTTCTCTGAGGCCGAAAGAATAATTTTGATTCTATGATACTGTTTGATTTATAGACATATAGATTAGTTGCATTCCATTCCATTGCATTGTGTTGCATCTTTGTTTTATTTTTGCTTGAGGACAAGCAAAGGTTTAAGTTTGGGGGTATTTGATAAGTCAGTTTTATACCTACTTATCCGGCATCTATTACTTGAATTATTTGCATAATCTCGTGTTTTTTAGTTACTATTCATGCATTTTGTTTCCATTTTGTAGATTATATGCTTGGAAGCAGAGTGAGCAACTATTGGTATAAAATTTGCAAGGAAAAGCAATTCCGGATAAAGTTCGGGTTTTCATGTTCATTTTATGTGCATTTCTTGTTTGTGGTGTGGAAATTGGATTATGTTAAGGAACATCTTACATCATTTTAATTGGAAGTTCTGACGCGAGAGTATGGATTTCTAGCAACAAAGACAAAGTTAAGAGTTGTTTCGGTTGTCATTACACAGTAGTAGCTTCTTCCGATGCAATTTCGACAGTCATCCGTTTGTTATTTCTGAAAACACAAAGAATAAAAGTTGTAGATCTCGTCGATAGCTTCGATTTGATAGGTCGCAGGCCCCGTAACTCCTCCCGGTTTAAAAGTTATGGCAGTTTTAGCAGAGGAGGTTCTAGCAGGAAAAGTGATTGGCAGAATACCCCTGGTAGAAATTTCGGACCTTTTGTGCTTTAGGATCCGGTAGATGGGTCAGGTCCTGGGCATTGTATGTGAGAATGGTACCCAGCCGGGGCTGGCTTGTGCAAAGGAAAACATCCAGCTGGGGCTGGGTACTCAAAAATTGAAGACTCCTAATTGGTTTCTAGTGCTACAAGTGTGGAGTTTTAGTGATGGTGATGACTTGGGACTTGTATATGCATGGAATTTTAATCAGAATACATGTTGTAGTATATAAATGGACATCAAACACTGAGATTAGGGGACATACAAGGCAAATTACGAAGATTAATTTCAGTTTTTATAGCAAGCATTGGAGGAGTAATTCAAGGCGATTTTCGAGACGATTGCGATTCTAGACTACGTGAGGGGTGTTCTTCAATATTCTTCATCTTAGTCTATTATTTGTAATTGAAAAGATGATTTCCATGATTTATTCAGTGTTTATTTTGTTTATTATGAACTAAATCACTTTTTAGGCTTATGATGGATCTTTGAGTGAATCTATGATTTTATAAACTTTGATTTCCAATTTAATAAGCTATCTTCCAGTTTATCTATATTGATTTGTGCTTGAATCTATGAATTGCCTGATCAACAATTCTTTGTGGAGTTGGATGGAATCGAGAGAGGATATTCAAATCTAGACTTAGTTGATATAGCATGTGTTCAGGATTTTGTTAGTAGCTTAAACTTGATGAGTGTTAAGGTGGAGATATGCTTGACACCGCATGTAATCGGATAGAGAACTTATTCTTCAACCTTCTTCAATTGTAATTCACATAGAGATATAGTGAGTTAATTGCTTAAGGTGTTTAACGGATTTCTATCTTAATTGTGGATTGACGTTAATACGGTATTAGTACATCGAGAAGTGGTTAATACTACGTTCGTGTTCTTGATTAATAAACTGGAATAGTGAGTTGAATTGGAATAAAAGTGTTAAAATCAGAGTGAAGCTTAGGGTGAAATCATAAGTCTAATTCTCCATTAATTGTTTGAAATTCCAGATTTTGATACTTGTGATTATTTTGTGATAGTTTAATTATTCTAAATTTTAGTTTTGTTAATTTCAATTATTGAGCTGATTTGTTTAATAAAATTAGGGTTAATAAAAGATTGGTAATTGTAAGTTAAGATTTTTGCTAATAAGTCTCTGTGGGAACGATACTCTACTCATCACTTTATTACTTGTTGACCACGTATACCTGCGTGTTGTGCGTATATAGATTTTACCCAACAGACGCCAAAGGTCTGACTAGGACAAGTTCTTAAAGTCATATGATTGTGGCAAGTAAATGAACTCATAAGTGTGGTTTGACGAACTGGGTATAGTTATGTGTAAATGGAGTATTGACGATTATAGGAACAGATAGATTTTTAAGCAAATGATTATTAGTGAAGACATAAGTTTTCCAAAACTTTTAGCTATGCTAGACTTCAAAATTTTGACATCAAGCTAAAAACGCAGTATGTGCTTTTGAAAAAAATATGTAGACTCGTAATCATTTTTCAAACGGTTTAAAGTATAGTCTATGCTACTTATTTCAGTTAGACGCAAATGATTTGAAATATCAAAATATCTTTTATTTATCAATCATGTACCATGTAACCTGGTGCAGAGATGATAAAAAGTTGATGGAGTTGTAAATACAGGAATACTTAGTGTGAATTTGATCTAAAATCGTTGTTCCACTATTGTATGATGTGTTATGACAAAGTCATACAATGATGGCATCCTCAAACGGACTGTTAATACAGTACGGCATCATGACGTCATTCTCAAAAATATTTTCAAAAATTTTAATTTGCAAACGGGGTTTGGCTACACCTAAATAATTCGATCGAATTGAATTATTGATATGAGTCTACGCTATTCGATTCAGCTAGACTAATGTTATAAAAACTCTAAGTGTTCATTGAAAGAAATTTTCTGAACCAAATTATGTTGGTACGGAATTCTATGATAAGACTGAGGTGAACTATGCAGATTGAATAAAATTATTCAATAGCGAGAATATTCACAAGACATAATTAAAGTACGTACTAGCAACGGTGGTTTACCTTCTTCGTGATTGTAAACATACCAAGTAATGTATTGTTTTGTGGTATGAATACCGTTAAAACTATGTGTTCATGGTCTATATGACCCCTCCTCATAATTTGAAAATATTTATTCTTGTGAAGAATGTATTGGGTAGCATGTAAGGATGAGAAGGAATGGTGTATGGTGTAAGGTGTAAGGTGTAAGGTGTAAGGAGTAAGGTGTAAGGTGTATGGTAAATTTCGGGGACGAAATTTTTAGAAGAAGGGGTGAATGTGACAACCCGAGAATTTGAATTTTTTTAAATTTTAATTAATTGAATTAAGGTTCAAAATTAGAACCTAGACAGAAAATTAGTGTATGCGTTTGATATTTTTAAGATAGAATTTTGAGGATTTCAAAAATTCGTGAAGGATTTAGGTGAATTATTCAGGATTAAGTGTATACGTGAATATGTTCTGTGTATATGTGTACAGTATGTGGTTAAGGGTCAAGGGTTGACCAGATAGATAAACGATATGTGTAACAAACCCTAGGTATATGTTAAGAACGTCAACGTTCGGTTAGAAAACCCTAGCAATGGATAAAAAATCCTAGAAACAGGTTCTGAAACCCTAATTTTAGTTCCGGGAATCCGAAACCCTAATTTGGATATTGAAAACCCTAATTTAGGAATTTAAATGCTAGGTATAAGTTTAAACGTCATTAATTATAATTTATAAGGGAAAACACTAATGAATTACTCGAAACCCTAATTGATTATTAGAAAACCCTAATACCAGATCTGGAAACCTTAATTTCAGATTCCGAATATTTAAAACCCTAATCTGGGAACTTAAAGGATAATTATAATGCTCAAGTGCTATTAATTATAATATTAATTAGGGTAAAGCTTAATTATTTAGCAAACCCTAATTTCAAATTTGTAAACCCTAATTTATGGATTTGAAACCCTAATTTATAAATAGGGAAAACCTAAGTGTTAATTAAATAATCTTAATGTTAATTAAGAAATATTAATCCTAATTTTCAAGTTATAAGTAATTAGAAAACCCTAATCTAATTACGGAAATCTAATTTCTAAATTAGAAAATTATTTTTCTATTAGAAACCCTAATTTCTGGGTTATAAACCCTAATGACCATTTTGACCCTAATTGCTTAAATTATCAATTTTAATTAGGATATATTAATCCTAATTAGCAAGATTTAAATTATGATTAGGAAATTTTAATATAATTAGAAAATTCTAATTATAATTTAAAAATATTAATTTTATTTTTTAAAAAAAACCTAATTTGGAAATTCTAGATTTTTTTTCTAAAACCCTAAGGATTTCCAAACTCTAAACCCTGAGGTTTCCAAACCCTAAGAGTTAGGTCAATTGATAAAAATGCCATTAAAATTAAAATCGAAAAGACTAAAATGCTCTTTAGTGCATTATTGGATGTTGCTTGCAATCTTGCCAATATATGGAGTGGTTGAGCAACCTAGATCAGCCATCGACTAACTTATATTACATATCAGCTAGCTAGCTCAGCCCATTTCATTGAATCCAATCAATTATATAGATTAAGAGAGAGAGAATGCCTACTTTAATTTTTATTTTCTCCCAAGACCCTCTCTCTCTAAATTTCGGGAATATAGAGTGAGAAAGTGAGATAAGTTAAGCACATATCATCTCTTAGCCTACCAATATCAGATCATCAAGATCAGATCCAAGAATCAAAGGTTAAAGAGGTATAAACCCTAATTCTAGAAATCCTTAAAATTTTTGTGTTAATTAATGTTGTAATTTGTTGGATAGATATGTGTAATAAGGTGTCATTTAATGATCTGGGTTGTTATATCCCAGATCCATAACATCAAAGTCCTCGAATCTAGCATTTTGTCAAATCTGAAAAAGTGGAAAAATAAGGCCTCACAGCATGTCAGAGCCTCTAGATCTGTCAGTGTTAATTGTTATGTGTGTTTAAAGTTCTATATTTGTTCTATGACATGAGGACTATGATCTGAAACTGGAAACATGGTCATATCATGTTCAGATCGTAAGTTATTATGGTTCAAACATCGTTGACCGTTCACGAAGTCTGGTTTCTGGGTAACCCAGAAACCCAGATCTCGTCTGACAAGGTTTTGCAGGCTCTAGATCTTGCAGTCGTTTGATATTTTGGCCATGTTTTTGTTTTCACGTTGTAGTTGGATATGTAGACTACATAGTAAAGTCATTATATCACTTATATCATAACCGAAATGAAAAATAATCACAGTCAAACTAGCGTTGACCAACAGCCTGGGAAGAAATCTGGGAAAACCCAGATCTTCAAGAACATGTTCCTGACAGGTAGTTTGACCGGCATAGATCTACTGCTGGGGATATTGTAAGATGGGTTAAATGTTATGTTAGTATACCCTGACACCTCTACTACACGTTTAAGTTCATAGATCACCAAAACCATTCCTAGAATCAATGATGTAAGGCTGCATAGAAGGACCATTAACACTACTTGAGTTTCTAGGCAACCCAGAAACTCAAGAACAGCGTTGTCAGAATATTGAGAGGCTTTGATCTCTCTGATTTCGTTGTGTATTGGCCCGGAGCTTGGTTTATAGTTGTAGTATTACACTTATACTACATTCTAAGTATCATTAGCTTCCCAAAAATCAACACGAATTTGTTTTAATCACTACCAACTACTGACCAACCTCAGGTGACTTGAAGTTAAGGCGACTTAAGAACGAAGGCTCAAGAACACTATATAGCAGATTACGTCATTTATAGGGCCCTTTAGTGAATGGTTTTATTAATTTTGAATTTACGATTTTCAAAATTAATTAATAAATAGATAAAAATGATTTTAATTATTAAAAATACAAAATAAATTGAAAAATTATTTTAAAGTCTAAAAAATAGTTTTTAATTATTTTAAGTATATTTCAAAAATATTTAACATTTTGGAATATAAATGGTATTTAATTTATTTAATTATAATATTAACTAAATTATTTAAAAATAATTTTAATTCATGAAAATCATGAAAAATTATATTATGATATTAGAAAATATTTGAAGTTATTTTTGATGACTTTTAATATTTTGTGATGAAATTCATTAATTAATCAATATTAATGATAATTAGTTTATTTAATAAATATATTAAATAAATTAAGGAAAAATAGAATTAATGTTTTATAAATCATATAAAATAATTTGAGTGTTATAAAATATTTTAAGTTATAAAATATAACTTTTGATATTTTGTCATGAAAATGTTAATATTTTAATATTAAAAGCAATTATCGAATAATGGATTTAAGTGTTTAAAAATCATATAAATGTGATTTTAAGGTATTCAAAATACTTTGATATATTATAAATATATTATAATATTATGATGATTTTCATTAATATTTGATAATAAATAAATATAAATGATAAAGGAATTATGCGGTATTTAAAATTAGATAAATACGTTATTAATGATTGAAAATTCATGATAAATGATAATAATTATTTAAAAACTATTACGAGCTTATGAAAAATATTTTGACTGTTAATAAATTATCTTAGATAATGGTTAAGCGTTTATATAGAGTTTAATTAAACTTAGACTCGATAAAAGTCCACCTAGACCGTCGGGATGTCAGATTTGTGTCGGGTTCAATTCAGAATGCAATAGTTTGACTTGATACCGAGTCTTATATGTGTTATAGACTGATAGGATTATGTGTTATGTGTTATGTGTTATGTGTTTAGGTTATTCTATGTATATATATATATATAATAGTATTATATTGTGATGATATTATTCTAATATTGGAGATCTATATTACTAATATTAGGTCTTCAGATAAAGCGTTATAAATTGCGTAGCGGTAATCAACGGTTCAAGCAAGTTTGTTTTTACTTAACTCTACTAAGAGTTGTTTCATTCAGATATGCTTATGGATAATCATTCTTTGATTGCCATTGTAGAATTGTACTTTCTGTACATATTGCATATATAAATCGGTATGAAAAGGTCGATCACCTTCATTACCGAATTCGATCAGGATATATTTGTTCATGTATAATACTTGTTAGATCAAAAGTTTGTTCTGCTAGTTCACAATTATATTGTTGAATTATAGCTTGACTTATTATTGATTCTTTCAATCATGATATATCTTTAAATTATTGAACTTAAACTTCTTTGGGCAATCTTATGCTCACCCTCGCTATATCATGATAAACATTGCAGATTAAGGCTTAACGCGTCGGATACAAGAAAAGGTTAAAGCACCCGACTTAAAGTTAATGTATGCGATTAGATTTGTAATAGTTGTATAATAATAATGTTATGTGTTAAATAAGTTATGATTTGTGTATTAAGTTAAGGTTACTCGACCTTGGGGAATAGTGTGTAAAGTTATTGTATAAACAATTTATGTTTATATCTTCCGCAAATATAGTAATAGTGTTAGAATGATCGAACCGGATCCGCGGTGATTCGGGACCTCGGATTCGGGGCCGTCACATTCTGGAAGTCAAGGGTTATAGGATTGAAGAGCTTCAACCATTGGACACCTAGGACAACAAATATTCCCCCCCCCCCCAGAGGCAGTATTCTAAAGTCTGTATTGAACTCCTCCCCTTGAATGAACCAATGCAATTGAGGACAAAGGCGATATCTTTATTCACCTTGAACCCATCTCGCTGAATTCATTGTCAAGCTCTCTTGCGCCATTTACACCGGCCTTGATTGCTTTGGCTGCTTAAGGATCCAAAACATTGTGGGTGTTGCCACTATCCACCAGAATTCTCAGGAATTTACCATTGGCCATTCCCAACAGCCTGACCGTGTTATTAGTGTTGTGACCCGAGAGAGCATGCAATGTGATTTGGGTTTTAGGTTCCTCACAACTATCAGTCCTTATTTCCTCCTATGTACACTCAGCTTGTTCATATTCCTCTAATGCATCCTGGTCAAAGGGAAGTAACATGAACAACTGGGGTCTTTTGCATACATGTCCCTGAACATAGGGCTCATCACAGGAGAAGCATATCTTCCTCCTCCTCGTATCATTCATATGTTCCCTAGTGAGTCCCCTTATTGGCAAGGCCCTCATATTGTCAACATTGTTCATTGCTGCAGGTTTGTCCTTAGGAAGAGAAACGGCTGCAGGTTTTTGGGAAAAAGGGTAAAAATAATTTTAGGAGTAAAAACATTTGCAGACATTCTATTGAACCCCCTACTTCTCTTAAGTCATGCTTCTAATTTTGCTTCTTCAACCCTAGATAATCTGATTAACTCCTTAAGGTCCCTTGGTTTAAGCTCCTGCACCCCCAATTGGATTTCTACCTTTAATCCACCTAGGAAACAGTCCATGAAGAAGGCCTCATTAAGAGAGGGATTCCTAGACAATGCCCATCCTTTCAACTCCTCAAATTTGCTTCTATACTCATCGACTGTGTCATGCTGCTGCAACTTCTTCAGTTCTCCAATAGGATTTTCACTTACTTCAGGACTAAACCTGGCAAATATCTCCTCCACTAAACCAGCCCATGTCAGCTCCTGACCATGTTGTACAAACCCAGAGTACCAAGCTTCAACCTCTCCTTCCAGATTCATAGTACTTAGATAAATTTTCTGGTGTTCAGGCACCACATGGTGAGCAAACAGCTTATTACACCTTCTAACCCATGACCTAGGATTAATCCCATCAAATTTTGGGAATTCAAACTTGACGATCTTGAAGATATCATCAGATTTATTTCCCCTAGGAGCATTTTCATGGGGTCCCAGAACAGAAATAGATGAAGGACCCTGGTTACCTTTGTTATTTGGGTCCAACTGCTGCCTCTGAATATTCAAGAGGGTGTCGAAATTCTTCATCATCTGCTCCATTTTTGAATCAAACCCCTAATGCATCGTTGAGACCGAACCCAACTGTGCTTGCAACTCTTGAACCTGCGTCTCCAAGCTGCTCAGTCGCTAATTGTTTGTAGCCATAATCTACAGTTTCGCCTGGCTTTTGATACCAACTGTAATGAACTAGCTTAATTAGTTCAATACTGTAGCAGATGTAAGGGAACAAGTCTCAATAATTGGACTTATCCAGTAAAATTTAGTAGAGAACTAGCAGAAAATAGAGTAAGGAAGAGGGAAGAAGAGAGAATAATTAAGAGAGAGAAGAGAGATTTGGGGAAGAAGCAATAATAGATTTCATTTTCCATATCCCAATACATCATTATTCAGCAAATTATATCACAATCAAATGGTTAGCTAGCTCAGCACATGTTTCCCTCACTTGACTAAAACAGAAATAAGGAACAAAAAAAGACAGAAATAACCTTCCTTAACAAAAGACACTAATAAACCGACTTGGGAACAGAAAAAGACTGTGATACCCTTATTAACTAATTAACTAACTATCGTATCCTTAATTAGGCTAGTAACAGACTCTTCCTCCTTCCTTACAAATATATAAAATAGAAGTAATTAATTTGTGGGAGTAAATTTTCACCTCAGTGAAAATCGTCATGGCTTCTTCTTTGCTCCTTGTATTCACCATGTACATAACTGCTTCCTATATATATTTATGCATAAATAAAAAATAAAAAATAAATAAATTTGAAATGACTGCAACAAATTAATGAAATGATATATATATATATATGGGAATCCATCCATGGCAACCGGTTGCTGAGAACAACCCAAAAAGTGGCACAACAGCTTGTAGTGGCTGGGACAATAAAAATGGGACGTCCCATTTTTATTGCCTCATATGCCTAAGTCATAATATTGGCATGTTCCTCTTATATAGGTTCCTTCCTATATATATATATATAATTAACGTATGTACCCTAGCAAAATCGATTTTAATAAATTCATGGCTACAATTCGATCAATTGAAGACGTCCTTTCAATTTCCGCCATTGATGATGATGATGATTTACTTATATATGAAGATCAAGAACAAGTGTTTTTAAATAATTGTTCTGTCTTTCTTTCTCTCTCTCTCTCTCTCTATATATATATATATATATATATAAATTATAATATATACATGTGGCAATAAACTTTATATTCTCAATCACTAAAGTCATCAATTGCAACATCATCTTCTCAACTTTTATTATCAAAAAGGAGATCTCCTAAGAAGCATGTTGCCAATAGTAAAAAGTTGAGTAAAGGTGTATTAAGTCCTACAAAAGGTATTTCAAACAAGGAAATTAGAGTGCTATTGAAAATTAGAGTGCAATTGAAGTGTTGAACAATACTTTCTTTGGTGCATATATATATATATATATATATATATATATATATATATATATATATATATATATATATATATATATATAATGAGATCAAGAGCACTCTTCTTATCTAGTACTTAAATAACACTCTTTTATTAAAACTCGTTTTGGAGATTCTTAAAAGAGTGGTCCCGCTTGTTTTTCTTTTATTTACAAAAATGTCACACGCGACCCTTCTTGTTTTTTAAAAGAAATTTCAAAACCACATAATTTTAATAAAAAAGTGTTATTTAAGGAAGAGTGTTAAATAAGGAAAGTGCTCTTGATTCTTAAATCGGCTATTTAACCTCGACTCGACTCAACTTAAGTTTTTTTTATTTATGTTCGATTTGAGCTAGACTTGTTTAATATTTAATTAATTAATATAATTATCTTTATATATTATATATATGAAAGGAAAAAATGTATAATGCCATTTGTGTGTATTACACGAGAAATTTATGATGATGAATTTTTGGGCTATATAGCGAAGTGTAAATCGCCATAGCTATTCTAGGATACGGTGACGGGTGAACCGTCGCCATAGCCCAAAAAACCCGTTGTCATAGCCCGACTGTGTAATACACAACTGTGTATATACATATAACCTTATATAAAAACATAAAAATAATTAATTGAATAAATATTTAAATTTAATTTATCTCGACTTGATTAAATTCGACTTCGACTCGAGTTTGTTTGACTTTCAGTTGAGCGACCTCGACAAGCCAAAACTCGAGCCCTACAGGTTAAAATATAAAAGATGGTAAAATGAGATTAAGCTTGTAGAACCCTATGGGGATTCTAAGAAAGGAATCATTTCTATAGAATATGAAGAAGCTGCTTTATTAATCAGGGCATCACATAGCCCAAAAAATCCGTCGTCATAGCCCGACTGTGTAATACACAACTGTGTATATACATATAACCCTATATAAAAACATAAAAATAATTAATTGAATAAATATTTAAATTTAATTTATCTCGACTTGATTAAATTCGACTTCGACTCGAGTTTGTTTGACTTTCAGTTGAGCGACCTCGGCAAGCCAAAACTCGAGCCCTACAGGTTAAAATATAAAAGATGGTAAAATGAGATTAAGCTTGTAGAACCCTATGGGGATTCTAAGAAAGGAATCATTTCTATAGAATATGAAGAAGCTGCTTTATTAATCAGGGTATCAGGATTCATATTAATTTAGTATATTGTACAAGAGAACCCTTTTTATTCTGTTACACCAACATATTCAATCTGAAAAAGGTAGCAATACATTACAAAAAAAAGTTCAATTCAAAAATGAACTGACTGAAAAAAATAAATGAGACCTCTAGATTGAATTCTAAGATCAAAACTTATTTTTAAAACTGTTACGAAAGGTATAGTAGCCGGATCAGGATATTTAAAGTGGATGGAGATCCCCAAGTCCATCAGCATGAGAACCGACTTTTTTCCTGCGTGAGCGTGGGAATAAGAGTTGCTGGATCTGTTTCTCGGCAGCAGCCTCAGATGTTGCCTGCAGATATAAAATAGAGAACATCATTTGAACTCTATTATACTAATTTAGAAGGTTAATGGAGTGGTCCTAGATAATGTAAGGTTTATGTTTCGACAAATATCAGTATCAGACCATCAGTTTGAAGACCATGCCCGTTGGATGTACGAGTTCTTTTATTCATCATAATCACTGGTTTTATTGATTAGTTAAATATTTAAAAGCTCTATATGCCTAAAAAGCAAGGATTTGGGTAGGGTTTGAGGATTCAAATTTGCCATATGGGGATTTGACAGTTAAGCAAATCTCAAAAAATGGGAACTTGTGGCACATATTTACGTATTAAACAGACTTTAATACGTACATGAAATTACATTAAAATTTTAATAAATATTAATTCCTGATAAAATGTTTAAAAAAAACTCATGAAATACAACATTGTATATACTACTGCTATCTAGGAATTTATGAAATACATACTAATCAGTTCTTTTACTAATTTCGTAGATAATGCTAGTATTTAAAATATTGTATTAATTACTATAGTATATATATAGTATTTATAATTTTTTAAACTTTTGTCAATAAAAAATACAAAAGAATCCCCTATAAGAATCCAGAAAAATCTGGATTTGGGGATCCGCTGGGATTTGGCGGCGACCGACAGAAGAATCTATGTGCAATTTCATAATTGTGTTCTGCGTTCTGTTACAGTTCTGCTAGTGTAGAAAACTTTTAGAGGCCTTAGTAATTTAAATCTCATAGGAGATCATTTTGAGGAAACAGGTAAAGAACATGTACTACTAGCATGAGTTTTTGTATATAGACAAGATGTATTTTCATAATTAATTTACACAGATTCACAAGTGAGCTAAGGTGCAGGTCTGTAAACAATTTTGCTCCAAATGACGATAGATCACATATTAAAGTAGACAGATGCATTAAGCCATGGACATCAACCAATGAAATAAGCAGTAACAAATAGAAAACTGAAAGCAAAGAAATAAAAGCATCACCAAAATCACAACGAAAAACACACGTAGACAAGTTGTGAAATATACACCTGCACAATCAAATGCATATGCATATAGAGAAAAGAAGGGCAGTTCAGTGGCTCCTTTTTTCTGTTGGAGTTTGGATGAAGCTGTTAAGGAAATTCACCAATACTAATAAACTGCATGGAAGGCATATATGCAAACAAATAAGACATGTAAATAATCATATATACTTAGTTACATGATCAGGATATGAATAGTGTATTGAAGTTCCATCCCCATTTAACATATTGGACTACGTTTCTCATATCGTCAAGAAAAGATGATACATTTAGAACATAGTTGTTACTACAACGCCTTGCATCGCCAAGGCGTCCCTAGGCGACGCCTAGGCGTCCTGGCGATGAAGAGAAGGTCATGTCGTGCTTCGACTTGAGGTAGGGCTACCAAGGCGTGTGCCTTGGTAGCTCGGTGTCTCATGTCGTCGCCTAGGCGACGCTGTGAGGCACCGAGCTATCAAGGCGCACACTCCTAGGTAGCTTTGGCCAACTTTTTTTTTACCCATGACCCATGGGTCTTCTACTTACCCCAACAGCCATCGTGATGAAGTTTAAAGCCCTAAACTCGACATCGAGTCCTCTTATTAGTCTCCTCTAAGTCCTCAGCCTTCACGACATCGACTCCTCTGCCTTCACAACATCAACAACGCGACTCGCTGACTCCTCTTCCTCAAGACTTCACGACTCCTCTCCTTAGTTCCTCTTCGACTTTGCCTCCTCAGTCGCACCTCCCCCAATCGAGCCTCCCTCAGGTATATTTTCTCTCCTTCCTTCTCTCTCTCACATGCGAAATATGTTGTTGTGCTGGGTATCTTGTAATAACCAGAAATATTAGGTTACATTGTAAATGAGAATATTAATTATTTATCAATGAAGTAGAAAACTTTGTGACTTATGTAGTGTACTTATGTGAGTGAATGAATATATTTATTAATCATATAAAGAGTAATGGAAAAGAAAAGTCTTGTAACCTATTACAAACATTGTAGATATGACAATTAATAACTTAAGTGTTATATTATTTAAGAGTACAAGTATTTAAATTATATACTAGTGGACTAGCCTAAGAGATTTATTTTATTATCTCAACCTATTTATTATCTTAACCTAATTATAGCAAGTCTAATTGGGATATATTATTAAACCAATGTGAGTACTTATTTAAAATCCAATGTAAGTGGACTAGTAACCCTAATTAAATAACAAGGGTAATGTATTTAATGTGTTAGACATATGTTGGTGGATGTGGCCCAACTGATTTAAATGAGAGCCCAAGTAAATAATTTGTTTGGCTCAAACCCTAACCCAAATTGTGTGGACCTTTTTAGAAGATAAAATGTGTAAATATAGCATTTAAAGAAAATCAAAATGGGGCAAATAGGAGGGAGAGTGGCCGGGCTATGTAGAGGAGGGAGCACATGGGAGTAATCAAGTTATATTTCATTTTTTCAAAGTTTGCTCATCCACTCTAATAGCCTTTGTCCCTATAATGCTAGCTTTAATTAAATTGAATCCCCAAAATCAAGGCAAGGCAAAGAAATTGGGAGATTTGCAATGAGTATATATATATATATATATATAGAATGAGGATCAGGTCCGGGCTGACTCCCGGACCTGATTAAAATACAGACCCTATTTTTTATTTTATTTTTTGCTTTTTTTTTAAAACTAAAAAATGTTTAATATTTTATGGGCTGGAATTTTTCATAATCTGATGTTTTTGGTGTGATTTGGATACATATAACAAAATATGTATATACGATCTGCATGCAGACATGTTTTGTTATATATATCAAATCACATCAAAACATTTTATTATGGAAAAATTCGATTCCATAAAATATTAAAAAAAATATTTAGTTGTTTTAAAAAAAAAAAAAAAAATTTGAACGGTACTAAAATTCGAGAGTCCGAACTAAAACCGGACTCATATATATATATATATATATATATATATATATATATATATATACTTTTTCAAGCCTATAAATAGAACCCCTCTCATTTGCTAGCAAAAAGTTTGGTCTTCATTTCTTTTCCAAAGTTCTAAAGCAAGAGAGCACAAAATATTTGAGAGAGAAGGAAGGGGGCTGCCGACCACTTGGAGAGGAGATTTAGTTCATGCCTTCAAGCTTTATTACATACTTTGGAAGGAAGAGGAGTGCATCCAAATCAAGGTTTAAAAGTTTTCTAAACTCAAAACCCTAGCTAGATTTATGTTTATCCATGTGGTTGTTTTAGAATAAATGATGAGTTTATGTTCTTAAACCTTATGGTAGTAGATCTATATGTTTAGGGGTGTAAACGAGTCGAATCTCAGCGAACATCTTTATGCTCAGATTCGGCTCGACACGAAAAAATTGAGCTCGAATTCGACTCGGATTCGATAAGGGATTTACATTTTTGCGCCAGATTCGACTCGGATCATTACTCGGACCTACTCGGCTCGTAAGTACTCGACTCGTTTACAAAGCGAGTTACTCATGAGCCTTCAAATCGAGTTTCGAATATGAACCATTTCACTTAAAATTAAACCACTACATACTAAATTGGTTACTTAACTAATATTTATATATAAAAATTTTACACTTTTATTTATGTATTGAAATTATAAATAATGTAATATAAATTGACATTCAATTAATTGATTTATTTAAGTACAAGTTTACACAATTTCATACTACACTTTATAAATTATAAAGATTGATATAAATATCACATATTTAGCTTACTAGCATGGATTAGATCAATATTCGAAAATAATCCATCAAACAAGTATCAAGTATGGTTCGAGAAAAAATGAAATACTCGAACCCTAATATGAGCGAACACTGGTATGCTCGAATTCAACTCGTGCATCATTAAACAGAAAACGAGTATGGATCAGATTCGACTCGGATCAACTTCGAATTCGAGTTTATGATCATATTTTCGAGCCGATCTCGAGTCGAGTACCGAACTACTTGACTCGATTTACACCCCTATATATGTTCGATGATGTTTTATGGCTAGAAGTGTTTATTTTATGTGTTGATGAGCTTTGTTGGTAAAGGAAATCAAAAACAATTTTTACCCGAGAAACCCTAGAACTTCAGTCCACTTTGAACAACTACCATTTTCGAACCATAACTTATTTTTGAGATCAGTCAAAGTCGTGAGTTAGATCTATGAGTTATCTAATGAACCCCACTGGAATCACTAAAAAATATTAAACGAGTAGCGCGATTTTTACCAAAACGTTTTTACCAAAAACGGTTTTCTTATATTCAGACTTGTATCTATTTTGAAGATCTCTAAGTGGTTTAATTATTGAAAATTATTCTACATCGATATTAAAATTGTTTATTGCACTTGTGTGCTTTTGAAAACTTGTTTCATTATTGAACTTTGAAACAATTAAAGTTCTGTTATTCATGAACTGTTTAAGTCTAAGCTAGTTGTATCAACTAGACCGAGCATGTTTAAATTTGTTAATTCAAATACGTTTTAAAATCTGTTCCAAACAAGTTGGTGCGGACTCTTACAATAAGATTGAGAAAAAAGAGCAAATTTTATTAAGGCAATATATCGAAGAACAAATATTTACCCGTTTCCCAAGTGTTATGCATATTCACCGGGTATGAGAAGTTGATCCCTTAAGTACCAAAACCTACTAAGCGGTCCAGTTTAGTTACTGATAAACCTCCGTATTTGTTCATGGTCATTGTTGGCCACTTAGCATTATTGATTCAATCTTTCATTTATTGAAACTTGATTCTCGTTTTTTCACAAGCATTATATATTGTTGAAAATTCAGAAGATAATTCTTTTCCAATCATGATATATCATTCTTGTATTTAAACTTGATGAGCGAAGTAGTTGCTCGCTCTTGTTATATCATGATATTTATTTCAGTTAAGCCCGAGTGCTCAAAGAAGGACAAAGGCAAGAAAAAAGTTCAAGAGTAGTTTAATACGCGTTTAACTATTTTGTCAACTTATGTAAACCTTTTGAGAAATTAAGGTGTATGTATTAAGTTACGGTTGGTAGACCTTGGGAATGATGTAAAACCTTTTGTAATGAACAATTTATGTTTATATATTATGCGTTAGTTTATAGAATGTGTATGAAGATGATGGATCGTGAGCACCAAACCAGAGGTTATGAAACCCGGATTTGAGGTTGTCACATATCTTACTTCTCTCTCGCTACTATGTTGGGTATTTTGTTTGTGATATGTTGGGTTACTCGAATAGTCTTACTGTCTTAATAAGTTGGTAGTCTCTACTTATGTAATATGTTGGGTAGTCTCTGTATATGATTAAATAATATTGTTTTGGACATGGGTATTGTTTTTAACTATTAAAATTTGTTAACTTTACACTGAATTTTACATAATATGTTAGTTTTAGACAGTGAGTATTTTTTGGACAGTGGGTGTGTTTAATTGCTAAAATATATTGTTTTGGACAGTGGGTACCAAATAACTATTTCTCAATCTTTTTGGAACTGAGACATACTTGCATGTGTTTTTTTAACTTGGGTGGTTACATTTTGGACATGAGATTAAGTCCAATGCTGATACATGCACTGATAATCATTATTGTGAACTAAAAGATATATAAAAATTTATCTACTTGATGTTTTGGACAATGAACGGTGGTTATTGTTTGTATAATTAATTAAAGAAACTGATAAATCCAAAACAGAAATGATATTTTCACATGAAAACTGTCGATATAGATTCTATAGCGACGGTTTCCACCACCGCTATACATCCATAGCGATACTTTTCATGTGAAAATATCAAAAAGTGTTGTGGAAATATCAATTTCCTTAATTAATTATAAAGTATAGACCAAAAGTAATACATTCAATGATTCAAAAGTAAAAACAAAAGTAGGTAATATTTAGATGAATGGTTTGTTATTTGGATCAATTTTGTCTTGGATTTTTTATTTGATTGTATTGTGCAGAAAGTAAAATGGGGGAAAGTTTGGGGGGTGATAGTTATAATATAACTAAAGACCTTAAAAGAAAAGCTAAATCGAACAATCTGGGTTGAAAATATGTTTCTTGATGAGTTTACTTGAACGATGTTTAAGGACTAATGTAGAGAGTCTAAACATTATTTAGGCTTGCTATATGGTGTTTTATTAGTTATTTGACTAGTAATATGTGACGGTTGGTTGCTACTTTATTTTCTATGTGGTGTTTGTTGAATTCTTCATTTCTTCTACTAGTTTTAATATCAAGTGTTTTATTTTCGGGTTGTTATTGCTAAGTATTTATAAAACTGTGCTTTTAATGTTATTTCATAGTGTTATGTTTTAGGTTTTAATGTATATGAAATTTTATTGTCAATATACTTGTTCAAATAAAATAAATAATATATAAATTGCACATTGTAAATGACTTGTTGCCATACGGACGCCATGACGGTCTCCTTGTTGCCTATCGTCACGGCGTTTGATTCATAATAATCACGACTCATGGTGATGCCGTGACAACTATGATTTAGAATGAGTTGAAAAATTATATACCTCCCTACAAACCTTTAAACTTTTAACCATTAGATAATAGATAACTAATAAAATTAAAATTTTCAGTACCAAAAACTGACTAGTGTAACAATTAACGTGCCAAGATTCAAGACTAAGAGTTAAATAATAATATAGTTTCAACTTCCAAACACTTCTACTCTGGCTTAAAATATATTTGACCAAGTATTATCATAATACATCTAAATATTGCTTACCTGAACTTTGAATGGAAAACGATGAGTCCGTACTTCTATGCCAGCAGTGGCTCTAACATCAATGCCAAGACTGTCAACTCCAATTAAATTTGCTCCCTATAAAGAACTTGATTATATTAGGAATTCAAACTCATAACCATTGAGAAATAAAAAAAAAACTGTAACACACACCTTAGCAACATATGACCTACTTACACGCACAAATTACATGAGATATAAATAGCTCCACAATAATATAACTAAAAGTAAATAACTCATCAAATGAAATTGTTAATAACTTAATACATAATCAAAGATAAATGTAGCTTAATACAGGTCCATAGTTTTTAACGCCTGAAATTGCAATAACAGAAAAAATTCAAGTACAAACAAGAAAAGTAGAAGAAAGGAGAATGCCTGAATCTCTGAGCAAAATGAAACCTCGACAGCAACAATTAAACAAAATCATACGTAATGTTGGAGAGAGACCACAAACACATATAAGAACACAGACAAAAAGGTACAAGGAAATATTGTTTTCTATATACAAATCAAATTAACTAGTACTACCTCCGTCCCATAATAAGTGCCTTTTTAGCTAAAATCACGCATACCAATACACAAGCTAAAATGGCAAAAATACCCTTAATATATTTTCTTTGAAGTTGAAGAGTTAATGAGTGTCATTTAATTGTAGTGATGGTAAGATGCAATAAATACCATTGAATGCATAAGGGCATATATGAGAAAATATTGCAAAAATTGTATTGGAGTTCTAACACATCACTTATTTTGGGAAAAACTATTAAGCCTAAAAAAGCACTTATTGTGGGACGGAGGTAGTAACAAATTTTTCGTTCATTTCTATTACTCTTATTCTTCAGCCTATATTTTTAAGTTAACAAGGACTCTAGTTTTATTTTATTTTTAGGAAATGATTTGTATTTCGACTAATTCGTGACGAATTTGAATTGCGACTATTGTGGACCTATAAGCGATAATACAGAATAATAATGTGGGTCCCTTCTTTGTTCTTTCCTATTCCATGTATCCATGTACGTCAATATTTAATAGCCGACATAAATTTGTCATTATATATAGCAACGCTCTTTATTTTTTGGTGTCGACGCTATTACTGTGGACCAGTCTCTAATTATCAAAAAAAAAACTGAAGACCAATCTTGCATTACTGAAAGTACATATAACATCATACAGATAGAGAGCGTGAAACTGACATATAAATAATGAAACTTTAAAGGTCAACGCCATTAAACAGTTACTACCTCAACATGAAGTCCCTTCTTTTTGCATAGAGCTGTAAGAGCAAATTTCGACCTGATCCCTTTCTCACTGAAGCGCTCAACAATTGCAGCTGTTGAGTGTACAAGAATATCAGCCTCAGCCTCTCTAAACTCACGCAAACTAATTGCTGACTGGAAAGAAACAAAAAAAATGTATGTATAAATTATGAACATTCAATTTTGTAAAACCAGAACACTCTTTCTTTAAATAGTAGTGTATGTTGAGAACATGAACCAAATCCTGTTAAACCAGATATTTCAAATATTTTTAAGAGAAAAGACATGTTCTAGTAAGATGCCCTCCAAAGACAATATTTCTCCAACAATATAGAAATGGACCAGCTATAATTTTAGTTTCAGAATGATATTTAAGATTGAATACATGGTCAACACACATCAAAAACATTAAAAGAATTTTACTTTTTAAGTAGAGAGAATATTAATTGTGCAAAAAAGTACTAAAAGCAAAGGAATAAAAAATACATATACTGCGGAACTTTCCTTCAATATATAGATATGACTGAACTTATCTACCAAATTTTCAATTTAAAATAAAGGAAAAGCTCATTAGTGCAAAGAAAAAAAATATTACTTATAGCTGATACAAAAGTACATGATATATTAATTAGTAATGTGTGCTCACATGTCACTGTCCTATTCTTATAAACAACTGATACTCATTGTGTCAAAGTGTGTAATATTTGGCATTCATGTTTTTGAGTTTGTTCAAAAATTTTGAAGGCATTATTTTAATAAAGTCTCTTTGATCAAGACACAGTAATTTGACAATGGTGAGCGGGATATACATGCCTGAACACCATATACAGAGGTCAGCTCCATCCTCATAATCTCCAACCTGTAGATAGTCGATTCAGTGGGGTTTCCATCACCTTTGATGTTTAAGCCCAAAAGTTTGTCATCTACACAAATACTTGAGATGAGTGACATGCTTGTAGCACTGTAAAAATAAACCAGTTAACTTTTACTACTAGAGAAGTAACATCAATTAATAACAAATTTACTTATTTCTTATGGTTAAAGTAGGAGGCTCAGTGAATTAGTGAGTCCTAATCTAGAATGGCCATAAGGCCTAGAGTCACATCATACTTTATAATAAATAAAAGAGAGGAAGCAAAACAAAACCATCCCTAAAGGAAGCTCAACAACTTTATAAAATTTGAGGTTATGAGACAACAAAGTAGCTACTATAGCTTGGTCCATAACCTACTCATGTAAAAGCTCATCTGAGCTCATTCATATAGAAAACATGAGCAAAAGACAAATTTTTTGAAGCTCCTCACTCTAAGAGAGCTAAACCCAAGCAGCACTTGGCTCCGCTGGATGACAACCATGAGGTGTTACAAAACCAGTTGTTTTCTGAATTTCCTATTACAAATGTGACACTATAATGGCTATGAGACTTATGCTAATATATTCGGAATGGAAAAGGCAAACGTGTAGCTTCATATTCTGTAGGCTATCAAGTTCATTTATCAATCATAAACATATGGACTAAACAAGTTGTAAGGTTGCATAAATGGTGGAGTGAAAAATACCAATAATTTGTTAGTCCACGAGGTACGCATTTCTACATAAATGCCACCATGTTTCTTAATTTCCGTAGAGCAAAACTAGAAGCTGCACTGGTGTATTGGCATTTCTACATAAATGCCACCATGTTTCTTAATTTATACTCCATCCAGCTAAGAGGACTTTTTGTGGGAGCTCAAGCAAGCTAATACAAAGCAAAGAAGCAACAGATTGGACCCTTGGGTTTACTCGCTTTGCTCATGGCTAAACTAAGCCCTAAATGGGAGGAGCTTTGTAGGTATATAAAATTGGAATTTGGAATATTGTAAGATGTGATGTATAAATTGACCATGTATTCAGACTAATGACAATAATGTGGTTGGATCCTTCAGAGAAAAACACTGCTCCAGCAGCAGTGGAAGGTGAAAAGTAATCAGAAAAGACAAACAAGGGTCGTGACTAGGCTAGTTATAATCTCAACAGACACAAAAAATATTAGTTCATCAAAAACAGAAACTTTAAGCATTCACTAGAAAATTATTAACCTAAGATCAACTAAATGTAAGATCTCTCTCTTCTGGGTTTATCAACTTTATTTAGTGGTTTGCAAATATCTTTATAACTTGATTCACTGGACCATTTAGCTCTCCAAAAGGAAGAAATGAAAAGAACAAGAATAAGCTCCACTACATCACTTCAATAATCTATGTATCCCAGTACCTTCCCAATCTGAGTTGTAATCATCACTGTCTTCACCATTGAATAGTCTTCTTAAGTATAACTCTTCATCAATGAAAGTCGGCCTGAGCCATCCCACGATAGAAACACCATTTGATGGATGGTCCATATTTTTAGCATATTCCATACTAACAGCCTACAAAAATGCTGAACCCAATAAATTTCCATGACATTACAAGGATTTTGATGATTACAAATAAGAAAAAGAGTAATTCATGCGAGCCTCTACAGTTAGCCAGATAACTTATGTGACCAAAAGCACCATTATTTGGACACAATCATTAAAAGTTCTGATGGTATTTTTTTAGTAATATCCGAATTAATCCAACAAGAAAAGAAAATCGTCATTTTGGGCAAATAATGAGAGGACTTCCATGCCCTTGCCATGAATAATAGATTATGTGTTCATAAACATCTACTACCGCACAAATGCAATAGCAACAGAAAGACAAGTCTGGAATCTAGCCTTTTCGATGGAAAATCAATAATAACCACTAAACAAGCACTGAAGAGCAAACAAATGAAATGAATTACAACCTCCAATTTTATGCGACCCTCTTTCTATACCGGGATACCAAAAAGAATATATTTATGTACACACCCATGTACACACCCAAAGTGTACATCCAAAGACACACCTAAAGGTAAAATAGTAGTAAATGAGGAGAAAGTGTTGTAGAGAGAGGATAGAGAAATATCTTACTACTATTTTAACTTTGGGCATGTCTTTGGATGTACAATTTAGGTGTCCACATATATATATTCATCATGAAATTAAGGCCCTATTCCACATACCAATGCATTCTTTATTACGCTTATATTTGAAATTTAATTCTACCCATTCATAAATGCATTGTTTTAAGGGAGTAATGTAAAGTAAAATTAGGGTCCTATTTCTAAATACTATGTCAATGAAGAGGACTACTAATATTGGGATGTAGGTAGTATCTACCAATATAACAATTGTCATTATATGATGTTTATTTCAACATTAAGAAAACAGCTAAATATTTCTCAACTAGAAAAATGTCAATCACCCAGAGTGTACGCTACCAAACTCGGAAGTCCTCACCTTTGTCAAGCACTTTGAGAAATAAATTGGATGAACCCAGCTGAAACCATCTGGCATTCCCCACCCGGTGGGTATATCAAACATTTCAGAATCCTCTGCCTGGTAGGAGGAAAAAGTGCATTTAGTTGAGGCAAAATCAAATTTACAAAAAAAATTGGAACTCAAAATTTAGCAGAGTCAGCATGAGATGCGACCCTAACCTCAAAGTAATCATCAATGAAGGGAATACCATCACTGAAACCACTCTCTGAATTGCTAAATTCAGCAGCAGCAACCCTTCTGTTCGCAAAAAGTGGTGTATCCATCCCAATTAAAACATTCTGAAGGTATGCAATTTGTGAAGCATTAATACAGGATTGGTATAGGTATATAGAATCATTCAAATCCAATTACAGAAATTTGTACTCTTTGCATACAATACTGCACTGGTGTCAAGACAAAAGTCTAATGTCCTAAAACCACATTGTACAACTAGTCTTCAGCTTACCCATTCTTAAGCAGTGGTTATACTGATATCTAGCCATCACTTGCAACATAAATAGTCAGATAATAAAATCTACTGAACAGTATAACACAAAAACATTGCTTTCAACCCGTTAGAAGATTAAATAAAAACAGTGAATGCCATAATCATATGAGTTAATGAGGTTGATTATAATAGTGTAGCAGTATAACCTGAATCTATTTCATTGTACAATTGTCCATGGTACTGTCCCATTTTCTTCGTTTGGACACAGGGCCGGTCCTACAGTTAAGCGAATTAAGCAATTGCTTGAGGCCCCAAAATTGAGAAGGCCCCAAAATTTAATAATCTTTATGTTAAAACCCATTAAAAAGCCTAAATTATTTTCCCTCCAAATTTTAATAATCCTGTTAGAGCCCATTAAAAAATCCAAATTATTTTTTCCAAACAAATCAGTAGTATCGAGATTAGAACAGTGACTCTCTTCTTCGAGATTAGAATAGTGACTCTCTTCCTCGAGATTAGAACAGTGACTCTCCCTCTACCCAGACTACCAGTGACTCTTTACTTCTGTCTCTTACTTTCTGGCTCTTTATACGCCTCTCACTTTCTCTCTCTAAGTCTTTTTCTCTAACTACAAATCTACAATTGTCAATAAATATTATATCTTTTAATCTTTTATATTTTTTGTTTGCTTCAAATTTGAGGAATTGAGTGTTGAGATCATCTGGCTCTACAAAAATTGAATTCAACACATCAATAGGTAATAATATCAATCTTTACTCGTGTATTTTTTTTTTCTTTTCAATTAGGATTTGTAAATTAATATTTCTTACTCTGAATTTGTGATGTTCATTGTTCAGGTATTTAATCTTGGAAAAAATCACTAAATCGGCATAATCAGGTTCTAGTGTTCTATACTTTTCTATTTTAATTTTATTAAATTTTACTTGTTAAATAGGTACTATTGTTACTCATTTTAGCGGAAAAAGTTCTGTTATTTGTGTTTTGACTGGGAAGTATCTGTTGTTATTTGTTTTTTGGCTGAAAAGTATATGTTTGTTATTTGTATTTTTGGCTTGTTATGGCTTCTCGAAAATATGAATCTGGGTATCAAAAATTTCAAAAAAAAAAAGAATGAGTAGAAAAATTAATTGAATCCCAAAAGGGAGTTCTTGAACAATTTGTTACCAATAATAAAAGAAATATCACATTAAAATTAGGTGAAAGGCAAGAAAAATGAAATTTTAATTTAAAAAAAAATCATAGATATTAATTTAATTTAATATTGAATGGTAAAAAAAAAAGCCCCAATTTAAGATTTGGCTTAAGGCCCCCAAAAAGTTTGGATCGGCCCTGTTTGGACAGATGCTACATTGTCCTTCATAACATTTTTTTGGGATGATCTTCAAACGTAAAGTGTAGCTTTCACTTTTGGGTTGTCCCAAAGCGTCTTTTCAAAAACTAAGCTCCCACAGTTTATGATATTCGAACCAAGCTGAATTACGCATTCTTATGCGTCGTATACTTCATGTACGTTGATTGTAAATTTTGTAAAACAATTTTTTCTACTTTAACTTTGAAATGGGGCCTCTTCTTTTTTGGAACAGAGAATGTGAAAAGTAGAAAATCTATAGTATTAAATATGTATCTAGTTA
The DNA here is from genome assembly GCA_020205605.1 of Panax ginseng. Classification (NCBI taxonomy): domain Eukaryota; kingdom Viridiplantae; phylum Streptophyta; class Magnoliopsida; order Apiales; family Araliaceae; genus Panax; species Panax ginseng. Next base: position 2,400,305 of record CM035147.1, read on the forward strand.
GACAATGATCACAAAGCCACAAAGTAAAAGGCTAAAAAATGAACAGGCAAAAATTTATTATATTGTTTTAATCAGCATCCCAAAATCTGGCATTTTTCCCACATAAACTAGAATCAATTTTAAGATTTAAATTAAGATCTTAAAAATACTTTATTTTTGGGGTCAATGTCACATTCCCAATTAGAGCTACAAACGAACCGAACCGTTCGCAAACCGGTTCAGTTCGGTTCGAGTTGAGCGTCTAATCGAGTCGAGTTCACACAAGATGTTCTGTTCGTTTACTCGATCGAACATGTTCACGAACCATGTGGTTCGGTTCGCCTGTGTTCGCGAACGATTCGAGTTCGGTTCGACTCGGTAAGTTCGAGTTCAGGTTCAGTTCGATTGTTCGAGTTCAAGTTCGATATAGGTTCGAGGTATTCGATTTCTTATATATATGTTCACTTTAAATTGTTTCGAAAATTCTACATATAAATAATTGGTTTTGGTTATTTCATATTAAATTCTAATGTTTGTCTTATCAATAATGGTTAAATTTGTAGTCATTTTCTTTTTTAATTACTTAAAACATCTTTTTGTGTTTTTAATAATTGATTATAAGTAATATTTTATTAAATAATTAATAAATAATAGTGTACTACTTCACCTCTAAATTTTAATCAAAATAATTTTAGTATTTTCATAAGAATTTTAACAATGATTGTTGAATTATTACAATTTACATCCCTAATAATTTAATAGATTATAAGTAATAACCCACGTCATAAATCACATAAATAAAGTCATTAATCATCATGCAATGACAATTTGATATTAATTAAAAAAAAATGATACAATACAGTTGCTTATATTTACACGAGTTATTAAAACTGTCAAATCAAGATAGATAATAGAAAAATCAAGTCATCAAAGTATCAAAACTTCACTAATAGAGTGATAGTCATTGTACAATTAGTCAATTACTATTGTATATTAACATCAACTATCAATTATATAATTAAAAGTGTAAACTTAACTTCACCAATTTTTGAATTTTTTTAGTGTTACAGTCTTACAGACTTGCGATGTATATGTGAGACAACGAGAGAGAGTGATTACCTAACTTTGATTTATCATTTACGCAATTAAGTAATCATATTTAGTGTAAAAACTAAAAAGTTGTTGAGAAAAGTCCAATTAAACAATATGTCACCGACTCACAGTACCGTTTGTATGAAATTAAAATAAGTTATTAATTTAAATTAAAATAAGTAATTTTTTTGTAAAAAAAATGAAACAAAGTCTCTAAATAGCTTTAACCCTTTTATTTAGAATCGTAGTTAATTTATTTAGTTTTAAACAATATAATTATGAAAATTATAATCTTTTTATAAAGTAATTCTCAAGATTTATTGTATTCAAAAGTTAATTATCACATCTCTTTTTAATTAAAAATATTTCATGTCGACTTTGAAAATTCATACTTCTTGATCAATTGATCTTATTAGATCTTATTACTTATATTTTAGAACGGATGAAATATTTGGTACTAATACATTTAAAGATTAACAATATTAGTCTACAAGTCTATTAGATATTAAATTAATCTAAATCAACTAAATTCACATTATTTTAAATCTTAAAATTTTAATTTCATTATAAAAAATTAAATAAGACTCTTTTTATGAAATAGATAAAATATTATTCATTTATTCTAGACTAATTATGTAATAAATTATAATATTGACCACTAGTCCACTACTACTAATATAATATATATATATATATATATATATATATATAATATGATATATATATATTATATATTTATATCCTATTCCTAAATAATTTAAAATAACAAAACTAATACAAAATAACAAAATAAAAATAACAAAAATAATATTAGTTGTTAACTTTTAAGTTCTAACTTCAAACTTTTCAGTAATCATTTTTGGGGTAAATGATGATGGTAATATTTGGTCTAATTTTTGATTGAATTACTTAGAGTTAGAGATGATATTTTTGGTATTTATTTAACTGTTTTTAATTTGCTTCTAAGTTCTCAGTTTCTCAGTTCAGTGCAATAGTAAATGTTCGCGAACTTGATTTGTCTGATTATGTTCGCGAACAACTCGATCATATTCGCGAACTCGATCGTGTTCGCGAACAGTTCGCGAACACCAATCGAACCGAACTCGTACATATCTTTTAGTTCGATAGAGTTACTCGAACCTGTTCGAGTTCGAGTATAAGTGCTCGAGTTCGGTTCGAGTTCGAGAATGTTTGATTCGGTTCGGATGTTTGCAGCTCTATTCCCAATTTCTTGCAAGGGTACACAGTACATGTGGCTTTTGAGCTATGTGATAGTACCTATATCAAATGGGGAAAGGCGATAAGGAATCCAGTACTCACCACAGGATTACTTGCTCCACGATCTTGCAGGATATTCTCATCATCAGAAATTTCAAAAAACATGTCTGAGGAAAAAATACAACAATTACAAACAAATAGTTACCAGAGTTGTAATAACAGATATTGTACTGAATAATATAATACAGAAGAAGTCAAACCTCCAAACTCATCGATAATGTATTGAAATTGCGCCCAAGAAATATGTTCATGTGGTTCACAGTGTACCGTACCGGGGAATAACAACAAGGCACTGCTGTTAGCCTAATACAAACAAAATGTAAGACCATGTATGCCATACAAAGAAAACCATACAAAGAAAAGGACTGAATACCCAACTAACCAAACTTAAGTAATTATTTTACGATGCTGCAAGGCAACATGACTCTTCTTTAAAGCTCTAGATCAACTATATTAGAAAAATTATTAAGTTAAAAACGTTAGTTACATAATTAAAAAGTATATATATAAATAAAACAATGGCAGGCCAAAATGAAAGAGGAGTGGTGTGCACCTCAACAGCTGTCTTTGTTATTTCAGCAGAGGTGAGCTTAGTCTTACGAGACCTTTTGCGATCTTTCAGTTCTTCAAGTGGGTGATACCCATGATTACCCACGTAATTAGATGAATCGGGAACTGAATCCGAGTAATCCGAAGCAACTGAAATTTTCGAAAGGCAGATATCACGTCCTAAGTGCAACCAGCTGTATTGTGTAGCTCCTAAAAAAGGATTCATACACCTGAAACTGGACCAAAGAGATGAAGAAATATTTTTATGAGAATGAAACATTATTAAGAAATTGTAACGACATTGAAGAACTTGGATTGTTACATAAACCAACAAAGAAAAAAGAAACAGAAAGACCTGAACTTCATATGTGCATACTACATCCTCACTATATTATTAACCCCAACCTCCACTCCCCCTTCTTCTCTCCCGTCATGCATATCAGATACTCCCTCCGCTCCACAAAAAGATTCCCATTTGCAAAATTCCATTATCAAGCTATCATAATTAAGCTAAATACTATATAAATTTAAGGCTAACCATGGAAAAAAAATATGTATCCTTAAAATTTGTAAATTTTTTAAATGTTACTCTTTTTGCGGACAAAGTGAGTATATTTTAAATTATCTTGCTTTGAAGATAAATATCCAAAACAAACTAATACTTACATTATAAAACAGCTACAAAATACCCTCCAAGACTTAGAGCATGAAGCTTTCTATCTGCCTTTGCAGGAGGAATATAAAGAAAAGAAAGTAATGGATAGAAACGTTACAGCCATAAATTTATTAACTCTTAGCAAATTATTTCTTCTTCACTGAGAGGACTTCGTGATAGAGAAAAAGGGAAAATAGTCGGCAGTCTCGTACATAGTTGCTCAAAATTTAAAAGGATACAACTATGAATGCATAAAGTACAACCTGCAAAGCAACACTGCTGACCATTCTTTTCTCTTTCATTCTGTTCGCAGCCTCAAGAAATGTTGGAGAAGAAAATATCTTTAAAAGGGATAAAAGAAGAATACAAACACCATTTAATAAAGAGAAAGAAAAAAAAAAGAAGAAAAACAGACAAGGAGCAACCAAGTTATGAAATTCAAACAAGTTTGCCAATAAACAATTTATTTCTCAGTATAGATACCTAGTGCCTGAATAATCAGAAATTCTATGAACCTCAGAAGGAGGTCTGATCCAACTGCAAGTGATATCATATGAGGTAGAGCAACCAATGCCTTCTGCATGACAAAAAAGGCAGTGGGAAGTTCCTGAAAAGGAGAATGTATGAACAGTAAAGCATTAGTTTGAAGACCACATAGACTCACCAGTTACCAATAGAAGCATTTCAAGTCCTAGAATCTTCCTAGCCCACATAGACTCACAATTAGAAGCAATTCAAATCCAAACATGCGAAAAATTATCACTATTCCAAGTTTCCTATAGTTGTCTTACTCCAAAGTAACCACCAATAATTTGTCCCGAAAACTAAAAACAAAATAAAAGGATTCAGAGAAAAACAGATTCTATACATTTGAAAATTACATATCTAGTCAGATGCTTAGAAGAAACTGGAAGGGGAAAAAATGTGGCTGCTGTATATGACTAGTGGAAGACGGAGGAATTTAAAATTCTCAATCGACTTAGCCTAAAACATCAAGAATTGTTCAATACTTGATGCTCTTTCGCTCTCCTCTCTTTCTATAACAGTAACAGTTAACATTTCCGGTCAAAGATGCAATCAATATTACCAAAACTACAAAAATTGAACATTTGCTAAGGAATTACAAATTCAGTGACAATAACACACATGATGGAAGTAAAGGTGGTTGAGTTTTGCTATATCTTACCATAAAACATTGTGATTTTTGTTGCGACGAGAGACAAATGGAAAACTATGTAAATAATACAGATAAATGGGTAATTTGTAAATGTGACTTTTTTGTCACAAGATATATCATTTCAGCACTTTACTTTATGTATTTTTTAAAATATATATTCATCTTCAAATTAAATAAAGTATAAAGATAAAATGATAGTGAGTTTCTAACACAGAGATCAAAATGAAATTTATTCCCCTAAAAATTTGCAAGTGAGTATTGTGATATAGGTGATCTGAAAAAAACACAACTTAAATTAAGATTATTCTATGCTCCAAGAAACATACTTTCTTTCTAATCAAAAGTTTTTCCATAATGGGTCTCTTCAAAATCATAAGGGTACCACAAGAACTGCATAATACAAATGGTTCAAAAAGAATATAAGGTGAAAATAATACACGATCAGAAAAATAAAAAAATTTAAAAAATAAAGAAAAAAGACACAGGACAAAAGGGTGTAGTTACCTAGGGAAATTGATGGAGCTGCTACTGCAATCACCATAGACAGAGAAAGTCAAGCTGATGATCGACTGTGAGAGAAGGGCAGAAGCCGCAGGCTGTAGTTTGTTTGTTTTTTCCAGATTAGTCCATCAAAATCTCAGTTGTTAGTGGGTTCGAGAGAGGGAGAGATTGCTGGTATTATCTCAGTGTGTGCAGTAAAGTCTTTTACTCCCGGAGGAGGCGGCCCATTTGCAGGTGTTGCATTCAAAGGGCACGTGATTTGCGAGGTTGGGTCATTTAAATAGGGACAAGTATTGAAAATGTTTTGAGTTACATTAATTAATGTTCAGTCCTCCTGCCATAGATTGCTAAAATTTTCAGCCAATATGGTAATATATGTACGTATAGAATAAATAGGAATTAAGAATATTTATTTTATTTTATTTTATCTTTATTACATATATTTTTATATTAGTCGTAATTTTATTTTGTCAAATATTTTTTGACATATGTATCATTTTTCATTAATGTTTCATTGTTGTGTGATTAATGGAATTGAATATAAATTTAATACTATTTTTAAATATTTAATCTTTGTCCCTAAAAGAATGATCAAAATAATTTACACATATATTAATAAGAAATCTAAAAATAAAGAAAAAAATTAAATTTATCTCTAATGGTTCCACAAAATTATATAAAATAATGAGTATTTTTTTATACTATTGTATCCTACTAAATGATATATTTACCCTCCACTTTATATACTTCATCACATTCTTTTGGAGACAAAAAAAATATTATACTTTTATTTTATTTTATTTTTCAGATGAGGGAGTATTGAAAAGATAATAGAGAAATTAGTATCAAAAATTTTGGATAGTGATATATGCATATTCTAAATTGAGTGTTGCACACTTTTTTATATCAAAGAGACTATATTACCCCTAAATAATGAAAAGTAAATTAACATATTTACCATTTGTTAATTTTAATTGAAAGTTTTTTGGAAAACAAGTCTAAATAATTTTATATTTTCTTTGAATTTTAAATTTTTAAAATTTATTTTAAGTAAAAATAAAATCTTTTGAATTAAATAGATCACCAATAAACTATATTAGGGTACTTTAATTAAAAAAGAAGCTAAATAAATTACATACATGTCTTTAGAGCACGAATGTTTACCCTTATAAATCTTTTTTTATTTTTTCTAATATTTTGTGTTCATATATTTTTTCAAAATTTTAATAAATTATATTATAAAATATCTCAAATAAACAAAAGAATGTTATTAAGTAAATTGTAAAAAGATGACAAATTTAAAATATTAATTCAATTCTCCATATGGTGGAAAATCAAGTTTTGGCTAACTAAGAGTATCTCTAACAGTAGTAATAAAAAAAAAACTTTTTCAATTGAAATTTATTGACCTACATGACAATTTGAAGAGTATTATTTATTATTTTAATATTTTGTGTCTCATTTAGGGGTGAGCATGGTGCGATTTGGTGCGATTTGAAGTCTAAACCGCACCCGAAACCGCTTAGGTGCGGTTTAAAAAATTCAAAACCGTATACGAAACTGCTTGTGATTGGTGCGGTGCGGTTTTAATTGATGTGTTTCGGTTCCAAAACCAATTGAAACAATAAAAAAGTCTAAGCCTTCAATAAAATTTAACATAGAACTTACATCGAGCAATTAACTTAGTGACAAAATCGGCAATGGGAATTATATCAAGCATAGAACCAAAGTTCCTTCTGCCAAACATGTCAAATTTACCATCAAATCATAGAACAATGAGACACGTAAAATAGTTTTAGTTTATAATAAATGAATGATGCTTTAAAACTAAAACATACGCTATATAAAACAACAGAGACCATATATTCGATAACAAGTAAGAAAGTTTATCTAGTTCACCAAAAATTAAAAATATATACTAGAGATAGAATGAAATTATATCTTATATATTGCAGGAAAGACTTATAGAATATAATCCTAACTATACCTAATTTGAAAAATAATTTATTAGACTATTACTATTATAACATTGCCCTTAATCAATGTATCAAGTGCTCGAACTAACGAATTTTGTGAGACCTCGAATTTTATGAAATAAAAGTATTCAATCTTTCTATTTTGGTAAATAGTTAAATTGATAAAAGTTTAAAGTTAAGTGTAATATGTGAAATTTTTTTTGTAAAGTAAGCAAGTTGATATAAAATATTCGTTGTGTTTGGGAATATTTGATTTAATGGGAATATTCTTTTTGTCGAGGAATATCCAAATTGCAATGCACAATCATTAGTGGACCCATACTTGGAATTATTGTCGGATTGAGAAGCGCGACAAAAATATTTTTATGAAAATAATGGCGGAAGTTTTACTGATTAAGCTGTTGAAACACCGGTGTTAAAGCATAAAATACGATGTCTGATAAGGTTGCGTAGTAGCCACGGTATTGATTATTGATGCTTATGTGATAAGTCACTTAGTTTTGTTTTATTAGTATTATTAATGTAATAAAACAGAAAAGCTTTTTATATAAAACAGAATACTTTTATAAAGTTATTCGTTTTATTAGGCTAATAGTAAAATCTTTTTATATAAAACAGAATACTTTTATAAATTTATCTGTTTTATTAGACAATAATTAGAATATTTTATATTTTATTATGCATAGTATTGCATAGTGTCTGCATAGTGTTTTGCATAGTAAATGTAAGATCCCAAATAATTAATAAATGAAATTTAATTTCCTCTAATTATTATTTTGAAATAATAAGGGTTGATGTGATTAATGTGGATAGTTACGGGTAAAATACATAAATATTTCAAAATAAGCAAGTGGTTATAAAATATTCATTGTTGTCGGGGAATATTCGTTTGGTCGTAGAATATTAAATCTTTGGGGAATATTAAATTTACGGTAATGACCATGTAATGGGCCCATAAAAAGCGATTGGAGGAAGAAAATGACAAATATAAGTTGTTTAAAAATAACGGCGTAGTTATTCTGGTTTACCTTTGTTGGAATACCCCGTTGGTTAAAACACGATGTCTGGCGTTGTTGAGCGGTAGCACGCAGTATTGCACCAATTATTGACTCTTACGTGAGAAGGCTTTACTCGATAATGGTTCTGATAATTCTTATTCGGTGTTTTATTTTATTGATTCAATAATTCTTTGCGTTGATATTTTATATTCTTTGTTGTTTTAATAATTGTCATTACACAAGTATTTTTCATTGTCGAAACAATAATTCATATTATCTGAATAATATTATTAGATAACATTATTGGCAATGTCTAGAAAGTTACATCTAAGGAGAGGTTTGGTCACCTAATTTGCGGCAAGATGAGGAGAAATTCTTATTGGAAAGCCCCTCTTCTCTGAGGAGCTGCACTGGTTGTCGATATTGTGATTACGTAATATTATTTGTGAATAATTAATTATTGATTCATATGATGAGAAAATATTGATTTTATGTGGATATAGATGGAGAAAATTTTTAATGTGACAATTGTTGAAAATTAAAATTTTATCTTTTTTTACGATAAAATAATTCATTTAAATATATATTATTATATTTTAATAATATAATAATGGTGATATTTTTACAACGAATGTGGGATATATGAGTATCTGAGGAGGAAGAGTATTTTTGTTGCAATAAATGTTTAAAACATGTTAAACATGTCGGTGGACCCCATTTATTGGTGAAATTTGATTATAGCCTCTAAAATCATCCGTTTGTGGATTTCGGTCAATTTATATTGGAAATTTGAAAAACTTTCTTCTGCAAAGTTGTAGAGAATTGAATTTCCTATAAAAACTCGCGAGATTCGAATTTTCTGATAAAAGGGCTATTTATTATGAATTATTGAAGTTCGAAGCTCCAAAATAATTGATTTTTGGAAGTTTAAATTATTTTAAATTAGAAAAACGTTTTTTTATTTTCTTCTAGAAGGTTGGCATGTGTGAATTGCTGAGATTCAGATTTCAAAGAATACGTATAATATTTTTATAAATATTAATATTATATTAAATTTTCTGCTTTTGGTGTTCTAAGCGATTTCATATAAATAGGTCTTGGGTTAGAATTGAAAATCACACGAAGCTGAAGTTTTTTCTCTCTATATTATCGGCGTATTCTTGTGAGTATTTTGAGTATACTTTGAGTATTGCTATACGGTGAAAGTTCAAGTCATAGCTTTATATCAGGTTTTTTAGTTAGAAATCTTGTCTTTCGAGGTAAGGGATGTTATTTTCTTCTCAAATGATATTATTTCTTCAATATCATTATCTTTGAAATATTGGTTGTAACTTTTTATCAAATTTGGAACTTTTTCATATCGGGAGTTCTTATTCATGAGTTCTTATTCATGAGTTCTTATTCATGAGATTCTTATTCACGATTCTTATTCACGAGTCTTATTCACGAAGCGTGAAGATGTTTTTTGTGAAATTTCTATCTTTTGGTGTTGGAGTTCTTTATTCACGTATACGGCCACTATTCACGATATCTGACCTTTATTCACGAATCTGACCTTTATTTTAGAAAAATGAAATTTCTTCTTTTTGTCCAAAATATCTATTATGGATCTAGCTTTGATTGTATCCATGTTTTGATCATTCTTGAATTTTACACCACTATGATTATTTTTGAGGTATTTTTGGGCGTGGATAAAATAAAGTACTTAATCCTTAATCCTTGTCATTTTGATTCTTTGGATTCGTTTTTTTAAAAAATATTTTTCATCATCCTCGGTCTTAAATGATGATATTATTGAATATCTTTGGCTGTGTAGTGCAAAGATGAATGATTTATGATGAATATCTTTGGCGATGAGTGCAAAAAGATGAATGATTTCGATGAATATCTTTGGCCGTAGTCAAAAAGATGAACATGTGTTTAGATGAACATGACTATTTGGTGAATGTCCTTGGCTTTTGTAGTGCAAGGATGAATATTTGATCGGATATATATTGATTGATGTTACGAGGGATAAAAATAGGCGATGAACTTTAAAATTCATACATAGAAGATAGTAGTTTGCATTCTCTACTTAACTCTTCTAATGAATTATTATTTCATTGCGAATATTGATTTAAAACTTGTTGTCTATTGTATTCTATTATATTTTTCCTGTTGAAGACTAACGATAATTTTGTTGTATATTATCTTAGTCATAATATTCTTCTTGGGCTAGTCGAGCTCACCCTTTTCCTTTTGTTCCATTTTTCTTCTCGGGAGGCGAGAATATAGCGAAATGCAAGTCGGGGTATGGAATGAAAGTTCTAGGGAGAGTTGTTTAGTAGTCCTCACCATTGTTGTAAAATAATGTATCAATAATTGTGATGATGATTTATTTGTATGTGGATATTGTCAGATGGCAATAAACTCTCGTATTTAAACTCACAGTTTTACTATTGTAATAATAAAGTTGTAGTTGTTTCTGTACCATGTATTTGGCGACTCAGAATGGGTTGGATGAAATGGACCTATTTTGGGGGTGTCACAGTTGGTATCAGAGCTTAGGGATATGATCTCTGGCGGAGATCGGGGAATAGAACTAGGAGGGGAGGCGAGTAAATCCTTTGCTAAAGTGTCCTACTAAGCTTATTTGTTAGTTGGTTAGTATATAGGGATATTATGTGATATATTGATTTCCTTAATTAACCCTTGTTTTATATGATGTATTTGAGAATGTCGTGAGAATATTAATGATGGAGTGAATGAGACCGTGGAGATGCTGTCTTTACCAACGAGGAGAGCGTCTAACAGTGACAATGTACCTCTTGTAAACAACACCATGAAGCGCATGATGGCGACGGGATGTTTAAAAGCTTTTTGGATTCATGCAAAATCGAAGACGAGGAGACTTCGTGTTCAAAACATAGGAGGAAATGATAGCAATTCACGGGTTGTCACATGCCAAGCGATTCAAAGAGTTGGGACCACGAATTTAAGGGAAAGCGGATCCGATCATGGCGAAACATGGGTCAAGCAAATTACCAAGATATTCGATGTCTTGGGATGCACGAGAGAACGAAGGTTCCATTCGCCACCTTTATGTTCCGTGGCGAAGGCGAGACTCTTGGTGGGAGTTCGTGAAGCGTCCCCCATCACCCGGCTTTCGGCGTATCTTGGGAGGCGTTTCAGAAACTATTTAATGACAAATACTTTCACGAAAGTGTTCGCTATATGAAGGAAGTGGAGTTTATTAGGCGGAGGCGAGAACAACATGGCGGTGTCTCGATGCAGTGAAATTTGCGAGTTATCGAGTTTGCACCTCATTTGGTGGAGAATGAGGAGCGATATGGCAGCGGATGTTTACGAGAGGTTTGAAACACGGCATACGTCAATATCTCATCTCTCATAAATTTTCTCTATTTAGATGTTGTTAACGGGGCTCAATTGTTAGAGTGAGATAACGAGTCTGGTCGTAGAGGTACCCAATCGAGGATCATCTAGGAGATAGCGATCCAACAAAACAACAATAATCGGTGGAGAAAGAAAAAAGGCGGACAAAATGGTAACCACTACGGTGGTAATCATAGCCATGAAAATAGAAGAAGCGAGTCAGAGGAGATTTTAAAAGAGGAGATTCAACAACGACCGTGTGAAGGCAGCGATTGCCAGTGAGAATCTGGTTCCAAGGAGGAAACGACCACCGGTCGTATGCTATAAATGCGGAAAAGAGGACATATCGGTCCAAGCGCGCCAATGATTCCGGGTATGCTATAATTGTGGAAAGGAAGGACATATCGCTCGAGATTGCACGTAGCGAAACCTAGTTCAATGAGGGCGGTGACTCAAAAGATCCCGAGAAAAGTCAAAGTCAGCGGTTCTGGAAGGCGTTTGTTGTGGTGGTCAAAATCGAGGAACCCAAGCGAGGTGATCACGGATAAAAGCTATTTATAAATTCTTGTGAAGTTTATACTTTACTAGATCTAAGGTGCTACCCATTCATTTATCTCTCTGCTTGTGCTCAGCGTTTAAACTTGACTCGGAGAAATTAGACTTTGACTTATCTCGTGGAAACTCAGTTAGGAGAAACTTTCATCACATCCTTTGTTTATAAATCTTGTCTAATCCATGTTGGCACCCTTATCTTACTGTTGACCTTATCTCTTTAAAGATACTTGCTTTTGATGTGATTTTAGGGATTGATTGGTTAACTACTCATCATGCCAAAATTGATTGTTTTCGTAAGGTTGTTAGCTTTCATAGTCCTAAACAACTTTGTTGTTGAATTCAAGCAACTAAACCATTAAAATCAATCAACATCATATCTAATCATAAAGCTATTCGTTTATTAAAAAGCGGATGTCAAGCTTTCTTAGCCCATGTTATGGATTTGAATAAAGACACGTCAAAATTGAATAATATTCTGTTGTTATTAACTTTCACGACGTATTTCTGAAGAACTTCCGGTCTACCCCCGAGCGTGAAGTTGAATTCTTTATTGACCTTGAACACGGTACAAAGCCCATTTCTAAAACCCCATATCGAATGGCTCTATTGAACTTGAGAGTTAAAGGTCCAACTACGAGGAGTTGTTGGACATTGGTTTCATTAAATCTAGTACATCTCCTTGGGGTGCTCTGTTTTATTTGTAAAGAAAAAGAGCGCGGAGTATGCGACTTTGTATTGACTATCGGAATTGAACCATGTCACTATCAAGAATAGGTATCCTCTACCTCGTATTGATGACTTGTTTGACCGATTGCAAAAGGAGCACAATTCTTTTCAAAAATCGATCTTCGATTACGGATATCATCAATTTGAAGATTAGGCGAGGATATTCAAAAGATCGCTTTAGAACTCGATGCGGGCATTATGAATTCTTAGTTATGTCTTTCGGATTGACTAATGCTCCTATGGCTTTCATGGATATGATGAACCGAGTATTCAAAGAGTATTGGGATCGATTCGTTGTTGTCTTTATTGATGACATCCTCATATATTCCAAAAGCCGTGAAGATCATGAGCACCATTTGAAATTTGGTACTCCAAAGGCTTCGTGAAAACAAGCTTTATGCCTAGTTAAAGAAATGCGAGTTCGGCGAGGAAGTAGCATTTCTTGGGCATGTGGTGTCAAAACATGGAGTATCATTGACGTGAAGATTGAAGCAATACAAAGTTAGAACAACCAAAAGTCGGTGGATGAAATCACGTAGCTTTTGGGCTTATTTGGTTATTATCGGAGATTCGTGGAAGGGTTTTCTCGAATCGCTACTCTCAGCTAACTCATCTAACTCGGAAGGATACAAAATTCGTTTGGAGGCGAAGAGTGCGAGAAGAGTTTCAAGAGCTTAAAAGGAGACTTATTTGGACTGTTTCTAACAATACCATCCGGTTCGGATGGATTTGTTATCTCTACAAATGATGCTTGGGCAAAGGGTTAGGATGTGTTCTCATGCAGCGTGGGAAAGTCATAGCCTATGCCTCATGACAACTTAAAGAATATGAGAGGAATTATCCTACTCATGATCTAGAGTTAGCGTGATCGTTTAAGCTGCTTAAAGATCCTGGAGAGCCACTATCTATATGGAGAGAAAGTGGAGATATATTCGGACCATAAAAGCCTTAAATATTTCTTCACTCAAAAAGAACTTAACACGCTGGCAATGACGTTGGCTCGAGCTATTGAAAGACTACGACCACACTATTGATACCATCTGGAAAAGCGAACGTGGTAGGTGACGCGTTGAGTAGAAGATCATATGCGAGGAGCGAGTGCGATGATGTCAAATATCAGCGTAGAGCCAACTTTAATAGAAAAGTTAAGGTTGCTCAAGCCCGCACCGAGAAATGATGCATATGAAGAAGAAAGTACAAGAAGGAGCTATTAGGGCGAGAATTGATGAAGAAGGAATACTTGAGTCCACTCTGGACTTTGTGTTCTAACGATTCGATTTGAAGTACAAGATTATGATGGAGGCACTGATACACCATTTGCAATCCATCGGGAAGTACTAAAATGTATCGTGATCTTGACATACATTTTGGTGGAACAATATGAAGAGAGAGATTGCAAAGTTTATCTCAACATGTTAACTTGTCAGCGTGTAAAGGCGAGCATCAAGTGCCTAAGGACCATTGCAACCACTTGAGATTCCGAAATGGAAGTGGGAACACATTACCATGGATTTTCGTTCACGGGACTTCCACGGTTTCTCAAGGCATAAATGCTATTTGGGTTATTGTTGATAGATTAATCAAGTCTGCGCTCATTTCTTGCCAATACGGAGACTTATTCCTTGAACGTCTTGCTCAAATGTACGTAAATGAGATTGTGAGATTGCATGGCATGCAAGTATCCATAGTTTGGATCGTGACCCAAGATTCACTTCAAGATTTTGGGTTAGCTTGCAAAAAGCTATGGGTACGGATTTAAGATTCAGTTCGGCATACCATCCTCAAACGGACGGACAATCAGAGAGGACTATTCAAACTCTTGAAGATTTATTAAGACTCTGTGTCCTAGACTTCAAAGGGCGGTTGGGATAAGTATTTACCATTGGTGGAATTCTCCTACAACAACAGTTATCGGGCAAGTATAGGTGTGGCCCAGTCGAAGCATTATATGGACGAAAGTGTCGCTCTCCAATATGTTGGGATGAGGTGGGTGAAGCAACATTGTTGGGACCCGAGTTAATACGTATGACTACTAGAAAAGATCCAAATGATTCGACAACGATACAAAGCAAGCACAAGATCGATAAAAAAGTTATGCGGATCTTCATCGAAAGGATGTGGAATTTAGTATAGGGGATCATGTATTGTTGCGTGTTGCCCCCATAGAAGGGAGTTACAAGATTAGGGAGAGGAAAGCTCAATCCACGATTTATTGGTCCATTTCAAATTCTTGATGAGAAGTAGGAAATGTAGCCTATAGACTCGCGTTACCTCCAAGTATGTCTCGTGTTCATAATGTGTTTCACATATCATCATCTTAAGTAAATATGTGAAAGACCGAATCACGTTATTGAGTTAGAATCGGACGAGATAGCAGAAGACTTAACGTATGAGGAAGTACTGTCAAGATCTTGGATAGGAAGGAGCATATCCTACGACGAAGGTCATACCACAAGTTAAAGTCTTGTGGAGAAACCATGCTTATAGAGGAAATGACTTTGGAAGTTGGAAAGCGGAAATGAAAGCGAGGTATCCTCATCTTTTGAAACACCAGTGTACGTCGTCAATTTCGAGGGACGAAATTTCATAAGGAGGGAGGTTGTAAGATCCCAAATAATTAATAAATGAAATTTAATTTCCTCTAATTATTATTTTGAAATAATAAGGGTTGATGTGATTAATGTGGATAATTACGGGTAAAATCATAAATATTTCAAAAATAAGCTAAGTGGTTATAAAATATTCATTGTTGTTTGGGAATATTCGTTTGGTCGTGGAATATTAAATGCTGTCGGGGAATATTAAATCGCAATGAGCGATGCCAGCCCATGTGTGGGGCCCAAATCTAAAAGCGATTGGAGGAAGAAAATGACAAATATAAGTTATTTAAAAATAACGGCGTAGTTATTTACAGATTTACATTGTTGGAATACCCGGTGGTTAAAACACGATGTCTGGCGTTGTTGAGCGGTAGCACACGGTATTGCACCAATTATTGACTCTTACGTGAAGAAGGCTACTCAATAATGGTTACGATAATTCTTGTTAGGTGTTTTATTTTATTGATTCAATAATTCTTTGCGTTGATATTTTATATTCTTTGTTGTTTTAATAATTGTCATTACACAAGTATTTTTCATTGTCGAAACAATAATTCATATTATCTGAATAATATTATTAGATAACATTATTGGCAATGTCTAGAAAGTTACATTTAAGGAGAGGTTTGGTCACCTAATTGCTTGTAGAGTGAGAGAAATTCTTATTGGAAAGCCCCTCTTTCTGAGGCGCACTGGTTGTCAATATTGTGATTACGTAATATTATTTGTGAATAATTAATTATTGATTCATATGATGAGAAAAATATTGATTTTATGTGGATATAGATGGAGAAAATTTTTAATGTGACAATTGTTGAAAATTGAAATTTTATCTTTTTCTGATAAAATAATTCATTTAAATATATATTATTATATTTTAATAATATAATAATGGTGATATTTTTACAACGAATGTGGGATATATGAGTATCTGAGGAGGAAGAGTATTTTTGTTGCAATAAATATTTAAAACATGTTAAACATGTAAATTGGACCCCATTTATTGGTGAAATTTGATTATAGCCTCTAAAATCACCCGTTTGTGGATTTCGGTCAATTTCTGTTGGAAATTTGAAAAACTTTCTTCTGCAAAGTTGTAGAGAATTGAATTTCCTATAAAAACTCATGAGATTCGAATTTTCTGATAAAAGGGCTATTTATTATGAATTATTGAAGTTCCGAAGCTCCGAAATAATTGATTTTTGGAAGTTTAAATTATTTTAAATTAGAAAAACGTTTTTTATTTTCTTCTAGAAGGTTGGCATGTAATGTGAATTCTGAGATTCAGATTTCAAAGAATCGTATAATATTTTTATAAATATTAATATTATATTAAATTTTACTAACTTTTGGTGTTCTAAGCGATTTCATATAAATAGGTCTTTAGGTTAGAATTGAAAATCACACGAAGCTGAAGTTTTCTCTCTATATTATCGAGTATTCTTGTGAGTATTTTGAGTATACTTTGAGTATTGCTATACGGTGAAAGTTCAAGTCATAGCTTTATATCAAGGTGTTTATTTAAATCTTTCTCTTTCGAGGTAAGGGATGTTATTTTCTTCTCAAATGATATTATTTCTTCAATATCATTATCTTTGAAATATTGGTTGGAACTTTTTATCAAATTTGGAACTTTTTTCATGTCGGGGTTCTTATTCATGAGTTTCTTATTCATGAGATTCTTATTCACGAGTTCTTATTCACGAGTACTTATTCACGAAAGCGTGAAGATGTTTTTTGTGAAATTTCTATCTTTTGGTGTGAGATTACTATTCACGTATACGGCTTATTCACGATATCTGGACACTATTCACGAATCTGAAGACTATTCATAGAAAAATGAAATTTCTTCTTTTTGTCCAAAATATCTATTATGGATACTAGCTTTGATTGTATCCATGTTTTGATCATTCTTGAATTTTACACCACTATGATTATTTTTGAGGTATTTTTGGACGTGGATAAAATAAAGTACGAATCCTTAATCCTTGTCATTTTGATTCACTGGATTCGTTTTTTTAAAAAATATTTTTCATCATCCTCAGTCTTAAATGATGATATTATTGAATATCTTTGGCTGGTAGTGCAAAGATGAATGATTTATGATGAATATCTTTGGCTAGTAGTGCAAAGATGAATGATTTCGATGAATATCTTTGGCCGTAGTGCAAAGATGAATGATTTCGATGAATATCTTTGGCCCGTAGTGCAAAGATGAGCAGTGTTTAGATGAACATGACCAGTGGTGAATGTCCTTGCTTTGTAGTGCGAGGATGAATATTTGATCGGATATATATTGATTGATGTTACGAGGATAAAAATAGATGATGAACTTTAAAATTCATACATAGAAGATAGTAGTTTGCATTCTCTACTTAACTCTTCTAATGAATTATTATTTCATTGCGAATATTGATTTAAAACTTGTTGTCTATTGTATTCTATTATATTTTTCCTGTTGAAGACTAACGATAATTTTGTTGTATATTATCTTAGTCATAATATTCTTCTTCTTTGGGCTAGTCGAGCTCACCCTTTTCCTTTTTGTTCCATTTTTCTTCTCGGAGGCGAGAATATAGCGAGTGCAAGTCTGGGTATGGAATGAAAGTTCTAGGGAGAGTTGTTTAGTAGTCCTCACCATTGTTGTAAAATAATGTATCAATAATTGTGATGATGATTTATTTGTATGTGGATATTGTCTAGATGGCAATATCTGTATTTAAACTCACAGTTTTACTATTGTAATAATAAAGTTGTAGTTGTTTCTGTACCATGTATTTGGCGACTCAGAATGGGTTGGATGAAATGGACCTATTTTGGGGGCGTCACCGTAAAATCTTTTTATATAAAACAGAATACTTTTATAAAGTTATTCGTTTTATTAGATTATAAATAGAATATATTATATTTTATTTAAAAGATTTTGCTTTAAATCTGGACCGTCCGTTTAAAGTAAATCAATCTGGACCGTTCATGAATTAGTTACTATGAAGTCCATTCTTCTATAAATAGAAGCTCATTCATTCATTATTTCTTACGAATTCACTGAAACTCTAGAGAGAGAAACTATAGAGAGAAAGAAGAAAAGTGTTCTGTTACTTCACTACTTCTATATCCAAAGACTCTCTTTTTCAAGGTAGGGGTATTATTTCTTTTGTATTCGTGAAGAGAACTTACATTATTCCATTCTTTATTATTACATTGGAATAACCTTTTGTATCATGAGCTACCCGCCATGACGCCCCAAAATTAGGTATACATCACCCATTCCGAGTCGCCGATCATGGTACAAAATTCAAATACAACTTCATTTATACTAATTGTTGAAGGTTTGTCAGTATAGAATACGACCACGATTAATCGTGAATTTTAATACAAATGTATGTAACTCTTATGGTGCCTCGACCACAACCTTACAATGTTACTTTACATAAAAGTATAGTCAAAGACTGTAAGACCCCAATTTTTTTAATGAATAAAATCAAATTTTCTCTAATTATTATTGTGAATAATAAGGTGTTAATTTGATATAATGTTTTGGTTATGGGTGAAATGTGAAAATTTTGCAAAATAAGCAAGTGGTTATATAATATTCATTGTTGTCGGGGAATATTCGTTTGGTCGTGGAATATTCTTTCTGTCGGGGAATATTCGTACGACGGCGCAGCTATTTGTGGGCCCCATAACGGATAACTGTCGGATGAAGAAAACGACAAAGTTTGGATTGTTATAAATAACGGTGTAAGTTATTTACCAATTAACATTGTTGGAATACCGGTGGTTAAAATCTGAATCTGGCGTTGGTTGCACAAAGATATTACGGTATTACGCAGTATTGTTGAATTATTGATCCTTACGTAAGAAGGCACTACTCAATAATTATTACGAAGAGTTCTTGCTCAATATTTTATTTTATTGATTCAATAATTGTGCGTTGATATTTTATATTATTGTTGCTTTCAATAATTGTCATCGCACAAGATTCCATTATCGGATCAATAATTCATATTATTTGAATAATATTATTAGATAGCATTATTGGCAATGTCTAGAAAGTTCATCGAGGAGAGGTTTGGTCACCTAAATTGCGCCAAGAAGAGGAGAAATCCTTATCGGAAAGCCCCTTTTCCGGGAGGAATGACTGGTTGTCATAAATGTGATTCGTAATATTATTTGTGAATAATTAATTATTGATTCATATGATAAGGAAATATTTATTTATGTGGATATAAATGATGGATTTATTTATGTGGTTATTAATGAAGGAATTAATGCTGAGATATTTTATCAGTATTTTGTCGGATTGGAAGTATTTAAAAATCATCCGTTTGTGGATTTCGGATATTTTTCTGTTTGGAAAAACTCAAAGCTACAAAGTTGTAGAGAATTCGATTTCGTGTGGAATGGACATAAAATTTGTATTTTTCTGATAAACGAGCTATTTTCTATGAATTATTAAAGTTTCTGATTATTGTTTAAATGATAAAATATTTTAGAAAATTCTAGAATTGGTTGGTGAGAAATGTGCTCAATTGAATTTCAAATGTGGTGGGTGGCAATAGTAAGTGTAAAGCCATCAAAGCATGAGTTAGTCTTCTATGGCGTTTCTAAGCATTTTCCTATAAATAGGGTGCTTAGTTAGAATTGAAAATCACACCAGAATTCATAAGTTTTCTCTCTTTCTCTCTCTATTTCGAGCGTATTCTTGTGAGTAATTTGATACTTTGAGTGTTGCTATACGGTGCAAGTTCCTTCAGCATTATATCCAGTATTCCAGCCAGAGGTATTATCTTTTTGAGGTAAGGGATGTTATTTTCTTCGTAAGTGATATTATTTCTTTAATATCATTATGCCGAAATATTGGTTGGAACTTTTTATCAAATTTGGAACTTTTCATGTTGGGGTTACTATTTATGAGTTACTATTCACGAGTACTATTCACGAAGCATGATGATTTTTCTTGTGGAATTTCTATCTTTTGGTGTCGGAGTTACTATTCACATATACGGCACTATTCACGAATACGACACTATTCACCGAAAAATAAAATTTTCTCCTTTTTGTCTAAGATGTCTATTATAGTTACTATCTTTGATTGTATCCATGTTTTGATCTTTATTCTTGAATTTTGCTTCAAAATTGGTTATTATGAAGTATTATTGATCTTGGATAAACTGTAATACGAATCCTTAATATTTGTTATTTTGTTTCTTTGGATTCGTTCTTTTAAAATATTTTCATCATCCTCGATCCTAAATGATGATATTCTTGAATATCTTTGGCGAGTAGTGCAAAGATGAAGCAGTGTTAGATGAACATGGCCCATAGTTGGTGATATAAATGAATATCTTTGATCCAAAGTAGTGCAAAGATGAATATTTGATTCAAGATGTATATTGATTGATGAATATTTGATAAACTATTGATGATGGACTTTTAAATCTTAGAAGATAGTAGAATTCTTTCTCTACTTGACTCTTCTAATGGATTGCTTATTCATTGCACATAGATTGTTGATCTAAAACTTGTTGTCTATTATATTTTATCGATTTTTCCTGTTGAAGACTAATGATAATTTGTTGTATATTATCTTAGTCATAATATTTTCTTCCGGGCTAGTTGAGCTCACCCTTTCTTTTTTGTTCCATTTTTCTTCAGAAATGAGAATATAGCAGTGGAACTAGTCGGGGAATGGATTGATTGATTCCAGATAGTTGCATTAGTAGTCCTCACTATTCTGTGAAATAGCGTATCAATAATTGTAATGAGGACCCCTTTTGAGTTTTTATACTGTCTATTAGACAATAGTTGTATTTAAACTCACAGTATATGTGTTGTCGTATTTTGCACGACAATTGTATTACTGAAGTTGTATTTGTTTTTGTACCATGTATTTGGCGACTCAGAATGGGTTGGATGGAATGGACTTATTTTGGGGGCGTCACAGTTGGTATCAAAGCTTAGGGATATGATCCCTGGCTGAGGTGTGAGATAAGAACTAGGAGGAGAGAGACGGGGAATTCCTTCGCTAGTGACCTACCTAAGTTTATTTGGTATTTATTTGGTCGGTCAGAGTATAGGGATAATATGTTAATTTGTTTAATTAACCCTTGTTTCATGGCAGTATTTAAGAATGGCAGCGGGAAATATTAACGATGGAGTGAATGAGACAGTGGAGACACCTTTAATCACCACCCAGGGGAACGTGCAACAGGAAGACAATATTCCTCCTGTAAACAACACTACCGAGCAAACGATGAATGATGGAATGTTTAGGAGCTTTTTGCAGTTAATGCAAAATTAGACGAGGGAGACTCGTGTACAAAATACGGGTGGAAGTGATAGCAACGCACGGTCTGTCACAGCCAAGTAGTTTAAGGAGTTGGGACCACCAGAATTTTTGGGAAAGCCAGAACCACTTACGGCAGAGACGTGGATAAAGCAGATCACCAAGATATTTGATGTCTTGGGATGTTCCGAGGAGCAAAAGGTTCCCTTTGCCACTTTTATGTTGCGAGGAGATTCAGATTCGTGGGAATCGGTAAAACGTACTCAACATGCCGCACTGAAGATGTCTTGGGAGAAGTTCCAAGAATTGTTCAACGACAAGTACTTTCCCAAAAGTATTCATCACATGAAGGAGGTTGAGTTCATCAAGATGGAGCAAAACAATATGAACGTGTCGCAGTACGAAGCTAAGTTTACGGAGTTATCCCGATTTGCATCCCATTTGGTTGATAATGAGGAACGAATGACACGAATGTTTCTGAGAGGTTTGAAACCCGAAATACATCAATACCTCATTTCTCACAAACTTTGTTTATATTCAGATGTTGTGAATAGGGCTCAATTAGTGGAGCGCGATAATGAGCCAGCCCAACCGAAGGATAACGAGCAACAACACGATAATAATCGTACCGGTGACAACGGTCATCGGAACAATGATAACCATCGTGGAAGAAATTATCATGCCAGAAATGGTAACCACTTCGGTGGTAATCATGGCCAAGATAATAGAAGAAATGATTCAAGTGGAAATTTTAAGAAGAGAAGATTTAACGATGAAGGGAAGACGTCAGCAACAGCACCAACACCAGCAACAAATTCTAGGGGAGGAGAATGACCGTCAGTTAGATGCTACAGATGCGGAGAGGAGGGACATATAAGTCCAAACTGTTCACAACTTTCCAAGATATGTTTTAGTTGTGGAAAAAATGATCACATAGCTCAATTTTGTCCTGTAGCGAAATCAAGTCCAGTTGGGACGGTGACACCAAAGGCGGATACGGACAAAACAAAGTCAGCGGTTTCAGGAAGAGCGTTTTTCGTGACTTCTCAAAGAGCGAGTAACCCGAACGAAGTTAGCACGGGTTAGTTAATTATAAATTCTTTCGAAGTCTATACCTTATTAGATACCGGTTCTACCCACTCTTTTATTTCTCCTGTTTGTTCTCAACGTTTAAACTTGACTCCAGAGAAATTAGACTTTGACTTATTTGTGGAGACTCCGTTAGGAGAAACTTTTATCATATCCACTGTTTATAAATCTTGTTTGATCCAAGTGGGCACAATCACATTACCTATTGATCTTATCTCTTTAAAGATACTTGCTTTTGATGTGATTTTAGGGATTGATTGGTTAACCACTCATCATACCAAAATTGATTATTTTCGTAAGGTTGTTAGTTTTCATATTTCTAACCAACCTGTTATGCGAATTCAAGCAACCAAACCATTGAAGTCAAACACTTTCATATCAAGCCATTAAGTCATTCGTTTATTGAAAAACGGATGTCAAGCTTTCTTAGCCCATTTCATGGATTTAAACAAAAATACGTCAGATTTGAATGATATTTCTATTGTTAATAAATCTCCTGACGTATTCTCGAAGGATTTCTTAGCCTACCCCTAGAGCGTGAAATTGAATTTTGTATTGACCCCAGTACAAAACCTATTTCTAAAACCTTTAAATATTTCTTCAACCAAAACGAATGTATAATGCGCCAAAGATGTTGGCTCGAGCTGTTGAAGATTACGATCGTACCATTCAATACCATCGTGGGAAAATGAAAGTGGTAGCTGACGCGTTGAGTAGAAGATCGTATGCGTTTACGAGTGCGATGTTGTTAACACAAAAACTCATTTTTGTATAACTTACAAATGATGAAGATAGAGTTAAAGACTCTAGGGACACACGTAAAGATAACGAATATACGAGTAGAATTGACTTTAATCGATAAAGTTAAAACCGCTCAAGCTACACACTGGAGCTGATGAATATAAAGAAGAAGGTGCAAGAATGTGTTATTTTAGAAGTAAGAATCGATAAAGAAAAGAAAGCTCAAGCCTTCGATTTATTTGAAATCCTCAATCAAGTAGGAACTGTGGCCTATAGACTCGCCTTAACGCTAAGTATGTCGCGTGTTCATAACATTTTTCACGTATCGATGTTACGTAAATATGTGGACGACCCAAACCACATTATTGCGTTAGAACCAGACAAGATAGTCGAAGATTTAACGTACGAGGAGGTACCTGTTAAGATCTTGGATAGGAAAGAACATGTCCTATGCACAAAGGTTATACCTCAAGTTAAGGTTTTGTGGAGGAACCACGCTATTGAAGAAATGAACTGGGAGTTGGAATCAGAAATGAAAGCGAGGTATCCTCACCTTTTCGATACACCAGGTATGTACGTCAATTTTGAGGACGAAATTTCATAATGAGGGGAGGTTATAAGACCCCAAATTTTTTAATGAATAAAATTGAATTTTCTCTACTTATTATTGTGAATAATAAGGTGCTAATTTGATATAATGTTTTGGTTATGGGTGAAATGTGAAAATTTTGCAAAAATAAGCAAGTGGTTATATAATATTCATTGTTATCGGGGAATATTCGTTTGGTCGTGGAATATTCTTTTCCGCTGAGGAGAATATTAAATACGACGGCAATACTATTTGTGGGCCCCATAACGGATAACTGTCGGATGAAGAAAACGACAAAGTTTGGGTTGTTATAAATAATGACATAGTTGTTACCGTTAACACTGTTAGAATACCCAGTGGTTAAAATACAGTAATACGCGTGGTTGCACAGTAGCACACGGTATTGCACAATATTGTTGAATTATTGATCCTTACGTAAGAAGACACTACTCAATAATTGTTACAGTAGTTACTGTTCAATATTTTATTTTATTGATTCAATAATTGCTGCGTTGATATTTTATATTATTGTTGCTTTCAATAATTGTCAATGCTGACAAGATTCCATTATTAGATCAATAATTCATATTATTTGAATAATATTATTAGATAGCATTATTGGCAATGTCTAGAAAGTTACATCAAGGAGAGGTTTGGTCACCTAATTGCGCGCAAGAAGGAGAAATCCTTATCGGAAAGTCCCTCTTTCACAGGAACAAACTAGTTGTCATAAATGTGATTCGTAATATTATTTGTGAATAATTAATTATTGATTCATATGATAAAGAAATATTTATTTTATGTGGATATAAATGATGGATTTATTTATGTGGTTATTAATGAAGGAATTAATCTTTGAGATGTTTTATCAAGATTTTTGCCGGATTGGAAGTATTTAAAATCATCCGTTTATGGATTTGGGTATTTTTGCTTGGAATTTGGAAAACTCAAAGCTACAAAGTTGTAGAGAATTGATTTGTGTGGAATGGACATAAAATTCGTATTTTTATGATAAACGGGCTATTTTCTATGAATTATTAAAGTTTCTGATTATTGTTTAAATGATAAAACATTTTGGAAAATTCTAGAATTGGTTGGTGAGAAATGTGCTCAATTGAATTTCAAATGTGGTGGGTGGCAATAGTAACAGGTAAAGCCATCAAGTAGCATGTTAGTCTTCTATGGCGTTCTAAGCATTTTCTTATAAATAGGGTGCTTAGTTAGAATTAAAAATCACATCAGAATTCATAAGTTTTCTCTCTTTCTCTCTCTATATTATCGAGCGTATTCTTGTGAGTATTTTGATACTTTGAGTGTTGCTATACGGTGCAAGTTCCTTCAGTACTATATCCAGTATTCTAGCCAGAAGTATTATCTTTTTGAGTTAAGGGATGTTATTTTCCTCGTAAGTGATATTAATTCTTCAATATCATTATGCCAAAATATTGGTTGGAACTTTTTATCAAATTTGGAATTTTTATGTCGGGGTTACTATTCATGAGTTACTATTCACGAAGCATGATGATTTTTCTTGTGGAATTTCTATCTTTTGGTGTCGGAGTTACTATTCACGTATACGACACTATTCACGAATACGACACTATTCACCGAAAAATAAAATTTTCTCCTTTTTGTCCAAGATGTCTATTATGGTTACTATCTTTGATTGTATCCATGTTTTGATCTTTATTCTTGAATTTTGCTTCAAAATTGGTTATTATGAAGTATTATTGATCTTGGATAAACTGTAATACGAATCCTTAATATTTGTTATTTTGTTTCACTGGATTCGTTCCTTTAAAATATTTTTCATCATCCTTAGTCCTAAATGATGATATTACTGAATATCTTTGGCCCATAGTGCAAAGATGAACAGGTGTTGAGATGAACATGACCAACTGGTGATATAAATGAATATCTTTGGTCTGTAGTGCAAAGATGAATATTTGATTCAAGATGTATATTGATTGATGTTACAGGGATAAAATATTGATGATGGACTTTTAAATCTTAGAAGATAGTAGAATTCTTTCTCTACTTGATTCTTCTAATGGATTGCTTATTCCACCGCAGTTGTTGATCTAAAACTTGTTGTCTATTATATTTTATCAGATTTTTCCCTGTTGAAGAGCAATGATAATTTTTTGTATATTATCTTAGTCATAATATTTTCTTCTTTGGGCTAGTTGAGCTCACCCTTTCTTTTTTTCATTCTCTTGAAATGAGAATATATATGGGACTAATCGGGGAATGGATTGACGATCCAGATGGTTGCATTAGTAGTCCTTACTATTCTGTGAAATAGCGTATCAATAATTGTAATGAGGACCCCTTTTGAGTTTTTATACTGTCTATTAGACAATAGTTGTATTTAAACTCACAGTATATGTGTTGTCATATTTTGCACGACAATTGTATTACTGAAGTTGTATTTGTTTTTGTACCATGTATTTGGCGACTCAGAATGGGTTGGATGGAATGGACCTATTTTGGGGGCGTCACAAAGACTGTTTTAGAAATTAAAATATTTGGGAAGTGCTCAAGGAAACCTTCGTACATGGGAAGCCATGCGTCTAGGTTATAATAGATATCATATGGCCACAAAATTATTCTTGGTTGACCCAATAGACCCCAAAGAAAAATAAGAAGATTACTATCATCTTCTTTCCAATGGTGAGTTTTCTCTTGACATATAAATATCTCCATTGTCTCCAAGTGAAAATTATGTTTCACATAAACCCCAAGATCATATAGGTAGTGCTCGTAGATATAATCAGCAAGTGATTGTGCACAACCCTGTCTTATGATAACACGAGGTTGTATGTCATTAGATATCTTGTATGATAGTGGCAAAACACCCTTCCAAAGTTGGGTTCACCTCACCCTATTTGATTCACCAAATATAACTATTAAATATTGTATAGAATACAACACACTTTTCTATACTGTTTAAGGAGAACCTCCATGACTAGAGACCAATCGTTTCTATTCCCTATTATCCCCATTCGAATCAGGAAATACTCTTACTAAGCAACACTCTTATTACTCCGAAAGGAATTGTGAAAGCGAAAGGGTGAGCACAACTAGCTCAGTAAAGAATATCATGACTAAAGATAATTAAATTATCAATAGCTTTCATCAATAATAAATCAGAGATTAGAACATATAGTAGATGATAAAACTTTTCAACCATAGTTGCAGCAGAACGAGTAATCCATTAGAAGAGTCAAATAGACCATAAGGTCTATTATCTTCTCTATGTTAAAAGTCCACCAATAATGTTTTATCCATGTAAAATAAATCATCAGTTCTCATCCCACAATCATATGAATAACTCATAATCATAATTGTGGTTCTAAATTCTTCTTCGCAACCAGGATGAAGATAATTTTCATCACCTATCTTCACCTGAAACATCAAAAATCATGGTTGTACCAAATCAGAATTCCTGCTCATAATCATACTAATAAATTCATCTTTGCACTACGGCCAAAGATATTCAATAACAATTCATCTTTGCACTACATGCCAAAGACATACAACTGTATTTTAGAAGAGTCAAGTAGAGCATGATATCTACTATCTTCTACGAATTAAAAGTGTATAATAAATATTTTATCGCTGAGACTCAGCTTAATAAATAATCCACATCATCAAATCATCCCTGCACTACAGGCCAAAGATATTCTTTAGTATCACGACCACGAATTATCCGTGCACTACGGGCCAAAGATAATCGTGTTTTCATCAACGGTCCTGATCATGCCATAAAACAATTCATCGTTGCACCATTGGCTTAAGAGAATCCATAGCCATAATCATACCAAAAACTGTCCATCAATGCACTACGGGTCAATGAGGACTTTTTCATTAGTATAACAACCACAAATTATCCATGCACTACGGGCCAAAGATAATCGTGTTTTTATCAACGGTCCTGATCATGCTATAAAACAATTCATCTTTCACCCTTGGCCGAAGAGAATCAATAGCCATAATCATACCAAAAACTGTCCATCAATGCACTACGGGCCAATGAGGACTTTTTTCACATCATTTGTAACATTACGGTCATGATTATCTTTAATAATCCACGGTCATAATCATACCAAGTCCATCTATGCACTACTACCAAAGATGACTTTCAACACAATATATAAGCATGATGATGATGACAATGATATAAGAATCAATCAAATGAGATAAAGGATAAATATTAAACATTTATAATACAATTTATCCAAATGATTCAATAATAACCAAATGTTATCAATCACTTAATAATCTCATAATCTAATATCATTAATATTATAACAATATTTTAATCATTTCTTAAACTTATAAATAATTTATTTCAATTGTTTACACTTTATCAAATAATGCATTTAATCATTCTAAAATGCCATACTCATAAGATTTCATCATCAATGATCAAATCCCTCATCAAAAATCTGCATATACCTTATATAGGATTCTCAAGTCATAAAATCATATTTTTCAATTTTATTACTTCACATAACATATTTAATTCATTTACTCATAACTAGTTTATTTTCATGAAAAATACCAAATCAGTCCCAAAAATAGTTCTTTTCTGGAATTTAGCAGAATATAGTCCCATCTTGAACATATATTATTCTCAAAAGTTTTAAAATTTATTTACTATTTTTCATATGGCTAAAACTGCCGAATATTTATACATTTATCATAAATTGTACTTTTGTCCAAAAATTTGAAAATTCTGTGGTATACTCTGTTATATACATGTACTCCCAATAAAAATTTCACCAATTTTGGAGTTAACCACAAGGAGTTCTAAGGGTTTACTTTTAAAATAGTCTTTTCCCATAAAATCCATACTTCTTAATCTATACATCTAAAAATCGCCATTTTTGGATACAATCTAGAAAACTCATCAAATTATCATTTCAATTTTTTCGAGAATTTTGAGGTCAAAAAAATTACGAATCGCCTGGCGAAACCCCTTTAATAAAAATACTATTCGCATGAATACAAAGGATCATTCACCATGCATGTGGTAATCCACATGACGAGTTATTCCAGCGAGAATAATAAAGAATGGAATAATGAAGGATTCAATATGCGATAGAACGCACCTAATGAGTTATTCCCAATGTAATAATAAATAATGTAACCAGGTCCGGCGTAAACACACAGATAAGATATTCCAACAGAATAATAAATAATGGAACCAGGTCCGGCGTAAACGCACAGACAAGATATATTCGACAAAATAATAAATAATGGAACTAGGTCCCGTAAGCTTACAGATTGAGGATATTACGACGAGAATAATAAAGAACGGAATATTAGAAGAATTTCACAATGTATGCGGTACTTCGCATAAACAGGTTATTCCAACATAATAATAAAGAATGGAATAACAGAAGAATTTCACCAAGTATATGGTAGTCCGCGTATACAGGTTATTCCAAATAATATCCTTTACGAGTACGACAATTATATCCCCTACCTTAAAAGAAATGTATTCCGACTGGTAGGGCGAGAATATACTTGAAGAAAACTTGCACTACACTCAAAGCTTTCTTAAACTCTAAAGAAATACGCTCAAGATTATAGAAGAAGAACTCTCTCTATAGTTTCTCTCTCTAGAGTTTCAGTGAATTCGTAAGAAATAATGAAGGAATGTGTAGAGCCCCCAAATCCGGGTACTTGAAACCCGAACTCGCTGCTTTACGATACCATTTCTATGAGCGGAATAATACTAATAATAATAACAATAATATAAAATTCAAATTTAATTTACATAATTATTAGAGTCTAGCTCCCAAGTACGTAACCTTTATTACATTCATTACATATCATGATAGATAATATATATCATACTTGTCTTAATAAAGTTAACTATTACATAAGGTAACATTTCTCTCATTCAACAACCTTTCCCTTTCCCTTGTTCTTAGCAGAGCTCTCTAGTCGTTCACACTTAGCTGAAAACATTTAAATTAAGCAAGGATGAGCATTTGAATGCCCATCAAGTAATAGCAATTATATATATAAGCTGAAAGAATTTAATTTTTTTTTATACTACCCTTCTACAACGATTTCAATAGTTGTGAAGTAATCTGTACCAATGATAATAATATATCAATTCTATACCAAATCTTTGAAACTACGTACTGACTATAAATAGGGTTTATATGACATACTATGAACATTGTTTTCATTTTCGAAAAGGTTAAACAAAAATTCATCCTATAACTGTCATAACTTACAGGCGCAGAGGGTGATCAAATGGTGTTATGCCCTGCATTGTTCAATACTACGATGCAAGAAACGAGGGTATCGTTCACTCTGTCACCTCAGGTGCATAAAAGTTTTCCGATATAGGGATGTTCATACTGTATCGGGTTCCAAATCAAAGGTTTTATCTTGTTCAACAATAATCTATAATTCAACATATATGTATACGGGTAATTGACAAAGATATATCAACATGTGATTAAATACAATGATTATCCAAGTGGGGACACTTGTATAACCATTTATCGAAATTAACGAACAAAATATATATCTGAATTATCATATACTAACATGTTGATAATCAATGGGCATATATAATATAAGGTTAATAATATGTACAGTAATAATATAGTTTAGAAACATTCTTACTCATGTCCATTGCATAAAGAAAATGCAAAGGTAAGATACTTGCCTGATGCGCTGCTTATAATTTGCAACTTAGTTTTATCTTTTATATAACCACCTATCAGTAATAAGATCATTTTACTTGATTAGAATATCATATTATAACACATAACATCGCTTATTGCAATTCAAGACATACCCTAATTACATTGGCACATATGTTTAATAACCATTGAATCACAAATAATCACTTATATCTAATCCATTTATCTAAGTCCAGATCAATTTCTGAAACATGTCGATCAAAATTCGGACGGTTTTATCGGGTAATTATCGAGTCTAAGACTCTATTCTGTAACTTAATATCAGTCATACTATTTTTAAATGACTTATAATAATTTTAAAACACTTATTATAATTTATCATGAATTTTCAAACATCGGAATCATTATTAAATGATTTAAATATTAAACAATTCTATTATCATTAATATTTAATTAATATTAAACTATTAATAAAATCATTTCCAAAATGTTAAAGTTATTTATAATAACTTGAAATACTTTTTAAAGTATTAATATTACCCTTAAATGATTTTTAAAACATTTAAAATCATTCTTAAATAATTACCATTAATATTAAAGTATTAATGTTCTATTTATCAAAATATTAAAAGTCATTAATTATAACTTAAAATATTTTAATTCATTTACATCCCTTTTAAATGATTTTTAAATTAATAAAACCATTTATAAACTATTTATTTAATATAATTATTAAATAAATTTATTATCATTAATAATAAATTAATAATTATTAATATAAAATTATTAATGAAATTATCCTTTAAATATTAAAAGTTATATTTTATAACTTAAAATATCTTTAAACACTTTATTTTCATTTAAAATGATTATTATAATATTAAAATTATTTTTAAACTAAATTATTTAATATAATTATTAAATAACTTTAATATCATTAATAATAATTAATTAATGAAATTTACCTTTAAATATTAAAAGTTATTAAAATATTTTTAAATACCTTATTATTATTTAAAATGATTTTAATATAATAAAATTATTTTTAATTAATTTATTTAATTCATTTAGTAAATAACTTAATATTCATTAATATTAGATAATTAATGAAATTTGTTTTAAAATATTAAAATTTATATTTTATAACTTAAAATATTTTTAAATAACTTATTATCATTTAAAATGATTTTTAATTATAAAATCATTTTTAATTTATTTATTTAATGCATTTAATAAATAAATTAATTATCCATAATATTTAAATAAATACTAATATTTATGAAAAATATTTCAAATTATTAATATTTAATTTTAATAATTTAAAAATAATTTTTAAAATAATTTTTCTATTTTTCAAAAATTAAATACTATTTTTAAATAATTTTCGGAATTAAAATAATTAATGTTATTAAAAGTGTCGCTAAAGATCGCTTTACATGACAGGTAACCGTCGCTATAGGTGTTCTTCGTGTTCTTGGCTAAACCCAGAACTTCATAGCCAGTTTGCAAGGTATCGAGTTTGACCAATCATAATTTCGCGTGTGTTGTGTTTCTGGGTCTGTTGTTTGTCAGATCATGTAGTACAAATACAAGACTACACGATCCAACAATAAACATCATCATAACGTGCACAACCAAAGAGATCTGATCTCTCAAACAAGCTGTCAGACATGTTTTTCATTTACAGGTTACCCGAAATGAAAACAGGAATGTCTCATCCATTTTCGCCTCTATAATAACATGTGATTCTTGTCGTTTTTTGTGTGAAATAAGGCATGAAGTATGTAGCCAGAATGTAATACTATTGACCTATTACAAAATATACATATAAAAACCTTACAAACAACTGATCCAGTCCGGTCAAACCATGTTAGAAGACATGCTCATCGATTTTCTGGGTTTCCCAAAAAACAGATGTCATGGTCGTTCTGCCTGGTTTGACCAACCATTACTTTCATCATGCTTAGTGTTTAGGTGATATAAAGATACCATAATGTAGTACAAACAACATAATACAACTTAGATACAAAACCAAGAACATATTATCAAACCACTGTCAGATCCGTGCTCATGAAAATCATGTCAGACCTTTCTGGGCTCGTTCTGGGTTACCCAGAACATGGCCAGTCATGGTTGGTCAACGGTGTTTGACCACCCATATCTTGCAACCTACAACCGATCTGACTCTGATTTGAGTTCCAGAGCAAAGATCTCACAGCATACTAAAAGATCAAACATTAAAACAACAAAAACATAAAACATAGAAAGATCTACACGACCTGACATTTGGTTGTCAGTCACAAAAAATATTTTCCCAAATTTTTTTAAATCTTTAAATCCGAGCCTCTAGATGTTATGGATCTAACATCTAGCAACCCAGATCATCATTAGACACCTTATATAACATGTTTAACACAAAAAAAAACAACATCAAACAATAGATCTTTGGACATAAATCTTGCTAGGGTTTTATACCTTTACTTTGATCTTCTTGTTCTAAGGCTACTGATTTGTTATGGCTGATCGTGGGGCTTGTTTCTTGACTGATTTTAGGAGAGAATTTCGTAGGTTTTAAGTTGAGAGAGATAAGTGGAGTGTTTGCTGCAAAAATAAGTGGGCAAATGAGATTTTTCTCTCTCCAATACTATATATGTAATGTGTTGGATGCATGAATGCTGAGATATGTTACTGGTTGCTGAGATTGTAAGTCACAATTTGTCAACATAGTTGGTCACCAACTCTAACAACTCTAACACTTGTTAAAATCCAATAATTCAAGAGGGTAAAATGGTCTTTTCGCTTGGAAATTTAAGGGCAATCTTGTCATTTGGCAAACCCTTAGGGTTTAACCCTAAGGTTTAGCACAAAACATAAGTAGGATTTAGCAATTAGGGTTTGTACAAAAAAATAAAATAAAATAAAATAAATAAATTTTAGTTTCTAAATTTTAAAATTAGGGTTTCATAATTATGATTAATTTTCTAATTACACTATACATGAACATTAGGGTTTAACATCTCTAATTATAATTAACTTTGCTAATTTAGCAATTAGGGTTTATATTTTTGGTAATTAGGGTTACCAAATTAAAATTAGGGTTTCCAATTACTAAATTAGGGCTCTAAAATAATTAGGGTTTAACAATTTAGGGTTTCTATAATTAACAATTATAATTTTAATACTTGTTAATTAATCATCTTATCACAATTACCAATAATCTCGAACTCTAATTTGAATTTCAAATTAGGGTTTTTCATTTCCAAAAATTAGGTTTTTATTAGGGTTTTCTAAATATTAGGGTTTTTAGAATTTTAATTAGGGTTGACCTAATTAATACATTTAATACACGACATAAATTATATTACACACTTATAAAACAATCTTGCACTCTAATTTGGATCTCAAATTAGGGTTTAACATTATTACTAGGGTTTGGTCATAATATACCATAATTGACCAACCATTATCAATACGGACATACAGTACATATTCATAGAACTGAAAAATCAAAATATAATTAATATTATATTATTATTCTCATACCTTGACAATAATCCAAAATTAGGGTTTGGATTTCATATCTGATTTATTCTTCCATATTTAACCTTAATAATTAAGGTAAAATAATTAACTTAATAATCTGTACTAAAATTCATATAATAAAATAATTATTATAATTATTCTAAAAATCTCTCCATATATTATTTAAATAATATATGATTATATTTTCATGGAAAATAGTTAATAAAAATATTTTCACTATAAAATTAATTATTATAAAATATACTTTTAATAATCAATAATTCTAAAATAAATTTACTTGTAAATAATCATGTAATAAATATATTTTATTTATCACATAAATACATATACACATATTCTTGTACAAATCCTCATCCTTAAAATAATAAAAAAAATTTATATAAAATTTCTTATTTATTTATATAGAAAATATCGGGTTATTTGAGAATGAGCTTTATTTATAGAAAAATGGATCGATAAGAATTAACTAACTCATGAGCGGTCGATTGATTTACTTTTAATCGGCGGTCCATATTTAAAGTTAAAATCCGACCAACAATCGAGAGTTCATACCAACTCGAGTTTTAAATAAAATATAATATATTTTATTTATAATCTAATAAAACTAATAACTTTATAAAAGATTTTACTATGCAAACACTATCACGGGCACTTATGCATAAAAAAATATAATATATTCTAATTATTGTCTAATAAAAGCAGTATAACTTTATAAAAGTATTACATTTTATATAAAAAGATTTTACCATGCGAAAACACTATGCACGATAGAATATAATATATTCTATTTATAGAATAACTTTATAAAAGTATTACATTTTATATAAAAAGCTTTTCTGTTTTATTACATTAATAATACAAATAAAACAAAACTGAGTGACTTATTACATAAGCATCAATAATCAATACCGTGCTATTTACCAAAATAGAAAAAAAATTTGAATATTTTATTTCAAAAAATTCGGGGTCTCACATACCCTATACTTGGTGAAATTCTTCTGTTATTTCATTCTTTATCATTATGTTGGAATAACTCAGTATATGCAAAAAAGTACCGCATGCATGGTGATTTACATTATTATTCCGATTCTTTATCATTCATTTGGAACATCCCGGCATGCATGCTTTTACGCATTTAATTTGGTTCCGCTTCTTTATTATTCTGTTGGAACATCCACATACGTGCTTTTACGCATGACTGGTTCTATTATTTATTATTATCGTTGGAATATCTTGCCGCATGCGTTTACGCATGACCGGGTTCCATTATTTATTATTCATTTGGAATATCCGCGCCGGTGCGTACGCGTGATGCAGTTCCATTATTTATTATTTTGTTGGAATAACCTTTGTTAGTGCGATTCATCGCATGTACCGGTGATTTCTTTTGTTATTCTATTCTTTATTATACTCAGTTGGTTAAAGTTTTGACTTCTATACTCCATAAAATTAGTGGAATATCCTTTATATTTGCGCTTCATCCAGTATCTTTTCATGGAAATATTCTTCTGAGCATTCTTGAATTTTACTCCACAAAGAAGTATCATGTTGACAATTTGGACGTTACTAATTTTTAGATAAATTAATTCTTGAACTTGTTTCATTGAATTATTATGTCATTGTCATGATGAGTTATGTTTGTTATTATGTGAACACGGGAAAGTTTCTTAGAAATCACAAAGGGTTAAAAATCAGATTTTGGTGAAAATGGAACATGAAATTCAATTGACCATATCTCCTATTATATTTTGAATTTTTGAGTGTGGTCAAGTTCTAGAGTTAGATCTATGAGTTTCCTAACTTATCCAAGTGGAATCACGGGAAAAAGTATTGTAGATTTTCGTGTGGACTGATTTTAGCAAAGGAGTCAAAAACTGAAAAGTGCCAAAAAGCTACTGCCAGAAAATTTAAAAGGGCACTTTCGGCCACTTAAATTGTGAGAAAAATTTTGGCCTTTTGGAACATGGAAATATATGATATAAAGTACCTTCTGTCCAAAAATGAGCTCATTCCGACTTAAAATGAGCAAGTTATGACCATTTCAATACTTAAGTTTTTCCGACGAAAAATGCTATAACCGGAGTTCTATAATTCCGATGACCATGAAATTTAAATTGGAAGCTCACGTTAACATGTGTAAGATCCTGCCAAGATTTGGAAATTTCTAGAGTTAATCTTGAGGTAGCTAATTTCTTAAGGAATTAATTAGAAATTGATTTTTGAAAAATAGTAAATGAATTTTAAAAATTCCAAGAAAAATATATGTTCAATATGGGACTATATTCTGCTTAATCCCAGAAAAGAAAAATATTTGGGACTGATTTGGTATTTTTCATAAAAATGAACTAGTTATGAGTAAATGAATTAAATATGTTATGTGAAGTAATAAAATTGGAAAATAGGATTTTATGGCTTGAGAATCCTATATAGGATATATGCAGATTTTGATGAGGTATTTGATCATTGATTATGAAATCTTATGAGTATGACATTTTTGAATGATTAAATGCATTATTTGATAAAGTGTAAACAATTAAAATAAATTGTTTATAAGTTTAAGAAATGATTAAAATATTGTTATAATATTAATGATATTAGTTTATGAGATTATTAAGTGATTGATAACATTTGGTTATTATTGAACATTTGGATAAATTGTATTATAAATGTTTAATATTTATCCTTTATCTCATTTGATTGATTCTTATATCATTGTCATCATCCTCATGCTTATATATTGTGTTGAAAGTCATCTTTGGTAGTAGTGCATAGATGGACTTGGTATGATTATGACCAAGGATTATTCGGTATAATCATGACCGTAATGTTACAAATGATGTGAAAAAAAGTCCTCGTTGGCCCGTAGTGCATTGATGGGATGATTTTTGGTATGATTATGACTATGGATTCTCTTCGGCCAATGGTGCAAAGATGAATTATTTTATGACATGATCATGACCGTTGATGAAAACACGATTATCTTTACCCCGTAGTGCATGGATAATTCGTGGTCGTGATATTAACGAATATCCTTGTTCGTAGTGCATGGATAATTCAGTGATATGGATTGATTATCGAGCTGTGTCTCAACGATGAAATATAAATTCATGGATGTGATATTAACGAATATCCTTGGCCATAGTGCTGGGGTAATTCGATGATGTGGATTATTTATTAAGCTGAGTCTCAGTGATAAAATATTTATTATACACTTTTAATTCGTAGAAGATAGTAGATATCATGCTCTACTTGACTCTTCTAAAATACAGTTGTATGTCTTTGACATGTAGTGCAAAGATGAATTATTAATAAATATCTTTGGCCGTAGTGCAAAGATGAATTTATTAGTATGATTATGAAAGCGAAATTACGATTTGGTATAACCATGATTTTTGATGTTTCAGGTGAAGATAGGTGATGAAAATTATCTTCGTCCTGGTTGCGAAGAGGAATTTAGAACCACAATTATGATTATGAGTTATTCATATGATTGTGGACAGGAATTGTTGATTTATTTTACATGGATAAAACATTATTGGTGGACTTTTAACATAGAGAAGATAATAGACCTTATGGTCTATTTTACTCTTCTAATGGATTGCTCGTTCACTT
This sequence comes from Panax ginseng, assembly GCA_020205605.1. Lineage (NCBI taxonomy): Eukaryota > Viridiplantae > Streptophyta > Magnoliopsida > Apiales > Araliaceae > Panax > Panax ginseng. The sequence goes on from CM035147.1 coordinate 2,438,300, forward strand.
TGCAACTATGGTTGAAAAGTTTTATCATCTACCATATGTTCTAAATCTCGATTTATTATTAATGAAAGCTATTGATAATTTAATTATCTTTAGTCATGATATTCTTTATTGGGCTAGTTGTGCTCACCCTTTTCGCTTCACAATTCCTTTCGTGTAATAAAGAAAAGTGTAAGAGTATTCTTGCCGAGTCGAGCGGGGATAACAGGGAAATAGAACAGTGGTCTCTAGCGGTGGAGGTTCTCCCTAAACAGTATAGAAAAATGTGTTGTATTTTATACAATATTTAGTAGTTATATTTGGCGAATCAAATAGGGTGAGGTGAACCCAACTTTGGAAGGGTGTTTTGCCACTATCATACAAGATGTCTAATGACATACAACCTCGTGTTATTATAAGACAGGGTTGTGCGCTTCCACTTGCTGAGTATATCTACGGGCACTACCTATATGATCTTGGAGTTTATTTGAAATATAATATTAACTTGGAGACAGTGGAGATAGTTATATGTCAAGAGAAGACTCACCATTGGAAAGAAGATGATAGTAATCTTCTCATTTTTCTTTGGGGTCTATTGGGTCAACCAAGGATAATTCTATGGACATATGATATCTATTATAACCTAGACGTATGGCCTCCCATGTACGAAGGTTTCCTTGAGCACTTCCCAAAGATTTTAATTTCTAAAACAGTTTTTGACTATACTTTTATGTAAAGTACCATTGTAAGGTTGTGGTCGAGGCACCATGAGTGTAAAACCCCAACTTTTTGAATAAAGATGAATTTTCTATAAATATTATTTTTGAATATTATGGGGTGAAATGGATATAATGTTATAGTTGTGGGTAATATTTATAAATTTTGCAAAGTACGCAAGTTGTTATATAATATTTGATTGGTCGGGGAATATTCGCTTTTAACAGAAATATTCAGATATAACTAAGACAATCATTGGTGGACCCATAAACGAAATTATTGTCGGATTGAGAAAACGACAAAAATACTTTATGAAAATAACGACGGAAGTTTTACTGCAATAAGCTGTTGAAACACCCGGTATTAAAAATGTAAGAATCTGGCATTGGTTGCATAGTAGCACACGGTATTAATTATTGATGCTTACGTGATAAGTCACTTTCGGTTTTGTTGGTATTATTAATTTAATAATACGTAATTTTTTTATATAAAATGTAATACTTTTATAAAGTTATTCTATAAATAGAAATTATTTTATTCTATTATGCATAGTGTTGCATAAAGTGTTCGCATAGTGTTTTGCATAGTAAAATCTTTTTATATAAAACATAATACTTTTATAAAGTTATCTCATTTTTTATTAGACAATAATTAGAATATATTATATTTTATTATATTATAGTGTTTGCATAAGGTTCTGCATAGTGTTTGCATAGTTAAATCTTTTTATAAAGTTATTCGTTTTATTAGATTATAAATAGAATATATTATATTTTATTTAAAAGATTTTGCTTTAAATATGGACCGCCGTCGATTAAAGTAAATCAATCTCGACCGATTTATGAGTTAGTTACTATGTACGATCCATTTTTCTATAAATAAGCTCATTCCTTCATTATTTTCTTACGAATTCTTTGAAACTCTCAGAGAGATAAACTATAGAGAAAGAAGAAAATATTCTACTACTTCACTACTCATATATCCAAAGACTCTTCTTCTTAAGGTAGGGAGTATTATTTCTTTTGTATTCATGAAGAGAACTTACATTATTCCATTCTTTATTATTCATTGGAATAACTTTTATATCGTGCTGCTACCCTATACTTGGTGACATTCTTCTATTATTCCGTCTTTATTATTCTCGTTGGAATATCACCGTCATGCGCTTTTACTGTGGGACCGATTAAATCTTTATTATTTTGTTGGAATATCCTCTCTATGCGTTTTACGCCGGACCTGGTTCCGTCTTTATTATTATTCTGTTGGAATATCCATGCTGCATGCATTTTACGGGACCGATTCCGCCCTCTTATTAGTATACATTGGAATAACCTGTCTATGCGAAGTACCGCATGCATGGTGATTTCTGTTGTTATTCCATTCTTTATTATTCTGTTGGAACATCCCGTCGGTGCAAATTTCGCCTGACCTGGTTCCGTTATTTAGTATTCTGTTGGAATAACTTGTCTATCCGAAGTACCGCATGCATGGTGATTTCTTTTGTTATTCCATTCTTTATTATACTCAGTTGGTTAAAGTTTTGACTTCTATACTCCATGAAATTAGTGGAATATCATTGATAATTGCGCTTCATCCAGATCTTTTCATGGAAATATTCTTCCGAACATTCTTGAATTTTACTCTACAAAGCGAGATCATGTTGACAATTTGGGACGTTATTGGTTCTTGGACAAATTAATTCTTGAACTTGTTTTATTGAATTCTTATATCATTGTCATCATCCTCATATTTATATTTTTGAAAGTCATATGTGGCACTGTAGTGCGTAGATGGACTTGGTATGATTATGACGAGGATTATTCCAGTGTAATCATGACCGTAATGTTACAAATAATGTGATAAAAGTCCTCATTGGCCCGTAGTGCATTGATGGACGGAGTTGTTGGCATGATCATGACCATTAATGAATACACAAATATTTTTGGCCCAGTAGTGCATGGATAATTATGGTCGTGATACTAAAGAATATCTCGGGCAGTAGTGTGAGGGGTGATTCGATGATGTGGATTATTTATTGTTTGAGTCCAGCGATAAAAGTGATGAAAAATCTTTTAAATCATAAAAGATAGTAGATTTTATTCTCTACTTGACTCTTTTAATGAATTGCTTGTTCAAGCTGCTTGATTAAACTTGATGTTTGTTATATTGTATCGGTTTAACATTGTTTAAGACTAATGATAATTTATCTCGCATTATCTTAGTCATAATATTTCTTCTTGGGCTAGTTGAGCTCACCCTTTCTTTCATTATTTTCTTCTGTGAAATGAGAATATAAATGGAACGAGTCGGGAAGCGGAGTGATGGTCTAGATGGTGCATTAGTAGTCCTCACTATTACGTGAAATAGTGTGATAATAATTGTGATGAGGACTCCTTTTGAGTTTGTATACTCTCTAGTAGACAATATTTGTATTCAAACTCACAGTTTATGTTTTGTCGATTGTATACACGACGGTTGTATTATTAAGTTGTATTTGAATTACGTACCATGTATCTGGCAACTCAAGATGGGTGATGTATACCTAACTTTGGGGGCGCCACGGTTAGTATCAAAGCTTAGGATATGATCCTCAAGCTAAGATGTGAGACTAGAACTAGGAGGGAGAGGCGTGGAATTCCTTCGCTAGTATGACCTACCTACCTAAGTTTATTTGGTATTTAATTGGCGGTCAAAGTATAGGGATAATATGTCATATGTTAATTAACCTTTGTTTTGTGGATCTCTGAAAATGACATTCGAGAATGTTGAGAATAGCAATGGAGTACAAGAGACTGTGGAGTCTCCACATATCAATAATCAGGATAATGTGCATCAGGAAGGCGACAATCCTCATGAAAATAACAACACAGACCGAATGATGAATAATGGATTGTTTAGAGGCTTTATGCAATTCATGCAACATCAGGCGAGAGCGGCTCCTGTCCAAAATGTAGGTTGAAACACTCGGACGGTCACCGCTAAATAGTTCAAGGAGCTGGGACCACCGGAGTTTAGAGAGCCAAAACCGCTTAAGGAGGAAGCATGGATAAAGCAGATCACCAAGATATTTGATGTCTTGGGATGCTCCGAGGAGCAAAAGGTTCCCTTCGCCACCTTCATGTTGCGTGAAGAGGCAGATTACTGGTGGGAATCTATAAAATGTACCCAGCCTGACGCACTCAAGATGTCTTGAGAGAAGTTCCAAGAGCTATTCAACGACAAGTACTTTCCCGAGAGTATTCGTCACATGAAAGAAGTGGAGTTTATCAAATTGGAACAAAATAATATGACCGTGTTGCAATACGAGGCTAAATTTGCGGAGTTATCCCGGTTTGCATCCCATTTGATCGATAATGAGGAGTGAATGACGCGAATGTTTTTAAGAGGTTTGAAACTGGAGATACGTCAATATCTTATTTCTCATAAACCGTGTTTGTACTCGGATGTTGTAAATAGGGGCTCGATTATTGGAGGCTTGTAATGAGTCAACGCAACCAAGAGAAAGCAGCCGGCAGCATGAAAATACTAGTGGTATCAGTCATCGAAACGGTGACAACAAACGTGGAGGGAATTAGCATGCCAGAAATGGTAACCACATCGGTGGTAATCTTGGCCAAGACAGTAAAAAGGGATATTTCAAGAAAAGGAGATTCAACAATGATGAAAAGGCGCCAAGACCAAAGAACTGTGGTTAAGGAAGGAGAACGACCACCTCCATCATATGCTTCAAATGCGGAGGGAGGGACATATCGGTCCAAGCTACGCGATGCCATCCAAAGCGTGTTATAATTATGGAAGAGAAGGTCACCTAGCCTGATTTTGTCGTTCACCGAAGACAAGTTCAACTAAGATGGAGGCACCAAAGGCCATCCCAGAAAAGTCAAAGCCGGTGGTGCAAGGGAGAGCATTTGTTGTGACCTCCCAAAAAATAAGGAACCCGAACGAGGTCATCACGGGTAAGCTTATCATAAACTCTAGTGAAGTCTATACCTTATTTGATACCTGGGTTCTACCCATTCTTTATTTCTCCTACTTACGCTCAACGATTAAATTTGACTCAGGAGAAATTAGACTTTGACTTATCTGTTGAAACTCCAGTTAGGAGAAACCTTCATTACATCCACTTTGTTTATAAGTCTTGTTTGATTCAAATCGGTAATCTTGACGTTACACCGTCGATCTTTACTCCTTAAAAATACTTGCATTTGACGTGATTCTAGGGATTGATTGGTTAACTACTCCTCATGCTAAAATTGATTGTTTTCGTAAGGTTGTTAGCTTTCATATTCCTAATAAACCTATTATGCGAATTCAAGCGACCAAACCATTAAAATCAATCACAGTCATCTCAAGCCATACAACTATTCATTTATTGAAAAACGGATGTCAAGCTTTCTTAGCTCATGTCACGGATTTAAACAAAAATACGTCAGATTTGAAGGATATTTCTATTGTTAATAAATTTCACGACGATTCCACGAAGAACTTCCTGGCCTACCCCCAGAGCGTGAAGTTGAATTTTGTATCGACCTTGAACCCAATACAAAACCCATTTCCAAAGCCCCATATCGAATGGCTCCTATTGAACTTCAGGAGTTAAATACCCAATTGCAGGAATTGTTAGACATTAGTTTCATTTGTCCTAGTACGTCTCCTTGGGGTGCTCCTGTTCTATTCGTGAAGAAGAAAGATGGGAGTATGAGACTTTGTATTGATTATCAGGAGTTGAATCATGTCACCATCAAAAATAGGTACCCGTTGCCACGTATTGATGACCTGTTTGATCAGTTACAAGGAGCATAATTTTTTCAAAGATCGATCTTCGATTCCGGATATCATCGGTGAAGGTTAAAGCGAGGATATTCCAAAGACTACCTTCGAACTTCAGACGGGCATTATGAATTCTTAGTCATGTCTTTTGGATTGACTAATGCTCCTGCTGCCTTCATGGATATGATGAACCGAGTATTCAAGGAATATTTGGATCACTTTGTGGTCGTCTTTATTGATGACATCCTTATTTATTCCAAAAGCCGTGAAGATCATGAGCAACACTTGAGGTCGATACTCCAAAAGCTTCGTGAATATAACGCTTTATGCCAAGTTAAAGAAATGCGAGTTCGGCTTGAGAAGTAGCATTCCTTGGGCACGTAGTATCAAGTCATGGAATATCTGTTGACCCAACAAAGAATGAAGCTATTCAAAGTACAGGAGCAACCTAAATCGATGGCCTGAAGTACGTAGCTTTCTCGGATTATTTGGTTATTATCGGAGATTCGTGGAAGGATTTTCTCGAATCGCTACTCCATTAACTCGGTGACTCGAAAAGATACAAAAGTTGATTGGCGAGGATGTGAGAAGAGTTTTCAAGAACTCAAAGGAGACTCATTTTCAAGACTGCTCGGACAATCCCATCTGGTTCGGAGGGATTTGTCATCTACAGTGATGCTTCGAGCAAAGGGCTAGGATGTGTTCTCATGCAACATGGGAAAGTCATAGCCTATGCCTTAAGACAACTCAAAGAATATGAGAGTAATTATCCTACTCATGATCTAGAGTTGGCAGCTGTTGTCTTCGCACTTCAAATTTGGAGGCATTACTTGTATGGAGAGAAAGTGGAGATCTTTACGGATCATAAAAGCCTCAAATATTTCTTCACTCAAAAGGAACTCAACATGCGACAACGACGTTGGCTTGAATTGTTGAAATATTATGATCATACCATCCAATACCATCACTCGAAAAGCGTGGTAGCTGACGCATTGAGTAGAAGATCATATGCGGGTACGAGTGCAATATTCACAACACAAAAGCCTATTTTGTGTGACTTGCAAAGGATGGAGATAGAGTTAAAGACTCCAGGGACCCATGTGATGATGGCGAATATACGATTAGAACTAACTTTAATTGATAAAGTTAAAGTTTCTCGATTCTGAGAAATGGCGATGCGTCACGAGGAAGAAAGTGCAAGAAGGTGCTATGCCGGAAATAAGAATCGATGAGGAAGGAATACTTCGAGTCAACTCCAGACTTTGTGTTCCTAACAACACTGATTTAAAGTATAAAATCATGATGGAGGCGCACAACACACCATTTGCAATCCATCCTGGGAGTACCAAAATGTATCGTGATCTTCGACATACATTTTGGTGGAGCAATATGAAGAGAGAGATATCAGAGTTTATCTCAAGGTGTTTAACTTGTCAACGAGTCAAGGTGGAGCATCAAGTACCAAAAGGTCCATTGCAACCACTTGAAATTACAGAATGGGAGTGGGAGCACATTACCATGGATTTCGTTACCGGTCTTCCCAAATTTTATCAAGGCATAAATGTGATTTGGGTCATTGTTGATAGATTGACCAAGTCTGCTCATTTCTTACCGATACGAGAAACTTATACACTTGAACGTCTTGCTCGTATGTACATAAACGAGGTTGTAAGATTGCATGGTATGCCAGTATCCATAGTTTCTGATCGAGACCCAAGATTCACTTCACGATTTTGGGTTAGTTTGCAGAAAGCTATGGGCACAGATTTACGATTTAGCTCGGCATATCATCCTCAGACGGATAGACAGTCGGAGAGGACTATTCAAACTCTTGAAGATCTATTAAGACTCTGTGTCCTTGATTTCAAGGGAAGTTGGGACAAGTTCTTACCATTGGTGGAGTTTTCCTACAACAACAGTTATCAAGCAAGTATTGATATGGCTCCATTTGAAGCGTTGTATGGAAGAAAGTATCATTCTCCAATATGCTGGGATGAGGTAGGAGAAGCAACGTTGTTGGGACCGGAGTTGGTACGTATGACTACAGAAAATATTCAAACGATCCGACAACGTATAAAAACCTCACAAGATCGATAAAAGAGTTATGCTGATCTTCTTCGAAAGGATGTGGAATTCGATATAGGAGATCATGTGTTGTTACGTGTTGCTTCATGGAAAGGAGTTACGAGATTTGGAAAGAGATGAAAGCTCGATCCTCGATTCATCGACCCATTTTTAATCCTCGATCGAGTAAGGCGTGGTCCTATAGACTCGCTTTTATCGCCAAGTATGTCTCTCGTGTTCATAACGTTTTTTCATATATCCATGTTACGTAAATATGTGAAAGATCAAGAACCACATTATTGAAAGTTAGAACCGAAACTAAATAGCGGAATATTTAACATATGAAGAGGTTCCTGTTCAAATCTTGGATAAGAAGGAACATATTCTACGCCTCAAGGTTATACCTCAAGTCAAAGTTTTGTGGAGAAACCACGATGTTGAGGAAATGACTTGGGAGTTAGAATCAAATGAAATCAAGGTATCCTTACCTCTTCGACATACCAGGTACGTACTCTAATTTCGAGGGTGAAATTTCATAAGAAGGGGAGGTTGTAAAACCCCAACTTTTATGAATAAAAGATGAATTTTCTATAAATATCATTTTTGAATATTATGGAATGAATTTGATATAATGTTATAGTTGTGGGTAATATTTATAAATTTTTCAAAGTACGCAAATTGTTATATAATATTCGATTGGTCGGGGAATATTCGTTTTAACAGGGAATATTTGTACAACGACACAATCATTGGTGGACCCCACAACGGAATTATTGTCGGATTGAGAAAATGACAAAAATACTTTATGAAAATAACGGCGGAAGTTTTACCGTTAACTGTTAAAACACCCGGTGTTAAAAGTATAGTAATACGCGTAGTTGCACAGTAACACACGGTTTTAATTATTGATACTTATGTGATAAGTCACTCAGTTTTGTTTTATTGGTATTATTAATGTAATAAAACAGAAAAGCTTTTTATATAAAACAGAATACTTTTATAAAATTATTCATTTTATTAGGCTAATAGTAAAATCTTTTTATATAAAACAGAATACTTTTATAAAGTTATCTGTTTTATTAGACAATAATTAGAATATATTATATTTTATTATGCATAGTGTTTGCATAGTGCCTGCATAGTATTTGCATAGTAAAATCTTTTATAAAGTTATTCTTTTTATTAGATTATAAATAGAATATATTATATTTTATTTAAAAGATTTTGCTTTAAATATGGACCCATGTGATGATGGCGAATATACGAGTAGAACCAACTTTAATCGATAAAGTTAAAGCTGCTCAAGCTACAGACCTGGAGCTGATGCGTATAAGGAAGAAAGTATAAGAAGGTGCTATGCCGGAAGCAAGAATTGATGAAGAAAGAATACTTCTAGTCAACTCCAGACTTTATGTTCCTAACAACCCTAATTTAAAGTATAAAATCATGATGGAGGCGCACAACACACCGTTTTCAATCCATCTTGGGAGTACCAAAATGTATCGTGATCTTCGACATATATTTTGGTGGAGCAATATGAAGAGAGAGATATCAGAGTTTATCTCAAGGTGTTTAACTTGTCAACGAGTCAAGGCGGAGCATCAAGTACCAAAAGGTCCATTGCAACCACTTGAAATTCTAGAATGGAAGAATGAGCTTCTATTTATAGAAAAATGGACTGCATAATAACTAATTCATGAACGGTCCAGATTGATTTACTTTAATCTGACGGTCCATATTTAAAGCAAAATCTTTTAAATAAAATATAATATATTCTATTTATAATCTAATAAAACGAATAACTTTATAAAAGATTTTACTATACAAACACTATGCAAGCACTATACAAACACTATGCATAATAAAATATAATATATTCTAATTATTGTCTAATAAAACAGATAACTTTATAAAAGTATTTATTTTATATAAAAGATTTTACTATGCAGAGAATACTATGCGGATACCTATACAACACTATGCATAATAGAATATAATATATTCTATTTATAGAATAACTTTATAAAAGTATTCATTTTTATATAAAAGATTTTACGTATTATTACATTAATAATACCAACAAAACCGAATGACTTATCACGTAAGCATCGATAATTAATAAATGGTGTGCTACTTATGCAACCACGCATTATCAGCATTTCTTTAACACCGGGTGTTTTCAGCGATTAACAGTAAAACTTCCGCCAGTATTTTCATAAAGTATTTTTGTCATTTTCTCAATCCGATAATAATTCCATTCATGGGTCCACCAATGATTGTACCGTCGTATAGATTTTCTCCGACAAAAAGAATATTCCCCGACCAATCGAATATTATATAACAACTTGTGTACTTTGCAAAATTTATAAATATTACCCATAACTATAACATTATATCAAATCCACACCATAATATTAAAAAAAATATTTCGAGAAAATAAAATCTTTATTCATAAAATCTGGGGTCTCACAATCTCCCCTCCTTATGAAATTTCGCCCTCGAAATTTACGTGACGTACTGGTATGCCGCCAAGAGGTGAGGATCCTCGACTGACTTCATTTGATTCTAATTCTTGAGGTATAACCTTTGAGTGTTGAATACGATCCTTTTTATCCAAAATTTTAACGTGTATCTCCTCATACGTTAAATCTTATGCTATATCGTTTAGTTCTAATTTAATGAAATGCATATTCCCAATCGTGCATGGAATAGTGAAGCTCCCCGGGTCCTTGAGTTTTGGTGGTAATTTATGCTGTAGTACCGCACTGCACTCCTTTGTTAATGCCACAGTTTCAAAATCTTCCCATTTCTTTTCCTCGATAGAATCCCTTTCATGAATTTTAATGTGAATCGGGCATTTGTTCAGGGCTTCGCAAATGGTATGTTAATTTGAAGTTTCTTGAAAACTTCCAAAAATCTTGAAAATTGCTTATCTATCTTTTGTTTTTGAACTCTTTGCTGGAATGGTGGGGGAGGATAAACAACTGGTTTGTTCACTTGGTTGATTTTATCCGTTTGGTTCTCTTTTCCTTGATTTATCTCACCCCCCGTATTTTTTATCTCTGTTGCACTTTCCTTTGTAATTGAAATTTCTGCCTCTTTATCCCCAAGTTGTTTTCCATTTCTCAGCATAATGGCTTGACACTGCTCTTGATTACCCTTAGGATTTTTCTCGGTGTTACTTGGCAGTGTTCCTTGTGGTCTACTGTTCGTTTCCTTTGCTATCTGACCCATCTGAATTTCTATGTTCTTAATCGCCAGCTGGGTGGTGGCCATGAATTTATCCAACTTATCCTCCAGATATTGAACTGTTGGTTGTTGATTCTGGAAACCTGGAGGATATGATTGTCGTGAAGCTTGATTCTGTTGGTTGTTTCTCCATGAGAAATTCGGATGATTCCTATTTCCTTGATTGTATGTATTCTGATATGTATTTTTATGAATTCTGTCAGAATTACGATTGATGAATTTGCTGCTTCTTTGGATTAATCGCGCATTGATCCGTTGGTGCTCTCCCGCGCACAACTCACATATTATTGCCAATTGCTGTACTTGCTGTGTTTGTTGTGCTTGTGTTGCTTTCACCGATTCCAACATCGTTGAAAGTGCAGATATCTGTGCTTGCATCATTTGTCATTATCTACTTCTAATACCGGTTGTTTGCGCTTCGGGTGTCATTCTCTTGTTGTGGCCCTTTGGTAGTTATTAGCCGCCATGGTTTCAATCAACTCATATGCTTCCTCGTAACTCTTAGCCATGAATGTTCACCTTGACGTATTTGCATCAATACTCATCCTCAGATTCCCATGTTGTCCATTGTAAAAGGTGTTCATTTGTAGCCACTGGGGCAATCCATGATGTGGGCATTTTATGAGCAGTTCTTTGTATCTCTCCCAAGCCTCATATAATGATTCCCATGTTCATTATTCAAACATTGTAATCTCGTTCCTCATCTTCAGATTTTACGGTGGAAAGAATTTTGCGAGGAATTTTTGAGCTAAATCCTCCCATGTTGTTATCGAGCCGGACGGTGAGAGAATGCAAACCAACTCTTCGCTTTGTCCCAGTAAAGAGAATGGGAACAATCGAAGTCTCACCGCATCATCCAAACCCCATTGAACCTAAAAAGTGTCGCAGACATTTCCAAAAAGTCGACCAGATGTTCATTCGGATCGTCATTTGCAAAACCCCCGAACTAAACTGAATTCTGAATCATTTGTATCATCCTGAGCTTAATTTGAACATATTTGCTTGCTATTCTTTGGTCTAGTGATGCTTGATTGCGATTCAAGAACCTTGGGTGTTGCGAAATCCCTTAATGCTTTTCGATCTTCTACCGCTTATTATCGTTACCTCTTCCTTTTCAGATGTTTCGAATTCTTGCCTCGTTTCCTTGATCCACTTACTCAACCTCTGAAACCTTTTCTCAATGTCGTCCTCAAAAGGCAACAAGTCTGCATTTTTGGACCGAGTTTGCATAAACTGCTTTCACACCTGAAATAGAAGAAACAATACAAAAATAAAAAATGTCTAAGTAAAACTAGATTAATTAAACTAATATTGTAAAACTATTAAGAATTATACTAAATAGTCCCCGGCAACGGCGCCAAAAACTTGTTGGGTAAAATCTATATACGCACAACACGCAAGTATACGTGGTCAACAAGTAATAAAGTGATAAGTAGAGTATCGTTCCCACAGAGACAATTTAATAATAAACTTAACTTCACAATTATCAATTTCTTATTAATCTTAATTTTATTAAACTATCCAATTCAATGATTAAAAATAATTATTCTAAATTAAAAAGTAATTACACTATCACAAACCAATCACAAATATCAAAATCTAGAATTTCAAACAATTAATGCAAAATTAGACTTATGATTTCACCCTAAGCTTCACTCTAATTTTAACACCTTTATTCCAATTCAATTCACTATCTCAGTTTATTAATCAAGAACACGAACATAGTATTAACCACCTCTCGATGTACTAATACCGTATTAATGTCAATCCACAATTAAGATAGAAATCCGTTAAACACCTTAAGCAACTAACTCACTAAATCTCTATGTGAATTACAATTGAAGAAGGTTGAAGAATAAGTTCTCTATCCGATTACATGCGGTGTCAAGCATATCTCTACCTTAGCACTCATCAAGTTTAAGCTACTAACAAAATCCTGAACACATGTTATATCAACTAAGTCTAGATTTGAATATCCTCTCTCGATTCCATCCAACTCCACAAAGAATTGTTGATCAGGCAATTCATAGATTCAAGCACAAATCAATATAGATAAACTGGAAGATAGCTTATTAAATTGGAAATCAAAGTTTATAAAACCATAGATTCACTCAAAGATCCATCATAAGCCTAAAAATTGATTTAGTTCATAATAAACGAAATAAACACTGAATAAATCATGGAAATCATATTTTCAATTACAAATAATAGACTAAGATGAAGAATATTGAAGAACACCCCTCACGTAGCCTAGAATCGCAATCGTCTCAAAAATCGCCTTGAATTACTCCTCCAATGCTTGCTATAAAAACTGAAATTAATCTTCGTAATTTGCCTTGTGTGTCCCCTAATCTCAGTGTTTGATGTCCATTTATATACTACAACATGTATTCTGATTAAAATTCCATGCATATACAAGTCCCAAGTCATCACCATCACTAAAACTCCACACTTGTAGCACTAGAAACCAATTAGGAGTTTTCAATTTTCGAGTACCCAGCCCCAGCTGGATGTTTTCCTTTACATGCTTAAATTTTACATTTGGTACCATTCTCACATCTGTTTGCACCAGGACCCCCCTATTGGATCCTAGCATTAAAAGGTCCGGCCTACCGGGGTATTCTCGCCAATCACTTTTTCTCTCGCTAGAACCTCCTCTGTTAAAACTGCCATAACTTTTAAACCGGGAGGAGTTACGGGGCCCGCGACCTATCAAATCGAAGCTATCGACGAGATCTAAAACTTTAAATATTTGAGCTTTTAGAAATAACAAATGGATGACTGTTGAAATTTCATTGGAAGCAGCTGCTACTGTGTAATGACAACCGAAACAACTCTTAACTTTGTCTTTGTTGCTAGAAAGCCATACTCTCGCGTCAGAACTTCTAATTAAAATGATGTAAGACGTTCCTTAACATAATCCAAGTTCCACACCACAAATAAGAAATGCACATAAAATGAACATGAAAACCCGAACTTTATCCGGAATTGCTTTTCCTTGCAAATTGTATACCAATAGTTGCTCACTCTGCTTCCAAGCATATAATCTACAAAATGGAAATAAAATGCATGAATAGTAACTAAAAAACACGAGATTAAGCAAATAATTCAAGTAATAGATGCCGGATAAGTAGGTATAAAACCGACTTATCAGCGTCCATTCGCTGAGGGGTTCATAAACATTTCATATAACTATGAATCAAGAATGTCACATAAGTATGAGTTTTAAGAACTCGTACTTAACCTTATATCCTCTACCTATGACCTATCTATCTGTTATACACATGAGAAAGGAATCACCCTCTTAACATGCATATATCAAATAGCGCGACACAGATATCCCAATAATTATCCTAACTCCCTTCTCCATACGAATTTCATTTAATCCGTATTCATAATCCTTTCCTGAATCTGTACCAATTCATAGTACAACTGACACCCAACAATCTTGCTGTTAACTTTGCAATCATTCGCTTGATTCTTTTTCATACTATAACATTATCCGATCACGGGGTGATCTCATCGTATATATTATGATTCATTTCTATATCTTGATCGTTTTGTTTTACAATCTCCTATCACTGTACTTTTAGTCTTTTAGACTCTATCTATTCACCACTATTGTTCAACTTTATTATCAGAGTTAGGGAACTTTGTATCTTATAACTTCATCACGAGATTAAATCTTTGAATCTTACCGACTAACTAACTCTATTTGAGTTAGTACTTATCCTAATCATCTGCGGTTATTAGTCTGGGTATTCTACCTAAGGTTCATAATCTGACTTTGATACCAATCGTGATTTTACCCAGAAGAAGGTCCTGAATCACCGCAGATCCGGTTCGATCATTCTAACACTATTACTATATTTGCGGAAGATATAAACATAAATTGTTTATATAATAACTTTACACACTATTTTCCAAGGTCGAGTAACCTTAACTAAATACACAAATCATAACTTATTGAACACATAACATTATTATTATACAACTATTACAAATCTAATCGCACACATTAACTTTAAGTCGAATTTTTTAACCTTTTCCTCTTATATCGAAGCGTTTCGTTTAATCTGCAATGTTTATCATGATATAGCAAGGGTGAGCATAAGATTGCCCAACAAGTTTAAGTTCAATAATTTAACGATATATCATGATTAAAATAATCTGAATAATAAGCTGGCTATAATTCAACAATATAATTGTGAACTAGCAGAAACAAACTTTTGACTAAACAAGTATTATACATGAACAAATATATCCGGATAGAGCAGTAATGAAGGTGATCACCTTTCATACGATTTATACATACAATATGTATATAAAGTACAATTCTACAATGGCAATCAAAGAATGATTATCCATAAGCATATCTGAATGAAACAACTCTTAGTAGAGTTAAGTAAAAACAAACTTGCTGAACAGATTTGATTCTGCATGTATGCAATTTATAACGCTTTATCCAAAGACCTAATATTAGTAATATAGATCTCAATATTAGAATAATATCATCACAATATAATACTATTTTTATATATATATATATATATATATATATATATATATATATATATATACATAGAATAACCTAAACACATAACACATAACACATAACCCTATCAGTCTATAACACATATAAGACTCGGTATCAAGTCAAACTATTATAGTCTAAATTGAACCCGAAACAAATCTGACATCCCGATGGTCTAGGCGGACTTTTATCGAGTCTAAAACCATTATCTAAGATAATTTATTAACATTCAAAATATTTTTCATAAGCTCGTAATAATTTTTAAATAATTATTATCATTTATCATGAATTTTCAATCATTAATAACGTATTTATCTAATTTTAAATAATGATAATTCCTTTATCATTAATATTTATTTATTATCAAATATTAATGAAAATCATCATAATATTATAATATATTTATAATATATCAAAGTATTTTAATACCTTAAAATCATATTTATATGATTTTAAACACTTAAATCCATTATTCGATAATTATTTTTAATATTAAAATATTAACATTTTCATGACAAAATATCAAAAGTTATATTTTATAACTTAAAATATTTTTATAACACTTAAATCATTTTTATATGATTTATAAAACATTAATTCTATTTTCCTTAATTTATTTAATATATTTATTAAATAAAATAATTATCATTAATATTGATTTATTAATGAATTTCATCACAAAATATTAAAAGTCATCAAAAATAACTTCAAATATTTTCTAATATCATAATATATTTTTTCATGAATTAAATTATTTTTAAATAATTTATTTAATATTATAATTAAATAAATTAAATACCATTTATATTCCAAAAATGTTAAATGTTTTTGAAATATACTTAAAATAATTAAAAACTATTTTTCAGACTTTAAAATAAGTTTTCAAAATTTATTTTGTATTTTTAATAATTAAAATCATTTTTATCTATTTATTAATTAATTTTCGAAAAATCAGAAATTCAAAATTAATAAAGCTAGTAATTAAAGGGCCCTATAGCGACGATTCTGTCATATATAGGTGTTCTTGAGCACATTCTTCTTGAGTTTGCCCGTAACTTCAAGTTAGTTTACAAGGTTGGTAGTTTGACCGTGATTAAAACAGTGTTCGTGTTGATTTCTGGGAAGCTAATGATACTTAGAATGTAGTATAAGTGTAATACTACAACTATAAACCAAGCTCCGGGCCAATACACAACGAAATCAGAGAGATCAAAGACGCCTCTCAATATTCTGACAACGCTGTTCTTGAGTTTCTGGGTTGCCCAGAAACTCAAGCAGTGTTAAGGGTCCTTCTATACAGCCTTACATCGTTGATTCTAGGAATGGTTTGAGTGATCTATGAACTTAAACGTGTAGTAGAGGTGTCAGGGTATACTAACATAACATTAAATCCATCTTACAACATCACCATCAGTAGATCTATGCCGGTCAAACTACCTGTCAGGAACGGGTTCTTGAAGATCTGGGTTTTCCCAGATTTCTTCCCAAGCTGTTGGTCAACGCTAGTTTAACTGTGATTATTTTTCATTTCAGTTATGATATAAGTGATATAATGACTTTACTATGTAGTCTAAATATCCAACTACAACGTGAGAACAAAAACATGGACAAAATATCAAACGATTGCAAGATCTAGAGCCTGCAAAACCTTGTCAGACGAGATCTGGGTTTCTGGGTTACCCAGAAACCAGACTTCGTGAACAGTCAACGATGTTTGACCCACAATAACTTACGATCTAAACATAATATGACCCTGTTTCCAGTTTCAGATCATAGTCCTCATGTCATAGAACAAATATATAACTTTAAACACACATAACAATTAACACTGACAGATCTAGAGGCTCTGACATTAGGCTGTCAGGCCTTAATTTTCCACTTTTTCAGATTTGACAAAATGCTAGATTCGAGGACTTTGATGTTATGGATCTAGGATATAACAACCCAGATCATTAAATGACACCTTATTACACATATCTATCCAACAAATTACAACATTAACACAAAATTTTAATAAGGATTTCTAGAATTAGGGTTTATACCTCTTTAACCTTTGATTCTTGGATCTGATCTTGATGATCTGATATTGGTAGGCTAAGAGATGATATGTAACTTATCTCACTTTCTCACTCTATATTCCCGAAATTTAGAGAGAGAGGGTCTTGGGAGAAAATGAAAATTAAAGTAGGCATTCCATCTCTCTTAATCTATATAATTGATTGGATTCAATGAAATGGGCTGAGCTAGCTGGCTGATATGTAATAAAAGTTAGTCAATGGCTGATCTAGGTTGCTCAACCACTCCATATATTGGCAAGATTGCAAGCAACATCCAATAATGCACTAAAGGGCATTTTAGTCTTTTTGATTTTAATTTTAATGGCATTTTTGTCAATTGGCCTAACTCTTAGGGTTTGGAAACCTTAGGGTTTAGGGTTTAGAAATCCTTAGGGTTTTAGAAAAAAAATCTAGAATTTCCAAATTAGGTTTTTTTTTTTAAAAAAATTAATATTTCTAAATTATAATTATAATTTTCTAATCATAATTTAAATCTTGCTAATTAGGATTAGTATATCCTAATTAAAATTGATAATTTAAACAATTAGGGTCAAAATGGTCATTAGGGTTTATAACCCAGAAATTAGGGTTTCTAATAGCAAAATAATTTTCTAATTTAGAAATTAGATTTCCATAATTAGTAGCGTTTTCTAATTACTTATAACTTGAAAATTAGAATTAATATTTCCTAATTAACATTAAGATTATTTAATTAACACTTAGGTTTTCCCTATTTATAAATTAGGGTTTCAAATTCATAAGTTAGGGTTTAAAAATTTGAAATTAGGGTTTGCTAAATAATTAAGCTTTACCCTAATTAATATTATAATTAATAGCACTTGGGCATTATAATTATCCTTTAAGTTCCCAGATTAGGGTTTCAAATATTCAAAATCTGAAATTAAGGTTTTCAGATATGGTATTAGGGTTTTCTAATAATCAATTAGGGTTTCGAGTAATTCATTAGGGTTTTCCCTAATAAATTATAATTAATGACGTTTAAACTTATACCTAGCATTTAAATTCCCGAATTAGGGGTTTCAATATTCGAATTAGTGTTTCGAATTCTCGGAACCGAAATTAAGGTTTCAGAACCGGTTTTTAGGGTTTCTTATCCATTGCTAGGGTTTTCTAACCGAACGTTGACGTTCTTAACATATATCTAGGGTTTGTTACAGATATTGTTTATCTATCTGGTCAACCCTTGACCCTTAACCACATATTGTACACATGTACACAGAACATATTCACGTATACACTTAATCCTGAATAATTCACCTAAATGCTTCACAAAATTTTGAAATCCTCAAAATTCTATCTTAAAAATATCAAACGCATACACTAATTTTCTGTCTAGGTTCTAATTTTGAACCTTAAATCAATTAATTAAATTTTTAAAAAAAAAATTAAATTCTCGGGTTATCACACAAAACCTACAACTAACTATTACTAGAAGAGGGCAAACTATTGTCTTACAAGGTGAATCTGACCATGTGACACCTACTATTCAAATGATGAATTCTGGGGAGTTCAGCCAGACTTACAATCTTCTACCCATGGCTGTTTTGGGTATTTATTTGGGATACTTCCAGGGGAGGACAAGGTCCAGGAAGGAACATATAGCCATATTAGCCCTAGCAGAAGGGATCCAAAATCAGTCCAGTTGGCTGAAACCTGTCTTATGATGCAAGGGTTGTTGCAGGATTTCCAGGAGGTATTTCAGGAACCCAAGCGTCTTCCACCTAGGAGGACCTATGGCCATCACATAAAGCTTAAGGAGAATAGTCAGCCAGTCAGTCTGCCCTATAGGGTATCCCTATGTTCAGAAGGAGGAAATAGAGAAGATTGTGCAGGAGATGTTACAGAATGGTGTAATTCAACCAAGCAATAGCCCATATTCTTTCCCAGTTCTTTTAGTCAAAAAAACAAGATGGAACATGGAGGTTGTGTGTTGATTACATGTCTTTAAATGCTATGACCATCAAGGATAGGCCTATACCTGTCATTGATGAGTTACTGGATGAGTTACATGGCTGCAAGTGGTTTTCTAAGCTTGATTTAAGATCAGGATACCATCAAATTAGGGTACATGAAGATGACATACCAAAAACTACTTTTAGGACTCATAATGGCCATTTTGAATTCTTGGTGATGCCTTTTGGGCTCACAAATGCTCCGGCCACATTCCAGTCACTAATGAACCAAGTATTCCAGCCTTTCGTCAGAAAATTTGTCCTCGTCTTTTTTGACGATATGATAATTTATAGTAAGGATTATGATGAACACTTCGAACACTTAAGACTGACACTCAAACTACTACAAGATTACAAACTTTTTGCCAAAAGGAGCAAATGTATTTTTGGGACAGATTCTATTCAATACTTAGGCCACATCATATCTCCACAAGGGGTGGCAATTGATCCAGATAAAATTAAATGTATGGTGGAATGACCTGTGCCTAAGAATATAAAAGGGTTGAGGGGATTTCTAGGCCTAACTGGCTACTACAAGAGGTTCATCACGAATTATGGGTTGATAAACATGCCCCTTACTAATTTACTCAGGAAAGATAACTTCAAATGGTTTGACCAGGCAACTGAAGCATTCATGGCTCTTAAGGAGGCTATGACACAAGCCCCAGCCCTTACCATGGCTAATTTTAATAAAGCTTTTGTACTAGAAATAAATGCCTCCCACCATGGAATTGGTGCAATTTTGTCACAAAAAGGAAGGCCTATAGCTTTCCTTAGTAAGGCTATAGTAGGACAACATATGGGATACTCAACTTATGAAAAGGAACTTATGGATGTGGTTCATGCAATAAACAAATGGAGGCATTACCTGTTAGGGAATAAAGTCCTCATCAAGACAGACCACCAGAGTTTAAAGTATCTGTTGGATCAAAGGATTACAACAACCAATCAACAAAAAATGGATCACCAAACTTATGGGGCTGGATTATGAGATAATTTACAGAAATGGAAAAGAAAATGTAGTGGCTGACAGTTTGTCTAGGGATATTCCTTATCAATTGGACAAAACTGAAGAAGCTGGAGAGCTCAATCTGGTCATAACATCAATACCAAGCTGGGTCCAGGAGATTGCTCACTCTTGGGAGAAAGATGAAGGACTTAAGGAGCTTATTATGCAACTACAAATAGACCCCAGTAGCTTACCTGTATATTCTTTTAACAGTGGCAGATTGAAATTTCAGAATAAATTGGTGCTGGGGCCAGATTCTGATTTAAGGAGAAATTTCTTAGAGGAGTTCCATAGCTCTCCTATTGGGGGGCATTCTGGGATAAGGGGTACCTATGAGCGGATTAATCAATCTTTTTAGTGGCCAACATTAAGGCGAGATGTAACTGATTTTGTTAAAGAGTGTGATGTATGCCAACAACAAAAACATGAAAATGTCCTTGCTCCAGGTTTGCTCCAGCCTCTTCTAGTTCTAGATACTCCCTGGACTGATATCACCATGGACTTCATGAAGGGATGCTAATTCTATTTGGTATGATGATTATTTGGGTAGTGGTGGATAGACTTACTAAATATAGCCATTTTATTCCTCTCAAACACCCTTTCACTGCTGCTCATCTAGCCCAGCTTTTCATTTCTCACAAATACAAACTACATGGCCTACCTTCTTCTATAGTCTCTGACAGAGACAAAATTTTCATTAGCCTTTTCTGGCAATCCCTATTCAAACTTGTGGGTACTAAATTGCAAATGAGTACAGCTTACCATCCCCAAACCGATGGTCAAACTGAAAGAATCAACCACATTCTAGAATGCTATCTTAGGTGTATGGTGTCCCAAAAGCCACACGACTGGATTGCTTGGTTGGACTTAACTGAGTGGTGGTATAGCTCCCATTTCCACAATGGTTTACAAGCTTCCCCATTTGAAATGTTGTATGGGTATAAGCCTCCCCATTTGTCTTTTCATTAGTGGGGAAGGGTACATGACCCTACTACTAGGCAGTTTTGTAGAGATAAGTCCCAACTGCTCAGAATGCTTAAGCAAAATCTGGTGGAAGCTCAGTCAAGGATCAAGTACTATGCTGACAGGAATAGATCTGAACGAACATTTGTACCGGGGGACATGGTTTATTTGAAGGTCAGGCCTTACAGACAAGTCACCCTTGCTCAGACCTCTTTTGGAAAGCTAACTCCTAAATATTATGGACCATTCATGGTCGAAGTCAAGGTGGGAGCTGTGGCTTATAAACTGCAGCTACCAGGACACACTAAGGTTCACCTTATTTTTCATGTGTCACTGCTCAAAAAAAAGATTGGTTAGCGTTGCATTTCTTCTCCTTCTTTGCCTCTTGTGGATGCAAATGGTCACTTCCTAGCAGAACATCTGGCAGTACTTGACAAGAGGATGATCAAGAAAAACAATGCAGCTAGTGTTGAACTGTTGGTGTAATGGGAGAACTCTCTACCATCCGCAACCACTTGGGAAGATTGGGACCAGCTTCACTTGAAATTTCCTCATTTCCATCCTTGGGGACAATGATCTTCTTAAGAGGGAGGGACTGTAAGGAAGGAGCAAGAATTTGTTGCTAGCCTAATTAAGGATGTTGCAGTTAGTTAATTAGTTAATGAGGGTATCACAGTCTTTTTCTATTCCCAAGTCAGGTTATTAGTGTCTTTTGTTAAGGAAGGTTATTTCTATCTTTTTTGTTCCTTATTTCTGTTTTAGTAGAGTGAGGGAAACATGTGCTTAGCTAGCTAACCATTTGATTGTGATATAATCTGCTGAATAGTGATGTATTGGGATATGGAAAATGAAATATATTATTACTTCTTCCCCAAATCTCTCTTCTTCCCTACTTTGTTTTCTGCTAGTTCTCTACTAAATGTTACTGAATAAGTCCAATTATTGAGACTTGTTCCCTTACAGCTGCTACAGTATTGAACTAATTAAGCTAGTTCATTACAATATCACGGCCATTTAATTTGTTCCTTTATAATTAATCAGCCCAAAAGACTTGCTTCTCTTTTTGTTTTGTTGATAGTATTCTAAAGTGACGCAATATCTTAAATCCTAAATAATTACTCCATAATTTTATGGTAATTAACTACTAAACTATATATCAATTTATATATATATATACATATATATATATATATATATATATATATATATTACTATTTAAAAAATAAATATTGAATATATAATTAAAATACGAAAAATGAGACGACGACCAACTATGATTTCCTGTAAATATTGTGATTCTTGCATAAATAGAAGCACCATGGGTACATATATTTTGATATAAATTTTTTATCTAGTTTTTAGGCTAGCTTTAATATATCTAATGGGATTTCTTATTTTGATTTCAAAGGAGGAGTGCATGCAATAATATTTCAGGTAACACTATATACATATTTTTTTTTTTTTTTTATAGCAAATTTGTAATTTAAATTGTATACATTTTTGGCAGGGATTAGAGGCTGTGGTGAGTTGTCGGAGGGAAAATTGTGAAGATGAAGAGGAAGAGGAGGTGACACCAGAAGCGATTGAATGCACACCCAATTCTGTACATATTTCAGATTTGAGGGATATAGTTTCTGCACCTTTCTGATTCTTCTTTTCACTTTTCTATATATATATATATATATATATATATATATATATATATATATATATATATATATATATATGAAGAATCTTTTTATACAATAGGTTTTCTTTACCGAATGACTCAAGTCTTAGTATAATAGTGAATTTTATGTGTATAAATTGTGTACGAATAATTTTGTACAAGAGAAAAAGTAATATATAGGTCATATATCATTTATAATTTTTTTAAATTATTTATAAGAATTATTAAATTTTTTTTATCATTTAATATATAAGATAATATTGTTTGCTTATAGTTTGTACAAACAGAATTAATTAATTAATTTTTTTTTACAATATGGATAGCTTTAATATTCCATCGAAACTTTCCATTACTTGTGCTGCGTAATCACGTGCAAAAAGATAAATATGTAAGGGCTTAATTTCAAAATATTTTAGAGGGTAAATAAATGTCATAAGCAAGTTGTCTTAGTATTTTTAGTTTTTTTTCGTTTAGAATTATAAAAAAATGATATTTATGTCGATAAATATTTAACGAAGTTGGATTACGACTAACGTGAGTGTATATGATAAGATAAAATAAATAAATTAAAATAGAATCATTCTTAATTTACGTATATGCACATAGGTTGCAATCGGTTGAAAACTTGTTATAGAATTATATGTGCATAAAATTAAAAATATGTAATAGACTCGTGACGTAATAAAAGCATAGCTTTTATTTATTTGAAACAGTAATACAAGTATATATACCTTGTATCCATTACCAGACTGAACATCTCATGAGCAGTGTGGTGTATTATTCTTCCGGCAGCTTGATCCCAATTCTTTTATGTAAGGGCAAAAATTTAATGAAACAGAAAAGTTAATATTCAAAAGATTTAGATAATGGCACAAGTTCACGAAATATTTTACAAATGCAAATTATTAATCAAGGGTTTATTTGGTGATTACTTTTGCTTTCAATTTTTTTTTATTTCTGCTTCTAGTCCCTCCATTCGAGTTTACTTTTTAGAGGAATTCACACTTATTAAGGAAGTCATTTACTGCTTCAATTATGTCATTAAGATTGATATATATTACCACAATTATCTTTATATTAATTAAGAAAATATGTATAAAGTTGCCTAGATAAATGAGATAGAAAAGACATGCAATATAGGAAAAAATGTAATTAATATATACATCTTAAAAATTTGTTAACGTCAGTTAAATATATTGAAAAATTTTAAACGCTAAAACGTCAATTATTTAGAAATGTAGGGAGTATTTTTTTTAATATTCGTAGTAAAAACGTTGTTTGTTAAACTATTGTTGCTTTCAAAAAAGTGGACGCAAAACTTCGTTTGATAGGAAAAAAGTGAAAACACCAAAAATTTGTTTTCACATGAGTTTTTGATATTTTTCACATTATCTTCTTAGGACTCACCATCTTCCCAAAAAAATTATTTTAAAATATCAAAAACACACGGAACCATTCTTCTAACTATGATGAGATCCAAAGATGAAATCTCTAACAACAAAAATTAAAACTTGATATTTATATAAAATATGATAAAACCTAGTATTTACATTTAGTTACCAAAGATTTATATTTTCACCCGGCCAAAACATAAACATATGAAAACAAAATTAAACATGAAGGTAAAAACAGTTGGGAAACAAACCCAAAGATTTCATATAGACCTCCAAAAACTGATAATATCTTCTTCTAACACACTTTCTCCTACTACTATCTGAAGAATCATCATCATAACTAGTCAGTCTCTAGCCGTAGCAACTGTGTAAACATTCTCTAAAACTACCCCATAAAAAACTCTACTGCACATCAACAGGCTTGCAAAAATAGATACAAGTCCACTGAATATAGAAAGACATTTCCAAGAAAAAAGCCAATATCTTATCAAACTTCTTATAATAAACATTAATTTGAAGATCATTTTATAGTACTACAACTGGAATCTGAGTTTAAACCATTTATACGACAACAACTTAGACAAATAATGGATTGCACCTTAAAAAGGCACAATTTTTTATGATATGGAGTATTCCTTTACGTCGCCCTGCCCATGCCTGTAATGACTTCATGTAAAATATTTTCACCAATAACCATGTCATGTTTCCAACAAGCCTCCCCATGTAGGTTAATACAAATGGGCTATGAAAACACAACTTGGGCAGAATCAAAACTGAAAGGACTAGAAATCCTTATTATCAGAAGAGGATCACCAAATTCATATTCAAAAGAGTTGACAGGATACCCTCGATATAGCAAGGGAGGGAGATTAATGGCAGTTATTAGACTATTTGGCCCCATCACTACAGCACTGTGATCAACCAAAAACTTGAAGCAGCAATTATCACACAAAAAAGAGACCATTATCAAATCAACAAAGAATTGCACAGTTTCGAGCATAATAATCCATATTATAGAAATTATCATCACAAAATACTAGACACAGGTCAATCCGTGCCAACAGCAAGCCACTTTCTTCCTCAAGTCTCCTATGGGCATTTTGCCCCAATAAACCCACATACAAGTAGACTGACTCCCCCAAACTAAGTGACAAAGCGTCTTTAGTGCACTCGCCCACCTTCAGTGTCACCTTGGCCTTGAAATGGGTGGAGGAGACATAATAAGAGATGCTGTCATTCAACTTCTCAGCTCTAATCAAGAGAGCAAGTAGCTCTGCAGCTGATGCAGGCTGAGCAGAGATGGACTCCAACCAGAGTTGGAGTCTCGACAAAGGTTTTGTTTCCTGCTCTCCTGGGATCAAATACAAGATGAGAAATAAGGATAAATCATAATGAAATTATACATTAGATAACAAGAAAGACGGCAGGAAATACTTGCAGCACCCATTGACCATAAATAAGATTCTAATGCAACCATGTCACAGGTTTATGTCCAAAAGTAATTAAAAACTGAAATCAAGAGAAAAAAGAAAAAAACAGATCGATCTTCTTACTAGACCACAGCGGTCATGCGATTTGACTGCCAACATACTAATATAGAAGTGGTCACTAATGGTAAAAACAAAGAAGAAAATCCCATGCCTAGATCCACACAAATCCCCAGTATCTCAAGTTCTTCTTATACTAACTTGGACGCAGTTGAACTGTGACACCCCAAATTGGAGTACTTGAATTTCTCACAAATTCGGTGTTCACTTACCAAAATAAATAGCATTTAACTACCCATAATAAAGATAACAATAAAACTGAAATAGAAATCCTCCCGATAAAGGGTTACATAGCTTAAACAATTCAATCCCAGGTAATCTAACCTTAATACATCATATGCGGAAATATTATAAACAAATAAGTCTTAAACATAACATCATAAATCTTAACAATATCATTCTCAAATAATAATAAACAAGTCTTCATCACTTGCTTGCTTTGCCTTTGCCCTTACTTGTGGATGACTCATCAACTCTTTCGACCTTAGCTGCAATGTTATTATGCAAGAGTGAGCAACAATTACCCACAAGTTTAACAATATTAATAATAACATGCGAATAAATAATGTGTAATATCCCGAAAAAAAAATAATATTAAATTTATATTCTTAAAACATATTGTTTGGACTTTGTCATTTATTTGGGTCAAACTAGTTATTTAATTTGTGTGGGCTAATAAATATTAATAAGTGATGGGTAAATTAATTTAGTACAATTTGGGCTTTAAAATTTATTGGGTTTAATTTATATTTGTGGGTAATAATAAATCCTATTTAAATTAGGAGAGTTAATATTTAATAAATTAATAACTAAACCTAATCTTCCTCACATATATTTTGTTACGAATTGGTGGAAAGAAAAAAAAAAGGCGGCCGCTTAACCGAGAAGGAGGGAGTTGTGATCGTGAGCTTGCTGAAGAAACAAAAGAGGTGCGATTCTTTTATTTTGGCTTTTATGTATATCATTACTTATTGGGTCTTATCATATTAGTTTCATATTTTAGAGTTTATCATATTAGTTTCATATTTTAGAGTTTAGAATACATATGTAGAAATATGTCTTACTATTGCAGTATTATATATATTTGTAGATATATGATCGGAAGTGGAAGTGGAAGTGGAAGTGGGGGTTCAGTCTAGTAATAGAATATGATTCATATTATTTTGTATACTACCTGGGTATATATATATGCTAATGATTAGGGTAATTAGTAATATTCTGAAAGTTTAAAATGGAAGTTTAATTTATTTATTTATTTTTTTTGAAAATTGGTTTTGTTGAAGGCATCATGGTCAAGAAGTTTAAGTAATTGGCCAATAATTTATTTCGGTGAAATTGATATTTTGTTTTAGCCAAATGTTATAAACTAAATAGTTTCGGTAATTTAAAAATATATATATACTATCATGGCGTGAATGATGACTGATAAATAAAGATTATTATTTTTTTTATTATCAGGTTAGTAGCATGTAAGGTTCATAACACTAAGTTATATTGTATATTAATATATATATATATATATATATATATATTTATAGGTTGTATATATTTTTACTAATATTAAAAAGAAAACAAACCAGTTATGTTGATGGACAAAAATGTTGCTTTAAAAAAATAAAATCCGCTATTAATTTGTTTTGTTGAAATTGTTACCACTAATTTGCTAATTGACAAAATATGCATCATAACTTTTATGGGGGGTTGTGCACTTTTTACGAGTTTCGCATGATTTTTTTTCTCTCTCGTGTAAGAGTCAGACTCATTTCCATAAAAATAGTTCAACTAAAGTGAAATCTTCCTTTATATTAAAGTGGTTGAATTTATAAAAATATAAACTTTGTAAGTTAGTAATACAATTTAAAGTATTGTATTAATTTGGTGATTATATAGAACAAATTGAAGAGGCCTAGTGATGTGATATTTGGGTTCTAATTGAATTATTTCGATATTATATTAGTCATGGATTCGTACTCTTTTCAATGATTACTTTTGTTAAATTTGAATTGTTCGTTTTGTTCCTCGTTTCGAATTTCTGTTATTATTTCATATAATTGTTTCTTGTGAAATTGATATATTTGTTTCATTTTGGAGTTGACACATTGGACTCGTACTTGTACTCTTTGAATCAAGTTATCATGTATAGTATTTATTTTGATAATTGTAGAGCGGTACATATTGCTACCTTCTTTTTGAAACCTTGTGACTAGAATTTGATTTGGTTCAACATGTACATATAGAACCCTTTTTGTTGGTATTATGTCACATGTGTTGTGCATTGTATTTTGTTAGAATATACCGTAGGGTATACCTGAGCTATAACCACCTGTGGTACCACAGGCATGTCGTCTTGGCACGAGAGGCATGACACTCTCCGTGGCGGTGTGATTAGTCCACGGCGTCTCCATTTTGGGCTCCGGAGGAAGTGGGCCATTTGGTATTTTGTTGTGGGAGGCGTATGGGTTAACCCTAGTTTTCTGTTCTGCGGATTTGTGATGTTGTGCCAAACACACCTATCCGATTTGCATACATTTGGATTCGCGGTCCAATGTGTGATATGCCTATGTGGCATCATTTGACTTGCCCGTGTGGTATTATTTTGACTTGCCTGTGTGGCATTATTTTGACTTGCCTGTGTGACAATGTATATTTCTGAGCTCAATCGGTATGAAATAAAACTCAACCATTTAATTCAGCCTATTATTTCATTGTATTTGTTTTGTTTATTTCTGTTCAGTTCAATTCATTGAGTTAGTTACTTCAGTTCGTTATTTCTTTATTCTTCTATTGGTTTCATCAATTCTGTTGATTCAGATATATTTCATTCAGATATTTGGAGATTATGTTTTCATCAGTATTTACACTTGAGGCTTGGTTCAGTATTTTGTCTCAGTTGTTTTCGTATATCATTTGTATATCTGTATCCGTACTGGGCAATTGGCTTATGCTGTGTTTTTCTTCCGGCAGATTTACAGGGGTGATTCAAGGCTAGTGTGATGAGAGAGTCATCTTTGACCATCTAGGTTGTTTCGATTTTGATTTTGGTTATTTTGACTATGTTTGGAGAATTGTATTTAGTACTTCATTGATGGATATCATTATTAATACTTTGAAGTTATTAGTGCTCTGTTTACAAATTTTGAGGTTCGTTGTGCTTTGCACGTGACCTCCCTTTCCTTTTCGGGAAGGGGGTGTTACATAATGGATACTGAACAAAAGAAAACTTAGCTTTTGAATCAAGATGAGAACATGAATCAAAAGTACATTTGAGGGTTACTAGACCATGAACTATGTCTCAGGCTTTCAAGTATTTCTACTTTAAACCTTTAACAGTCGTAAGACTATATGGACCTTACTTCTCGTACCTAGGGGGATCAGCCCTTAGTACCATGCATGTGCATAACATCTTAACGCTATCGCGTAATATAATCCCCTGTAACAGGGTTGTTCATCTCAGCTTTGACATTAGAGTCCGCACCAAAAGAAGTTTGGGTTGGATTGATCTCAAGGGTAATTTAGAGTTCAATAATCATCAACTAAGGATTAGTTGAATCAATAAGAAATCACTATCTATTAGGGATTTCAATGCAATAATGAAATCAATATTCAAAATAAAGATTGAATCTCAACTATATATAATTGAATGAACATTATATAACAAGAGTAATATTTCAAAAGAGTTAGAACATTTCATTTGAAATCATGAACTTGAATGATTAAGCTCTGAACAATTCGAAATAAGAATATGAAGCTTGCTCAACAATAATAAAGTTTAAGAACTTATTCAACGAAAGTTTAGAAATAGAAACTTGCTCAATCATAATGTATAATAAGAATTTGCTCAATGTAAGATTAGAGTTTGGAAAATTGCTCAAATAAAGGTTAGGGTTAGAAAACATGCCCAACATAAGAGTAAGGTTCAGAAACTTTTCTCATGCGTAGATTACATGATTACTATTCACGTTCCTCAATTTAATCCTATATACCATTTACATTCACAATACCAATTAATTATAACATAACCGACATCATAAGTACATCCTCTTTTGTCTAAACTCTGATTATAATTATATTAATCAAATCACAACATTAGTTTTCACACACTATTAGACTTAATGAACGACGAGTAACTACGCGTTCGACATATCAATTAAACACGTAAGAACAACATTGGCATGTTAAGAATCTGTTTTAACATCACATTATATGTTTAATACATTTTCATGTTCATTAGATTGGGTTTAAATCACATCTTCTGGACTTGCACAATTAAATAAAATTTTACGGGTAGATTACGCTAAGTGGTGTTTTATGGCGCCCAAAATGAATGAAGCAGGTCTTTGTCATGATGCGACCAAGCGTTGCCACACACTAATTAAACCTACAACAGGTGCAACAACTTAGGTCTGACGCTGCAGCGCTCTGTTTACTCTCACGAACATGCATTATGGGGCGTTGTGGCGCCTGTTTCTTCCTGAAGCAATTTGCGGTACCGGCATGGCGTAGTGAGACAAAGACAGAGTTCGCAAATAACACATAAAAAGCCAAATTAGGCCAAAACTTCACTCAAACAACGAATTCAATATTACCCATGTAACGCCCCCAAACTAGGTCCAATCCACCCAACCCATTCTGAGTCGCTAAATACATGGTACATAAAACAACTACAAACTTCATTATCACAATTGTCGTGCAAAATACGACAACACATATGCTCTGAGTTTTAATACAAATAGATACCAACTGTGACTCTCATCCCTTTACCTGGATATCACATCACATTGATACCTTACATAAAGGTACAATCAATAACTGTTTTATAAATTAAAATCTTTGGAAAATGCTTAAGGAAACCTTCGTACATGAGAGGCCATGCATCTAAGTTATAATAGATATCATATGACTCGAGAATTATCCTTGGTTGGCCCAATAGACTCCAAAGAAAAACTACAAGATTACTATCATGTTCTTTCCAATTGTGAGTCTTCTCTTGACATATAATTATCTCCATTGTCTCCAATTGAGAATTATATTTCAACCAAACTCCAAGATTATATAAGTAGTGCTCGTAGATATACTCAGCAAGTGGATGTGCACAACCCTGTCTTATGATAACACGAAATCGTATGTCATTAAACATCTTGTATGATAGTGGAAAAACACCATTCCAAAGTTAGGTTCACCTAACCCTATTCGGTTCACCAAAATCAACGGTTAAATGACGTATAAAATACGACACACTTATCTAAAATTCTCAATAAAATTAGTTTCATACTGTTTTAAGGGAAACCTCAACAGCTATAAACCACCGTTCTATTCCCCTGTTATCCCCGCTCGACCCAACTACACTCTTATTACCTGAAAGGAATTGTGAAGCAAAAGGGTGAGCACAAATAGCCCAATAAAGAATATCATGACTAAAGATAATTAAATTATCAATAGCCTTCGTCAGTAATAAATCAGAGATTTAGAACATATGGTAGATGATAAAGCTTTTCAACAATAGTTACAGCGGAACGAGCAATCCATTAGAAGAGTTAAATAGACCATAAAGTCTATTATCTTCTTAATGTTAAAAGTCCACCAACAATGTTTTATCCCTGTAACATCAGTCAACAGTTCCTGTCCATAATCATTTGAATAACTCATAATCATAATTATGGTTCTAAATTCCTCTTCGCACCCAGGACGAAGATAATTTTCATCACCTATCTTTACCTGAAACATCAAAGATCATGGTTATACCAAATCACAGTTCATGTTCATAATCATACTAATAAATTCATCTTTGCACTACGGGCCAAAGATATTCATCAACAGTTCATATTTGCACTACAGGCCAAAGATATTCAACAACAGGTCATCTTTGCACTACGGGCCAAAGATATTAATATCTCAAAGAAATATATAATCGTTTCAGAATTTATATAAACAATAATTATAACCATGTTGATCAATTCACCTTTGCACTTAAGCTAAAGATATTCAATTATAAATTCAATGGTCATGATCATACCAGTCAACAATTTATCTTTGCACTACTGGCCAAAGAGAACCCATAGTCACAATCATACCAATAATCTATCCATCTTTATACTCAAGTCAAAGAGAAATTTCATCACCAGGATTATAAAAATGTTATATATGATAATAAAAACAATATGATCAAAACATGGATTTATCTCTGTGACATCAATCAATATACAACTTGAATCAAATATTCATCTTTGCACTATGGGCCAAAGATATTCATTCGTATCACCAGTTAGTCATGTTTATCTCAACACATGTCCATCTTTGCACTACGGGCCAAAGATATTCATCAGGTAATCATTCATATTTGTCTTATAACGATAGCAGACGCCCCCAAAATAGGTATACATCACCTATTCTTCTTGAGTCGAGCAGATACATGGTATGTAATTCAAATACAACTTAATAATACTGTTGTCAGGTACAATACGATTAAAACATAAAGCGTGAGTTTGAATACAAATATTATCTACTAGAGAGTATACAAACTCAAAAAGAGTCCTCATTACAATTATTATCACACTATTTCACAGAAATAGTGAGGACTACTAATGCACCATCTAGGACCATCACTCCGTTCCCCGACTAAATCACAACTATATTCTCATTTCAAGAAAATAGTGAAAGAAAGAAAGGGTGAGCTCAACTAGCCCAAGAAGAAATATTATGACTAAGATAATGCGAGAATAAATTATCATTAGCCTTAAATAGTGTTAAAGCGATACAATATAACAAACATCAAGTTTAACTACACAATGGAACAAGCAATCCATTAAAAGAGTCAAGTAGAGAATAAAATCTACTATCTTTTATGATTTAAAGGTTTTTCATCACTTTTATCATTTGGGACTCGAATTTTAATAAATAATCCACATCATTGAACCACCCCTGCACCACTGGCCAAGGATATTCTTTAGTATCACGACCACAATTATCCATGCACTACGGGCCAAGAATATTTGTGTATTCATTAATGGTCATGATCATGCCAACAACTGTCCATCAATGCACTACGGGCCAATAAGGACTTTTACCACATCATTTGTAACATTACGGTCATGATTACACTGACTAATCCCTGGTCATAATCATACCAAGTCCATCTATGCACTACAGGCCACAGATGACTTTCAAAAAAATATAAACATGAGGATGATGACAATGATATAAGAATTCAATAAAACAAGTTCAAGTAAATTAATTTATACAGGAACTAATAATGTCCAAATTGTCAACATGATACTGCTTTGTAGAGTAAAATTGAAGAATGCTCAGAAGAATATTTCCATGAAAAGATACTGGATGAAGCGCAAATATCAAGGATATTCCACTAATTTCATGGAGTATAGAAGTCAAAACTTTAACCAACTGAGTATAACAAGGAATGGAATAACAAAAGAAATCACCAGGCATGTGATAGACCGCACAGGCATGTTATTCCAACAGAATAATAAATAACGGAATCAGTCCCAAGTAAAAGCGTAATGCATGAGGATATTCCAACGAGAATAATAAAAGACGGAATCAGTCCGCCAGAAATGCATGAGCATGGATATTCCAGCAGAATAATAAAGCGGAACCAGTGTCGGCGTAGAAACGCATGCATGAGGATGTTCAGCAAAGAATGATAAATAATGGAACTGAGTTTGCCAGAACGCACGCAGATATGTTGTTCCAACAGAATGATAAAGAATGGAATAACAGAAGAATTTCACCACGTATAGGGTAGCCCGCGTATACATGTTATTCCAATAGAATAATAAATAATGGAATAACAGAAGTTCTCTTCATGGACAAGAAAGAAATAATACTCCCTACCTTGGAAAAACTGGATACTGGAATAGTGAGGTAGCAGACTTCTCTTCTTCTTTCTCTCTATAATTTCTCTCTATAATACTCACTCTAAAGCTTTTGTGAATTGGTGAGAAATGAAGGAAGAATGAGCTTCTATTTATAGAAAAATATAGTTTCGATAATTGCACGTTTTGGGGCTCGAAAATTACAAAGACAATACCTCAACTTTTCTTTCATTTTTAATTTAGTCCCGCAAGTATTATCAAACTTGCACCACCTCCCTAATAGTAAATAATGTGAATCAATAGTTCAATCATGTGAATCAATAGTATAATCATGTGAAAAATACGAATTATAGTATAGTACCTCCATCTATACCTCCATTTTTAACTTAGTCATGCAAGTATTATCAATCTTGCACCAACTCCCCTAATAGTAAATAATGTGATTCAATAGTACACACATTTGAACAAATAGTTATATAAGTGGGGGCTTTTCGATAAGGATTTCTCTTTATTGGCACGCAATTAGGTGACCAAACCTCTCCTTGACAGAACATCTAGACATTGTCAATATTGCAAATAATAATATGAATAACTTTTGTCGTCTCAATTATTGATTTAATAATATAAAATATTATGCAAAAGATCTTTGTGACAATAATTGAATCAATAATATGAGAGATATGATGGCGCAAAAGAATTATCGAAAGTAATAATTGAGCATAACCGAAAGTGACTTCACGTAAGCATCAATAATCAATACCGCGTGTGTTACTATGCAACCACGCCAGATTCGCATTTCTTTAACACACAGTGTTTCAACAGATTAACGGTAAAACTTTCGCCATTATTTTCATAAAAGTATTTTTGTCGTTTTCTCAATCCAAACAATAATTCCGTTAATGGGGTCCACCAATGATTGTCTTGGTTATCACGAATATTCCTGTTAAAACAAATATTCCAGACCAATCGAATATTATATAACAACTTACGTACTTTGCAAAATTTGTAAATATTACCCACAACTATAACATTATATCAAATCCACACCATAATATTCAAAAATATATTTCGAGAAAATTTAAATCTTTATTCATAAAATCTGGGGTCTCACAATCTCCCCTCCTTATGAAATTTCGCCCTCAAAATTTACGTACGTACCTGGTATGCCGAAGAGGTGAGGATACCTTGACTTCATTTCAGATTCTAATTCTTGAGGTATAACCTTTGAGTGTTGAATACGATCCTTCTTATCCAAGATGTTAACACGTATCTCCTCATACGTTAAATCTTCTGCTATCTCGTCCGGTTCTAAATTAATAATATGGTTCGGGTCGTCCACATATTTATGTAACATCGATACGTTAAAAACTTTATGAACACGCGACATACTTGGCGGTAAAATGAGTCTATAGGCCACAGTTCCTACTTCATCGAGGATTTCAAATTGGCCAATTAAATCGAGGGTTTAGATTCCCTCTCTTCGTCAATTCTAGCTTCTAGAATAACGCCCTCTTGAACCTTCTTCTTCACATTCATCAGTTCTGAGTATGTAGCTTGAGCGACTTTAACTTTATCGATTAAAGTCGATTCTAATCGTATATTCATTATCTTCACGTGGGTCACTAGAGTCTTTAACTCTATCTTCATCATTTTTAAGTTATACGAAATGGATTTTTGTGTTAACAACATCGCACTCATAAACGCATACGATCTTCTACTCAACGCGTCAGCTACCACATTCGCTTTTCCATAATGATATTGAATTGTACAATCGTAATCTTCAATAGCTCGAGCCAAACTCTTTGGCACATTACACGTTCATTTTGGGTGAAGAAAATATTTGAGGGTTTTAGAAATGGGTTTTGTACTGGGGTCAATACAAAATTCGATTTTATGCTCTAGGGGTAGGCTAAGAAGTCTTCAAGAATACGTCAAGAAATTTATTAACAATAGAAATATCATTCAAAACTGTGACTCTCATCCAAGACTTGGTTAGCACGTCACATTGATACCTATCAACTTGCCACCGTCATTCACGACGTTGCCTACAGAAAGTCTGGTTTCGGTGCATTCCACACAAGAAAGTCAACAACGAAAGGATCGGGGCTCTTTATTTATGGCTTGATATGACAATGATTGACTTTATTGGTTTGGTTACTTTGAATTCGCATAACAGGTTGGTTAGGAGTATGAAAGCTAACAACCTTACAAAAAGCATGATGAGTAGTTAACTAATCGATTCCTAAAATCGCATCAAAGGCAAGTATTTTCAAAGAGATTAGATTGACAGGTAACGTGAAAGTGTTGATTTGAACAAGATTTATAAATAGTGGAGGTAACGAAGGTTTCTCCCAACTGAGTTTAAACAGATATATCAAAGTCTAACTTCTTCGGAGTTAACTTCAAACATTGAACACAACTAGATGCAATAAAAGATTGAGTATAACCGGTATCTAACACGGTATAGACTTCGCAAGAGTTTATGACTAACATACCCGTGATAATTTTATTTAGGTTCCTCGTCACGAAAAAAAATGCTCTCTCTTAAACTACTGGCTTCGGCTTGTCTGGGACATCCTTTGGTGCCTCCATCCTAGCTGAACTTGTCTTCGGTGAACGACAAAATCGGGCTAAGTGACCTTCTCTTCCACAATTATAGCATGCTTTGGGCGGCATCACGTGATTTTGGTGATGTGTCCTCCCCTCGCATTTGAAGCATACGACCGGTGGTCGTTCTTCTTCCTCTCAAAGCAGTCTTTGGTGCCGAGCGTCTTTACGTCATTGTTGAACCTTTCTTCTTGAAATGTCCATTCTTATTGTTTTGGCCATGATTACCATCGAAGTGGTTACCATTTCGGCATGTTGATTCCTCCATGCTTATTGTCACCGCTTTGATGATTTATTATCACCGGTATTATCATTTTACTTACCGCTCTCTCTTTGGTTTGGTTGACTCATTATCGGCGCTCCAATAATCGAGCCCTATTAACAACATCCGAATACAAACACGGTTTATGAGAGATAAGATATTGGCGTATCTCGGTTTCAAACCTCTTAAAAACATCGCGTCATTCTCTCTTCATTATCAACCAAGTGGGGACGAAATCGGGACAACTCGACAAACTTGGCTTCGTACTGCGACACGGTCATGTTGTTTTGCTCCAACTTGATAAATTTCACCTCCTTCATGTGACGAATGCTTTCGGGAAAGTACTTGTCATTGAACAGCTCTTGGAACTTCTCCCAAGACATCTTGAGTGCGTCAGGCTAGGTACATTTTACAGATTCCCACCAGTGATCTGCCTCTTCACGCAACATAAAGGTGGCAAAGGGAACCTTTTGCTCCTCGGAGCATCCCAAGACATCAAATATCTTGGTGATCTGCTTTAACCACGTTTCCTCCTTAAGTGGTTCTGGCTTTCCCAAAAACTCCGGTGGTCCCAGCTCCTTGAATCGCTTAGCGGCGACCAACCGTGGGTTGCAATTGTTTCCTCATGCATTATGAACAGGAGCCGCCTTCGCCTGATGTTGCATGAATTCTAAAAAGCTCCTAACGCGTCTGCGTCGTTTGTCAATTGATCGGTGTTGTTGTTTTACGGGGAGGATTATCGCCATCTGTTGGATATTGTCACGATTATTGATCCGTGGAGACTCAGCAGGTCTCTTGTGCTCCATTGCTATTCTCAACATTCTCGGATGTCATTTTGAGATCATCGCCACAAAACAAAGGTTAATTGACATGTAATATATTATCCCTATATCACGACCGACAAATTAAATACCAAATAAACTTAGGTAGGTTATACTAGCGAAAAGAATTTCCGTCTCTCCCTCCTAGTTCTATTCTCACATCTTAGCAGGATCATATCCTAAGCTTTGATACTAATTGTGACGCCCCAAAGCAGGTATACATCACCTATTCTTGAGTCGCTGAGGATACATGGATGCGAATTCAAATACAACCTATGCAGGTGTACAATACGACAAAACATAAAAGCTGTGAGTTTGAATGCAAATATTGTCTACTAGAGAGTATACAAACTCAAAAAAGAGTCCTCATTACAATTATTATCACACTATTTCACAAAATAGTGAGGACTACTAATGCACCATCTAGGACCATCACTCCGTTCCCCGACTCGTCCCAGCTATATTCTCATTTCCTGAAGAGAACAGTGAAAGAAAGGGTGAGCTCAACTAGCCCAGTAAGAAATATTATGACTAAGATAATGCAGAATAAATTATCATTAGCCTTAAACAGTGTTAAACTGATACAATATAACAAACATCAAGTTTAACTGCAGCGGAACAAGCAATCAATTAAAAGAGTCAAGTAGAGAATAAAATCTACTATCTTTTATGATTTAAAAGGTTTTTCATCACTTTTATCATTGGGACTCGACAATAAATAATCCACATCACCGAATCACCCCTGTACTACGGCCAAAGATATTCTTTAGTATCACGACCACAATTATCCATGCACTACGGGCTAAGAATATTTGTGTATTCATTAGTGGTCATGATCATGCCAACAAGTGTCCATCAATACACTACGGGCCAATAAGGACTTTTACCACATCATTTGTAACATTACGGTTATGATTACACCGAATAATCTCTGGTCATAATCATACCAAGTCCATCTATGCACTACAGGCCTCAGATGACTTTCAACAAAATATAAACATGAGGATGATGACAATGATATAAGAATTCAATAAAATAAGTTCAAGTATTATTTTATCTAGGAATCAATAACGTCCAAATTGTCAACATGATCTTTGCTTTGTGGAGTAAAATTCAAGAATGCTCGAAGAAGAATATTTCAATGAAAAGATCTTTGGATGAAGCGTAAATATCAAGGATATTCCACTAATTTCATGGAGTATAGAAGTCAAAACTTTAACTTGATTTGAGTATAATAAAGAATGGAATAACAAAAGAAATCACCGTGCATGCGATAGACCGCACAGTGAGTTATTCCAATGAATAATAAATAATGGAATCGAATTAAAACTTAAAACGATAGGCGATGGATATTCCAAGCGAGAATAATAAAGATGGAATCGTGTTAGAAGCAGAAAGCATACATGACAAGATATTCCAATGTAATAATAAAGGCGGAACTAGGTCCTGCGTAGAACGCAGGTGCATGGATGTTCCAAATGAGAATGATAAAGATTGGAATAATGTAAGAATTTCACCAAGTATAGGGTAGCTTGGTATATAAAGTTATTCCAATAGAATAATAAAGAATGGAATAATGAAGTTCTCTTCATGGATAAGAAAGAAATAATACTCCCTACCTTGGAAAAAGCTGGATCTTTGGAATAGTGAGGTAGCAGACTTCTCTTCTTCTTTCTCTCTATAATTTCTCTATAATAATAATCTCTAAAGCTTTTGTGAATTGGTGAGAAATGAAGGAAGAATGAGCTTCATTTATAGAAAAATATAGTTTCGATAATTACACGTTTTGGGGCTTGAAAAATTACAGTACAATTCCTCCAACTTTTCTTTCATTTTTAATTTAGTCCTGCAAGTATTATCAAACTTGCACCACCTCCCCTAATAGTAAATAATGTGAATAAATAGTTCAATTATGTGAATCAATAGTATAATTATGTGAAAAATACGAATTACAGTATAGTACCTCCATCTATACCTCCATTTTTAACTTAGTCATGCAAGTATTATCAATCTTGCACCAACTCCACTAATAGTAAATAATGTGATTCAATAGTACACACATGTGAACAAATAGTTATATAAACATGTGAATTAGTAGCAATTAATTGCTCATTTATCCGATAAATTACCCGATTTATCAATATAACCCCTAGACATCAATTATCATCGGAATAGATGTCGATTTTCACTAACACTAATAATCCCAATACAATGGAACTATCAAAATTCATTTTTAATCAACATAACTTATTCATCAGTAATATTATAACTCACAATATTTAACAAAGTGTGAGGTCATTCCGGTGAAGGGGCTTTCCGATAAGGATTTCTCCTTATTGGCGCACAATTAGGTGACCAAACCTCTCCTTGACAGAACTTCTAGACATTGTCAATATTGCAAATAATAATATGAATAACTTTGTCGTCTCAATTATTGATTTAATAATATAAAATATTATGCAAAAGATACTGTGACAATAATTGAATCAATAATATGAGAGATATGATGCATCAATTACTATAGAAATAATTGAGCATAACTAAGTGACTTCTCACGTAAGCATCAATAATCAATACCCCAGGTGCTACTTATGCAACCACGCCAGTATTCGCATTTTTTAACAGGTGTTTCAGCATTAACGGTAAAACTTCCGCCGTTATTTTCATAAAGTATTTTTGTCGTTTTCTCAATCAAATGACAATAATTCCGTCTTGGGGTCCACCAATGATCGCTTGGCAGATTATGCATTTAATATTCCACGTTAAAATGAATATTCCCAGACCAATCGAATATTATATAACAACTTATGTACTTTGCAAAATTTGTAAATATTACCCACAACTATAACATTATATCAAATCCATACCATAATATTCAAAAATATATTTCGAGAAAATTTAAATCTTTATTCATAAAATCTGGGGTCTCACATACAGGCCAAAGATATTCAATTATATTATCATTTAGGACTGGGGATGATGAAAAATATTTTAAAAAAACGAGTCCAGTGAGATTAAATGATAAAGATTAGGGATTCGTACTTTGTTTTATCCAAGTTCAAAAATACTCCATAATAATCAATTGTGGAGCAAAATTTAAGAATGAAGATCAAAATATGGATACAATCAAAGATAGTAACCATGATAGACAACTTGGATAAAGAAAAGAAAATTTAATTTTTCTGTGAATAGTGCCGTATACGTGAACAGTAACCACGACACAAAAGATAACAATTTCATAAGAAAAATCATACTTCGTGAATAGTACTCGTGAATAGTACTGTATTCGTGAATAGTGCCGTATACGTGAATAGTGCCGTATACATGAATAATGCCGTATACGTGAATAGTAACCTCGACATGAAAAGGTAGAAATTTCACAATAGAATTCATACCAATATTTCGGCATAATGATATTAAACGAAATAATATCATTTATGAAGAAAATAACATCCCTTACCTCAAAATAAAAGTACTTCTGACTGGAATATCGGATATAACGCTGAAGAAAACTTTCACTGAATAACAACTCTCAAAGTATCTAAATACTCACAAAATACGCTCGATAATATAGAGAGAGAAAGCTTATGATTTTGGTGTGATTTTTAATTCTAACTAAGCACCCTATTTATAGGGAAATGCTTAGAACGACAAAGCAAACTAACCTGCTACCGATGATTTTACCTGCTACTATTCACGCCCACCACTTTTAAAATAAAATTTTAGCACATTTCTCACCAACCAAAAGTGGGACCCACCATGTTTTAAATAATAACATTTATTTTTTAAACTTCAATAATTCATAAAAAAATAGCCCTTTTGTCAAATAAAATACGAATTCTATGTCCTTTCCATAAGAAATTTAATTCTCTACAACTTTGTAGAAGAAAGTTTTTCCAAATTCCAATTAGAAAATATTCGAAATCCACATACAGATGATTTTTAATACCTTCATTGCGACAAAATACTGATAAAATACCTCAACATTAATTCCTTCATTTATATCCACATAAAAATAAATATTTCCTTATCATATAAATTAAAAATTAATTATTCACAAATAATATTATAGAATCACAATTATAACAATCAGGTCGTTCCCAGGAAAGAGGGGGCTTTCTGATAAGGATTTCTCCTTACACTGGCGCGCAATTAGGTGACCAAACCCTTTCCTGCATGTAACTTCCTTAGACATTACCAATAATGCTATTTAATAATATTATTCAAATAATATGAATTATTGATCCGATAATGGGAAATATCATGCGTTGACAATTATTGAAACAACAATAATATAAAATATCAACGTAGCAATTATTGAATCAATAAAATAAAATATTGAACAGTAATTATCGTAACAATTATTGAGTAGTGTCTTCTTACGTAAGAATCAATAATTCAAAAAATTGTGTGCAATCACCGTGTGCTATCGTGTGTAACCCACGCGACATCGTATTTTAACCACCAAGTATTCTAACAATGTTAACAGTAACAACTACGCCATTATTTTTAAAAACTCATTCTTGTCGTTTTCTTCATTTGACCGTTTTCTGTTATGGGGCCCACAAATGGCTACGTCGTCGTACGAATATTTCCCGACGACAAGATTATTCCACGACCAAACAAATATTCCCCAACAATGAATATTTTATAACCACTTGCTTATTTTGCAAAATTTGCACATTACACTCATAACCAAAACATTATATCAAATTAACACCTTATTATTCAAAATAATAATTAGATGAAATTCAATTTTATTTATAAAAAGTTGGGGTCTTACAACCTCCCCTCCTTTTGAAATTTCGTCCTCCAAATTGACGTACGTACCTGGTGTTTCGAAAAGGTGAGGGTAACTCGCTTTCATTTCAGATTCCATCTTCCTTGTCATCATGATTTCTCCATTGCTCATTCTAGAATAAAACTTTAAAACAAAGGTTAATTGACATATCACAATTTGTCAACTTATCAAGTAAGAAATTTCAGCTTAGAAAAGTCACACACTAGCGAAGTATATTACTCGTCTTTCCCCTCCTAGTTCTAGACTCAGATCTCTGCCAGCGACTATATCCCTAAGCTCTGATACTAAATGTAACGCCCCCAAAATAGGTCTAATCCACCCAACCCATTCCGAGTCACCAAATACATGGTACAGAAAATAACTACAAACTTCATTATCACAATTGTCGTGCAAAATACGACAACACATATGATGTGAGTTTTAATACAAATAGATACCAATTGTGACTCTCATCCCTTTACCTGGATAACACATCACATTGATACCTTACATAAAGGTATAGTCAATAACTATTTTATAAATTAAAATCTTTGGAAAATGCTTAAGGAAACCTTCGTACATGAGAGACCATGCATCTAAGTTATAATAGATATCATATGACTAGAGAATTATCCTTGGTTGGCCCAATAGACCCCAAAGAAAAACTAGAAGATTACTATCATGTTCTTTCCAATGGTGAGTCTTCTCTTGACATATAATTATCTCCATTGTCTCCAATTGAGAATTATATTTCAACCAAACTCCAAGATTATATAGGTAGCGCTCGTAGATATACTCAGCAAGTGGATGTGCACAACCCCGTCTTATGATAACACAAAATCGTATGTCATCAAACATCTTGTATGATAGTGGCAAAACACCATTCCAAAGTTAGGTTCACTTAACCCTATTCAGTTCACCAAAATTAACGGTTAAATGACGTATAAAATACGACACACTTATCTAAAATTCTCAATAAAATTAGTTTCATACTGTTTTAAGGGAAACCTCAATAGCTATAAACCACCATTCTATTCCCCTGTTACTCCCGCTCGACCCAGCTACACTCTTATTACCTGAAAGGAATTGTGAAGCAAAAGGGTGAGCACAAATAACCCAATAACGAATATCATGACTAAAGATAATTAAATTATCAATAGCCTTCATCAGTAATAAATCAGAGATTTAGAACATATGATAGATGATAAAACTTTTCAACCATAGTTGCAGTGGAACGAACAATCCATTAGAAGAGTCAAATAGACCATAAAGTCTATTATCTTCTTAATGTTAAAATTCCACCAACAATGTTTTATCCCTATAACATCAGTCAACAGTTCCTGTCTACAATCATTTAAATAACTCATAATCATAATTGTGGTTCTAAATTCCTCTTCGTACCCAGGACGAAGATAATTTTCATCACCTATCTTTACCTGAAATATCAAAGATCATGGTTATACCAAATCACAGTTCATGTTCATAATCATACTAATAAATTCATCTTTGCACTACCGGCCAAAGATATTCATCAACAGTTCATCTTTGCACTACAGGCCAAAGATATTCAACAATAGGTTATCTTTGCAGTACGGGCCAAAGATATTCAAAAATAGGTCATCTTTGCTGTAAGACCCCAACTTTTTGAATAAAGATTAAATTTTCTCGAAATATATTTTTGAATATTATGGTGTGGATTTGATATAATGTTATAGTTGTTAGGTAATATTTACAAATTTTGCAAAAGTACGCAAGTTGTTATATAATATTCGATTGGTTGGGGAATATTCGTTTTAACAGGGGAATATTCGTTTTAACAGAGGAATATTCGTACAACGGCATAATCATTGGTGGACCTCCACAATGTAATTATTATTCGGATTGAGAAAAGCGACAAAAATACTTTATGAAAATAACGGCGGAAGTTTTACTGGTTAAGCTGTTGAAACACCCGGTGTTAAAAGTACAAGAATGTCTGGCATTGGTTGCATAGTAGTACTTGTGATTATTGATTATCGACGCTTACGTGAGAAGTCACTTTCGATTATGCTCAATTATTGCTACGAGAATTCTTTGCATCATATCTCTTATATTATTGATTCAATTATTGTCACAGTATCATTTCCATAATATATTATATTATTAAATCAATAATTGAGACGACAAAGTTATTCATATTATTATTTGCAATATTGACAATGTCTAGAAGTTCTGTCAAGGAGAGGTTTGGTCACCTAATTGTGCGCCAATAAGGAGAAATCCTTATCGGAAAGCCCCCTCTTTCCTGGGAATGACCTGACCTGGTTGTTAAATATTGTGAGTTATAATATTACTGATGAATAAGTTATGTTGATTAAAAATGAATTTTGATAGTTCCATTGTATTGGGATTATTAGTGTTAGTGAAAATCGACATCTATTCCGATGATAATTGATGTCTAGGGGTTATATTGATAAATCGGGTAATTTATCGGATAAATGAGCAATTAATTGCTACTAATTCACATGCTTATATAACTATTT
Source organism: Panax ginseng (assembly GCA_020205605.1). Classification (NCBI taxonomy): domain Eukaryota; kingdom Viridiplantae; phylum Streptophyta; class Magnoliopsida; order Apiales; family Araliaceae; genus Panax; species Panax ginseng. Next base: position 2,483,043 of record CM035147.1, read on the forward strand.
GTTCACATGTGTGTACTATTGAATCACATTATTTACTATTAGTGGAGTTGGTGCAAGATTGATAATACTTGCATGACTAAGTTAAAAATGGAGGTATAGATGGAGGTACTATACTGTAATTCGTATTTTTCACATAATTATACTATTGATTCACATAATTGAACTATTTATTCACATTATTTACTATTAGGGGAGGTGGTGCAAGTTTGATAATACTTGCAGGACTAAATTAAAAATGAAAGAAAAGTTGGAGGAATTGTACTGTAATTTTTCAAGCCCCAAAACGTGTAATTATCGAAACTATATTTTTCTATAAATAGAAGCTCATTCTTCCTTCATTTCTCACCAATTCACAAAAGCTTTAGAGCGATTATTATAGAGAGAAATTATAGAGAGAAAGAAGAAGAGAAGTCTGCTACCTCACTATTCCAATTATCCGATTTTTCCAAGGTAGGGAGTATTATTTCTTTCTTATCCATGAAGAGAACTTCGTTATTCCATTCTTTATTATTCTATTGGAATAACTCAGATACACGGGCTACCTATACTTGGTGAAATTCTTACATTATTCCAATCTTTATCATTCTGTTGGAACATCACATGTCGCATGCGTTCTACGCAGGACCTAGTTCAAATCTTTATTATTCTGTTGGAATATCTTATGCATGCGTTTACTGTGGGACTGATTCCATCTTTATTATTCATTGGAATATCCACATTCGTATGCGTTTTACGGGACACGATTCCATTATTTATTATTCTCGTTGGAATAACTCCGCCTGTCTGCGATCTATCGTATGCCTGGTGATTTCTTTTGCTATTCCATTCTTTATTATACTTTCGGTTGGTTAAAGTTTTGACTTTATACTCCATGAAATTAGTGGAATATCCTTGATATTTTTGCGCTTCATCCAAAGATCTTTTCATTGAAATATTCTTCCGAGCATTCTTGAATTTTACTCCACAAAGCAATATCATGTTGAAAATTTGGACGTTATTGATTCCTGGATAAAATAATTCTTGAACTTATTTTATTGAATTCTTATATCATTGTCATCATCCTCATGTTTATATTTTGTTGAAAGTCATCTGTGGCCTGTAGTGCATAGATGGACTTGGTATGATTATGACCAGAGATTATTTGGTGTAATCATAACCGTAATGTTACAAATGATGTGGTAAAAGTCCTCATTGGCCCGTAGTGAATTGATGGACAGTTGTTGGCATGATCATGACCACTAGTGAATACACAAATATTCTTGGCCCGTAGTGCATGGATAATTGTGGTCGTGATACTAAAGAATATCCTTGGCCGTAGTACATGGGTGATTCGGTGATGTGGATTATTTTTTAAGCTGATTCCCAACGATAAAAGTGATGAAAAACCTTTTAAATCATAAAAGATAGTAGATTTTATTTTTTACTTGACTCTTTTAATGGATTGCTTGTTCCGCTGTAGTTAAACTTGATGGTTGTTATATTATATCAGTTTAACACTGTTGAAGGCTAACGATAATATATTCTGTATTATCTTAGTCATAATATTTCCTACTGGGCTAGTTGAACTCACCCTTTTACTTTCATTGTTATCTTAAGGAAATGAGAATGTAGCAGGGACTAGTCGGGGAACGCAGTGACGGACCAGATGATAGCATTAGTAGTCCTCACTATTTAGTGAAATAGTAGGAAAATAAATGTAATAATATTGAATGCATATTGTCTAGACGACAATATTTGTTTTAAAACTCACAGCTTATGTTTTGTCGTACTTTGCACGACAGTTGTATAATTAAGTTATATTTGTATTCTGTACCATGTATTTGGTGAGTCAGAATAGGTGATGTATACCTGTTTTGGGGGCATCACAGTTGGTATCAAAGCTTAGGGATATGAACCCTGGCTAAGATGTGAGACTAGAACTAGGAGGGGAGAGACGGAGAATTCATTCTCTAGTATGACCTACCTAATTTTTTTGGTATTTAATTGGTTGGTCAGAGTATAAAGATAAATGTTGCATGTCAATTAACCCTTATTTTGTGGCAGTATTTGAAAATGGCATCTGAGAATATTGAGAATAGCAATGGGGCACAAGAGACCGTTGAGTCTCCACATCAACAATCGAGAATATAATGCATCGAAGGCGACAATCCTCATACAAACAACAACATCGACCAAATGATGAACGATGGAATGTTCAAAGGCTTTATGCAATTCATGCAACATCAAAGGCGAGAGCGGCTCCTGTTCAAAATGCAGGTTGAAACACTGGAAACTCTTGAATGGTCACCGCTAAACAGTTCAAGGAGCTGGGACCACCCGAGTTTATTGGAGAGCCAAAACCACTTAAGACTAAGCATGGATAAAGAAGATCACCAAGATATTTGATGTCTTGGGATGCTTGAGGAGCAAAGGTTCCTTCGCCACCTTCATGTATTGCGTGAAGAGGCGACTTGGTGGGAATCAGAAACGCACTTGACCGACTGACGACACTCAAGATGTCTTGGGAGAAGTTCCAAGAGCTATTCAACGACAAGTACTTTCCCGAAAGTATTCGTCACATGAAAGAGGTGGAGTTTATCAAGTTGGAGCAAAATAATATGATCGTGTCGTAATACGAGGCTAAATTTGCGGAGTTATCTCGGTTTGCATCCCATTTGGTCGATAATGAGGAGTGAATGACACGAATGTTTTTAAGAGGTTTGAAACCAGAGATATGTCAATATCTTATTTCTCATAAACTGTATTTGTACTCAGATGTTGTAAATAGGACTCAGTTATTGGAACACGGTAACGAGTCAATGCAACCAAGAGAAAGCAAATTTGCAAAGATGAAAATAATAAATGGTATCACCAACGAAGCGGTGACAACAAACGTGGAGGGAATCAACATGCCAGAAATGGTAACCACTTCGGTGGTAATCATGGCCAAGACAGTAAAAATAGACATTTCAAGAAAAGGAGATTCAACAATGATGGAAAGACGTCAGCACCAGCAACCGTGGTTAAGGAAGGAGAACGACCACCTATCATATGCTTCAAATGCGGAGGGGAGGGACATATCAGTTCAAACTGCGTGATGCCATCCAAAGCGTGTTATAATTGTGGAAGAGAAGGTCACCTAGCCCGATTTTTGTCGTTCACGAAGACAAGTTCAAATTTAGGATGGAGGCACCAAAGGCCGCCCCGAGAAAAGTCAAAGCCGGTGGTGCGAGAGAGCATTTGTTGTGACCTCCCGTAAAGCAAGGAACCCGAACGAGGTCATCACGGGTAAGCTTATCATAAACTCTAAATAAGTCTATACCTTATTTGATACCGTTTCTACCCATTCTTTTATTTCTCCTACTTGCTCTCAACGATTAAATTTGACTCCGGAGAAATTAGACTTTGACTTATCTGTTAAAACTCAGTTGGGAGAAACCTTCATTACATCCAATCGTTTATAAGTCTTGTTTGGTTCAAATTGGTACCCTCACATTACACCGTCGATCTTATTTCATTGAAAATACTTGCATTTGACGTGATTCTAGGGATTGATTGGTTAACTACTCATCATGCAAAAATTGATTATTTTTGTAAGGTTGTTAGCTTTCATATTCCTAACCAACCTATTATGCAAATTCAAACAACTAAACCATTAAAATCAATCAATATCATTTCAAGCCATAAAGCTATTCGTTTATTGAAAAACGGATGTCAAGCTTTCTTAGCTCATGTCACGGATCTAAACAAAAATACGTAAGTTCTGAATGATATTTCTATTGTTAATAATTTTCCTGACGAATTCCTCGAAGAACTTTCTGGCCTACCCCCAGAGCGTGAAATTGAATTTTGTAACGACCTTGAACCCGGTACAAAACCCATTTCTAAAGCCCCATATCGAATGGCTCCTATTGAACTTCAGGAGTCCCAGTTGCAGGAATTGTTAGACATTGGTTTCATTCGTCCTAGTACATCTCCTTGGGGTGCTCCTGTTCTATTCGTGAAGAAAAAAGATGGGAGTATGCGACTTTGTATTGATTATCGGGAGTTGAATCATGCCACCATCAAAAATAGGTACCCATTGCCACGTATTGATGACCTGTTTGACCAGTTGCAAGGCGCCAAATTCTTTTCAAAGATTGATCTTCATTCAGGATCAATTGAATATTAGAACCGATGACATTCCAAAGACGGCTTTCAGAACTCGGTACGGGTATTATGAATTCCTAGTCATGTCCTTTGGATTGACTAATGCTCCTGCTGCCTTCATGGATATGATGAACCGAGTATTCAAGGAATATTTGGATTATTTTGTGGTCGTCTTTATTGATGACATCCTCATATATTCCAAAAGCCGTGAAGATCATGAGCAACACTTGAGGCTGATACTCCAAAAGCTTCATGAAAACAAGCTATATGCCAAGTTGAAGAAATGCGAGTTCTGGCTTGAGGAAGTTGCATTCCTTGGGCACGTGATATCAAATCATGGGATATCTGTTGACCTAGTAAAAATTGAAGCAATTCAAAGTTGGGAGCAACCTAAATCAGTGACCGAAGTACGTAGCTTTCTCGGCTTAGCTGGTTATTACGGAGATTCGTAGAAGGGTTTTCTCGAATCGCTACTCCATTAACTTAGCTGGTTACTACTTCATCCAATATCTTTTCATTGAAATATTCTTCTGAGCATTCTTGAATTTTACTCCACAAAGCAGTATCATGTTGACAATTTGGACGTTATTGATTCCTGGATAAAATAATTCTTGAACTTATTTTATTGAATTCTTATATCATTGTCATCATCCTCATGTTTATATTTTGTTGAAAGTCATCTGTGGCCTGTAGTGCATAGATGGACTTGGTATGATTATGACCAGAGATTATTCGGTGTAATCATAACCGTAATGTTACAAATGATGTGGTAAAAGTCCTTATTGGCCCGTAGTGCATTGATGGACAGTTGTTGGCATGATCATGACCACTAATGAATACACAAATATTCTTAGCCCGTATTGCATGGATAATTGTGGTCGTGATACTAAAGAATATCTTTGGCCGTAGTACAGGGGTGATTCGGTGATGTGGATTATTTATTAAGCTGAGTCCCAGCGATAAAAGTGATGAAAAACCTTTTAAATCATAAAAGATAATAGATTTTATTCTCTATTTGACTCTTTTAATGGATTGCTTGTTCCGCTACAGTTAAATTTGATGGTTGTTATATTATATCAGCTTAACACTGTTGAAGGCTAACGATAATATATTCTGCATTATCTTAGTCATAATATTTCCTACTGGGCTAGTTGAGCTCACCCTTTTACTTTCATTGTTCTCTTCAGGAAATGAGAACGTAGCAGTGACTAGTCGGGGAACGGAGTGACGGACCAGATGATAGCATTAGTAGTCCTCACTATTTAGTGAAATAGTGAGAAAATAAATGTAATAATATTGAATTTGAGTTTGTATATTATCTAGACGACAATATTTGTATTAAAACTCACAATTTATGTTTTGTCGTACTTTGCATGACAGTTGTATAATTAAGTTGTATTTGTATTCTGTACCATGTATTTGGCGACTCAGAATAGGTGATGTATACCTGTTTTGGGGGCGTCACATTTGCACTACGGGCCAAAGATATTAATATCTCAAAGAAATATATAATCATTTCAGAATTTATATAAACAATAATTATAACCATGTTGATCAATTCACCTTTGCACTTAAGCTAAAGATATTCAATTATAAATTCAATGGTCGTGATCATACCAGTCAACAATTCATCTTTGCACTACTGACCAAAGAGAACCCATAGTCACGATCATACCAATAATCTATCTGTGACAACTCGAATTTTCATAAGTTATTAAAATAAGAATTTAATAATTAAAATTCTTATTATGAGGTGTATATATTTTGAATTATGTGATTTGGTGCGAAGATAATTATATATTTATATGTTGGAGAATGTGAGATTTAATAGTTAATTAAACTATTAAGAAATTAAACAATATTAGTTAATTTAATTAAGTTGAAATTATATTATGGGATAATATAATTTTAATTGTTATGCCTTGTGAGCAATTGAAATTATTATGAGTTAAGTTTCATAAATAGTGTGAATAATTCACTTAATTAAAATAGTGAATTAATACAAGTATAATTGATTTAATAAAGTGAGAAAGTAATATATTGCATGAAAATGTAAATGTTAGTATAATGCGAGAGTACAATATTTATTAAGTACATTAAATATTTTAGTTGAAAACTTTATGGAATAAAATGAATATTTATGGTATTAAATAAATATTTGATAAAAATTATTATGAGATAGTTTATTTAAGTGTGATAAAATAGATGAGATTTATACGTATTTTATTACGCGAGTATAATGGTGATATTCTAATTTAATTAATTTAATTAAATTAGAGGAGTGAGAATTTGTTAAATAATGTTATGATTATAATGGTTGAATAGAAATTATAATTTTATTGATAAGGTTAATTTTATTTCTTAAGGAATTAAATGTACATAATCTAGTTTATATTTCTAGCTAGTTTATGTGTTCTTGAGTTTCTTTTAAAATTGGGGTTTTGGTTAATGAATTTGTGGGTTATGATGTTATATATGTTATTAGATATTTATAATTTGATAATGGTCATCTAGAAACAATTTTTCAGAAATCAAATTCATGTATTTATACTAAAGAAGAGGAATTTGGGTTTTGATTGTAATGTGTGTATTGGTGTACTTTGGGACTAAAGTTGATGATGAATTAGTGATGGAAACTTTAAATTGATGGATGATAGTTGTTCTCCTCTATAAAACGAAAACAACGCAACTTGAACGGATCGAATTGGTTAAGAAACGAATTCGTGGTGCATGATTTTGCTTAACATGTTGAAAATATGAAAAATTAGTATAAACAAATTAGAATTAGTATAAACCAAGTCCCACATCAACTAAATTGAGAACTTAACCCCTTTGCTAAACCTATAAATAGAAGGGCTTGACCCTTTGTTTCATTCACCAACAATAATGCCTCCATTTTTGGGAAAGACTTTGTTGTGGGAGAATTTTTTATAAAGACCTCCTTAGTTAAATTTTGGTGTGGAAGTGCGTAGTCAGTTTGTGAAACTCATATTTTCGGGTATATTTCTTATTTAATTTTTGGTAATGTTATTATTTTAAATATTGTATTTAGTTTGTTAGTTAAAGTTTGAATTTTGGAAGTTTAGTTAGTTTAGTTAGTAAAACTAGTTAGGTTACTATGTTTATTTTGATTTGGAATTGATTATGTAAATGAGTTCTAATGATGGTAATTAGAGATATAAAGCCAAGACCTTAGACGAGTCTAATTATGTTAAATAAAACTTATTTGTAAAGAAAGTTGGGTTGGAACGAGTCGAGGCGAGTTTTGGATGTCAAAATGAGAAGTCCAGAAAACTAGTGGATTGCTGATCCAAAAACAAAAATTCGAGGTTAGTTATATTGATTAAAAAATTCTGGGCTTTTGGTATGTTAAATTACACTGAATAAGCTTTCCATAGACTCTGGAACGGACTAATTCTGACTTCGGAGCAAAGAGTTATGACCATTCAAAGTAGTCGCGTCAAAACTGTATAACCAACTCGGGGCAGTCACCTTGAACTAATTTTATGGAATTCTGTGTTTATAATTTGGAAAAGGTCAAAGAATAAAAGTTGTATTCCCGGAAGTTAGCTTCGCCTGGGCTCAAGAATTGCTTAAAAATATTTTGAATTGGAAAAGTTATGACTGTTTTAGCGAGAGAGGATAAAGTTGGGAAAGAATGAAAAATAGTTTTGAACTCCCCTTTTTGAACACTGCTTTGGACTGTCTATCTTATGCAAAATGGGTGTCCAATAACTTTTAAAAATAGGATAATATGATGTTTACAGCATATCCAAAGTTGGATGTCATCGGACTTATGAGATATAGAGTAAAGTTTACATTACAACTACTATGCGTTGCTATATGACTAATAGTTGATGTGTGCGATTATATAATTGTGTAGGGCACGTGAAGTGCAGATAACTGTAAGATGTTCAACTGTTATTGGTAAACAATGATCAAGACAAGTCTTTCGGTTCCTATTTTCTACGTTGACTTGATGAACTATTTTAAATTGCATGATATGTTGTATGTGTTGTAAGCGAGCATGATATGTTATACATGTTGTAATCATGAAATATTAAAGTCAATTTATGACTACATTGATTTGGTTAAATAATGATGATTGAGTAAGAAACTCAATATTTATATTTGCTATGTGAATTAAAGCATGGATGCCATGTTACTTTAATTATTATGATATGTATGTTGAGCATATTATTATATGCTATGTGATGTATGAAAATTGTTAGAACTTGCTGAGCTGTCGAGCTCACTCTTGAAAATAATAATTTTTGCAGGTCAAGATTTCAAGGTAAGGATATGTGCTAAGTGAATTATAGAGATCCATATTCACGAAGATTACTTATGTTTTATGAGAAATGTATTTAATATTTTGAATGTAACACGTTGTTGAACTGTAAGTTCAGCTATCCGGTGTATATGTATATCTATTTATGATGTAAGACTTTGTATAGCCATTTTATTGTAACGATTCATGATATAAATCTGAATCGAAGAGATGTAATGTAAATGTTGCGATTTAGGGCAATACAGAAAGAAATGTATATAAGTTTTAAATATTCTGCATTTTTAGGGATTTTAATATCGAATAATGATGTAAAGATAGATTATAGTTGTATTGTTAACGATCGAGAAGGAGAATATTATTGTAGAATTTTGGGGTCGTTACAGTTGGTATCAAAACTGATAGGTTAGAAACCTTAGGTAAGAGTACCTTAGACTATAACCTTAGAGAAGAGAGGTGAAGATAATGAAAGAATAAACTCATATAGAGTTTGAACAATAAGAAGTGATTAAAACATGCGTAAGAGGATTCAAAGAAGAATCTCGCAGAGTTATAAGGAATATGAATGTGGGTTTACCTAACTCTAATAATAAGGATGTAAGGTGGTAATAACTAGACAATGTCTATAAAAAGAGAATGATAAAGAAGTTAAGAATAAAAAGTTATATTTAAGTATGGTACAATCGGACTCTTTAATAGTTGATATATGATATCTGGGCTAAACGATTCCTTCATAGAGCGGAGGTATATACAAACTAGCAACTCGAAACCTAGTTTGTTAGTTGTTTGTGGGAAACCACCCAGTGTACCATATTGAAACTGTTAGAGACTCGATGTGTACCAAGTATATAAAATGGATACGTATGATGAAAATGTGGAACTCGAATGAAATGTTGAGCAATGTAAATGAAGTTAGAAATTCTTAAAGGAAGAATTGTTATATAAACGAAAAAAAATTCAAAGAAGAATCTTGAAGAGATATAGTGATAAGAAATGGGAGTTACCTAACTCCAATAGCCAAGATAACAAATAATGATGAATAGACAAAGCCTGCAAGATTAAAAGCATAAATGAAATCGTAAATGATGAAAAAGGAAAGAAAGAGGATCGTAAAACAAAATGATCACGAGTTAAGAAAAGAATTTTAAGGGAGATGATTATAGAATAAGATCACGACGTGATCTGTTTAAGTTATAAAAGAAAGATGGTTTGTAATGTTTGAATAATTATAGCTTGATGCTATGAAGATAATGTACTATGATATAGTACAAGATAAACTCACGATGAGTTATAGATAATGTGATACGAGGAATTCGTTTTGAGCAAGTTAAGAATAAGTTAAGAGTAAGGTAATGTTAGGTGGGATTTCAATTGAGGACTCATATGGTGACTAAGTTGTACAAACCTTTGTATGTGCAGAGATTTTGTGCATGTACTTGGTTTATCACATTTATATCATTGGAATGTCGGTGTCGCGCTATCAATGTATATGTGGTGAAAATGTGATTCTTTTCTCATGTGTATATTTGATAGTTAGAAACTATTAAGATTAGTCAGATATTATTAGGATTAAGTGTGGTTCTTAAAACTAATGCATATAGTAAGTTTGTGACTCATAATAATATGGTATATTTTGAACCCCTCAGCGAATGGACGCCTATGGTCTGACTAGGATAAGTTCTTAAACTCATATTATTGTGGCAAGTTCCTGAACTTCCAATGTGCGGTAAGATTAATGAACTATACTGGGGGTATAGGAGGATGGTAAGTTGAAACACAAGAATATTTAGTATAACGATTAAAATTGATGAAGAAAATTAGATATTCTCAATCTACTAGACTTCAAATTTTTGACATAGACTTTCGAGATTTACTGACTCTGTACGATGGTTGTACTTTTGATTTTTTGAAAAATGTTGGATCACATTTAGTGAACCAAAGAATTTTAAAACAATGCTTTTTATTATTTGAACTGTTTAAGAATTGTCTTTTTTGTTTAGATAAAAAAAATGATTTTAAATTTTCAAAATATATTTTAACTATATGTATCGGGTGATATGATAAGCGATGGAGTCATCAATGCAATAGAACTACAAGTGTTGGATGTGATCATATGATCGTCGCATTTATTATGGTGAGATATAGTATGACAACGTCATAATCATGACAAAATCCTCAAAAAAAAGATTTTTGAGATTTCTTTAAGATATCATAGAATATATATATATATATATATATATATATATATATATATATATATATATATATATTTTGATTGATGTTGAATTATTGTAGAAGTCTATGCTATTTGATTCAGCTAGACGAATATTGAAAGATGTTCATGAAATTCAAGCGTTTCTTGAGAAGTTATGCCAAACCAAATTGTTTTGGTGCATATTAAGATGTTGAAAAGTTGAGATGAACAACCCTATTATAGGAGAGTTATTTTACGCAATGCGTTTAGATGTTTGTGCACAATACATGGTACGAATGGCTGATCACCCTAAGTACAAGGAGTCCCTACAGTATTACTATTAAGGTTAAAGTTGAATGATTACTTGTAATCGTGGACATAGTTCGTGGTCTTGTGATCCTCAGTTACATATCTAAAAAACAAAGAAGAACAACCCTATTATGGGGGAATTATTTTTACCCGATGCGTTTAGATGTTTGTGCACAATACATCGTACGAAGGGCTTAACACCCTAAAAGACGGAGTCCCTATAGTCTAATGATCATTAAGGTTTAAGTTGAAAGAGTACGTATAACCGTGGACGTAGTTCAAGGTCTTATGACCCCTCAGCATGATTTGGAATCTTTTAAATTTCTGAGTTATTCATACTGCTTCCCAATTATTGAGCAATTGTGGAAGATTCTTGTTATTCTAAAAGGCGAATGTGGTAAGGATGATACTCCTTAGAAAGAAGTAAGTCGTAGAATGCAACACTGAATGATGAATATATTGAATAAGTGAGAAAAGAAATTTTTAAATGAGAAGGAGATGAGTTATCAAAAAATAATGTAAAACTTTTAATCAAAAAATTAATAATTGTAGAAAGATCTTTGTGGAAAGAAAGTGGTTATAGAACCCAATGAATGAATAAAGTATTAACGTAGAATCTATTTTGATAGATTGAATGAATAAAGATTAATAGATAAAATTTCGTGGATGAAATTCTTAGAAGAAAGGGTGAATGTAATATCCCGAGTGTTTATGATAACGATCCTTAGAAATAGAAATGAATGGGTTAAAGAATATTTAATACTCAAAATATAAATGAGTTCACGTGAAAGTTATGAAAAAAAACCTAGAATTTGTTGAAGAAATGAATGTAGTAGGAAATATAAAACCTATATTAAGGTAATGTGTTGAAGATATTCAACGATAAATTTTGAAAAGAGATTTGGTGAAAACCGAGTAAGAGAGGTTTCTTTGATTTCGAGGACGGAATCCTTATATGGAGGGAAGGATGTGACAACCCAAATTTTCATAAGTTATTAAAATAAGAATTGAATAATGAAAACTCTTATTATGAGGTGTATATATTTTGAATTATGTGATTTGGTGTGAAGAGAATTATATATTCATATATTGGAGAATGTGAGATTTAATAGTTAATTAAACTATTAAAGAAATTAAATAATATTAGTTAATTTAATTAAGTTGAAATTATGTTATGAGATAATATAATTTTAATTGTTATGCCTTAATGGGCAATGGAAATTATTATGAGTTAAGTTTCATAAATAGTGTGAATAATTCACTTAATTAAAATAGTGAATTAATACAAGTATAATTGATTTAATAAAGTGAGAAGGTAATATATTGCATGAAAATATAAATGTTAGTATAATGCGAGTAAAATATTTATTAAGTACATTAAATATTTTAGTTGGAAACTTTATGGAATAAAATGAATATTTATGGTATTAAATAAATATTTGATGAAAATTGTTATGAGATAGTTTATTTAAGTGTGATAAAATAGATAAGATTTATACGTATTTTATTATTATGAGTATAATAGTGATATTCTAATTTAATTAAATAATTAAATTAGAGGAGTGAAAATTTATTAAATAATGTTATGATTATAATGGTTGAATAGAAATTATAATTTTACTGATAAGGTTAATTTTATTTCTTAAGGAATCAAAGGTACATAATCTAGTTTATATTTCTAGTTTATGTGTTCTTGAGTTTCTTTTAAAATTTGGGTTTTGGTTAATGAATTTGTGGGCATGTTATATATATTATTAGATATTTATAATTTGATAATGGTCAGCTAGAAACAATTTTTCAGAAATCAAATTCATGTATTTATACTAAAGAAGAGGAATTTGGGTTTTGATTGTAATGTGTGTTTTGGTGTACTTTGGGACTAAAGTTGATGATGAATTCGTGATGGAAACTTTAAATTGATGGATGATTGTTGTTCTCCTCTATAAAAGCGAAAACAACGCAACTTGAAGCGGATCGAATTGGTTAAAAGCTAATTAAGTGGTGAATGATTACACTTAACATGTTGAAAATATGAAAAATTAGTATAAACAAATTAGAATTAGTATAACCCAAGTCACACATCAACTAAATTGAGAACTTTACCCCTTTGCTAAACCTATAAATAGAAGGGCTTGACCCTTTGTTTCATTCACCAACAATAAGGCCTCCAATTTTGAGAAAGACTTTGTTGTGGGATGACTTTTTATAAAGACCTCCTTAGTTGAATTTTGGCGTGGAAATGCGTAGTCAGTTTGTGGAACTCGTATTTTCGGGTATGTTTCTTATTTAATTTTTGGTAATGTTATTATTTTAAATATTGTATTTAGTTTGTTAGATAAAGTTTGAATTTTGGAAGTTTAGTTAGTTTTGTTAGTAAAACTAGTTATGTTACTATGTTTATTTTGGCTTAGAATTGATTATGTAAATGAGTTCTAATGATGGTAATTAGATATATGAAGCCAAGACCTTAGATGAGTCTAATTATGTTAAATAAAACTTATTTGTAAAGAAAGTTGGGTTGGAACGATTCGAGGCAAGTTTTGGATGTCAAAATGAGAACTCTGAAAAACTAGTGGACTGCTGATCCAAAAATGAAATTTCGGGGTTAGCTAGATTGTTTAGAAAATTCTGGGCTTTTGGTATGTTATAGTACACTGAATAATCTTTTCATAGACTCTAGAACGGACTAATTCTGATTTCGGAGCAAAGAGTTATGACCATTCAAAGTAGTCGCGTCAAAACTGTCTATCCAACTCGGGGCTGTCACCTTGAACTAATTTTTTGGAATTTTTTGTTTAGAATTTGGAAAAGGTCAAAGAATAAAAGTTGTAGTCCCGGAAGTTAGCTTCGTGTGGGCTCAAGAATCGCTCAAAAATGTTTTGAAACGGAAAAGTTTACATGTTTTAGCAGAGAGAGAGGTAAAGTGGGAAAGAATGAAAAATAGTTTTGAACGCCCCTTTTTGAACACTATTTTGGACTGTCTATCTTATCCGAAATGGGTATCCAATAACTTTTAAAAATATGTTAATATGATGTTTACAGCATATCCAAAGTTGGATGTCATCGGACTTATGAGATATAGAGTAAAGTTTACATTACAACTACTATGCGTTGCTGTGTGACTAATAGTTGATGTGTACGATTATATAATTGTGTAGGGCACATGAAGTGCAGATAACTGTAAGATGTTCAACTGTTATTGGTAAACAATGATCAAGACAAGTCTTTCAGTTCCTATTTTCTACGTTGACTTGATGAACTATTTTAAATTGCATGATATGTTGTATGTGTTGTAAGCGAGCATGATATGTTATACATGTTGTAATCATGAAATATTAAAGTCAATTTATGACTACATTGTTTTGGTTAAATAATGATGATTGAGTAAGGAACTCAATCTTTATATTTGCTATGTGAATTAAAGCATGGATGCCATGTTACTTTAATTATTATGATATATATGTTGAGCATATTATTATGTGTTATGCGATGCATGAAAACTGTTAGAACTTGCTGAGTTGTCGAGCTCACTCTTGCAAATAATAATTTTTGCAGGTCAAGATTTCAAGGTAAGGATATGTGCTAAGTGAATTATAGAGATCCATATTCACGAAGATTACTTATGTTTTATGAGAAATGTATTTAATATTTTGAATGTAACATGTTGTTGAACTGTAAGTTGAGCTATCCGGTGTATATGGATATCTTTTTATGATGTACGACTTTGTATAATCATTTTGTTGTAATGATTCATGATATAAATTTGAATCGAAGATATGTAATGTAAAGGTTGCGATTTAGGGCAATGTAGAAGGAAATGTATAAAAGTTTTAAATATTCCGCATTTTTAAGGATTTTAATATCGAATAATGATGTAAAGATAGATTAAAGTTGTATTGTTAACGATCGAGAAGGAGAATATTATTATATGAATTTTGGGGTCGTTACACTATCCATCTTTACACTCAAGTCCAAGAGAAATTTCATCACCAGGATTATAAAAATGTTATGATAATAAAAATAATATGATCAAAACATGGATTTATCTTTGTGACATCAATCAATATACATCTTGAATCAAATATTCAGCTTTGTACTAAAGGCCAAAGATATTCATTCGTATCACCAGTTGGTCATGTTCATCTCAACACCTATCCATCTTTGCACTACGGGCCAAAGATATTCATCAGGTAATCATTCATCTTTGCACTACTGGCCAAAGATATTCAATTATATCATCATTTAGGACTGAGGATGTTGAAACATATTTTAAAGAAACGAATCCTGTGAGATTAAATGACAAAGATTAGGGATTCGTACTTTGGTTTATCCAAGTTCAAAAATACTCCATAATAATCAATTGTGGAGCAAAATTCAAGAATGAAGATCAAAACATGAATACAATCAAAGATAGTAACCATGATAGACAACTTGGACAAAGAAAAGAAAATGTAATTTTTTTGTGAATAATATCTTATTCGTGAATAGTGTCGTATACATGAATAGTAACCCCGACACAAAAGATAACAATTTCATAAGAAAAATCATACTTCGTGAATAGTACTCGTGAATAGTACCGTATTCATGAATAGTACTGTATACGTGAATAGTGTCGTATACGTGAATAGTAACCTCGACATGAAAAGGTAAAATTTTTATAATAAAATTCATACCAATATTTCGGCATAATGATATTGAACGAAATAACATCATTTACGAAGAAAATAACATCCATTACCTCAAAAGAACAGTACTTCTGACTGGAATATAAGATATAATGCTGAAGGAAACTTGCACTGAATAACAACTATCACAGTATCTAAATACTCACAAAAATACGCTAAATATTATATAGATAGAAAACTTATTATTCTGGTGTGATTTTCAATTTTAACTAAGCACCCTATTTATAGGAAAATGCTTAGAACGCCAAAGCAGACTAACTTGCTACTTGATGGCTTTACCTGTTACTATTCACGCCCACCACTTTTGAAATAAAATTCCAGCACATTTCTCACCAACCAAAAGTGGGGCCCACCATGTTTTAAATAATATTTATTTCCGAAACTTCAATAATTCATAAAAAATAGCCCTTTTATAAGAAAAATACAAATTTTATATCCTTTCCATATGAAATTTAATTATCTACAACTTTGTAGAAGAAAGTTTTTCCAAATTCCAATCAGAAAATGTCCGAAATCTACATACAGATGATTTTTAATACCTTCATTCCGACAAAATACTGATAAAATACATCAACATTAATTCCTTCATTTATATCCACATAAAAATAAATATTTTCTTATCATATAAATTAATAATTAATTATTCACAAATAATATTACAGAATCACAATTATGACAACCAAGTCGTTCATAGGAAAGATGGGGCTTTCCGATAAGGATTTCTCCTTACTGGCGCGCAATTAGGTGACCAAACCTCTTTTCTAGACATAACTTCCTTAGACATTGCCAATAATGCTATCTAATAATATTATTCAAATAATATGAATTATTGATCTGATAATGGGAAATAATGTGCAGTGACAATTATTGAAACAACAATAATATAAAATATCAACGTAGTAATTATTGAATCAATAAAATAAAATATTGAACAATAATTACTGTAACAATTATTGAGTAGTGCCTTCTTACGTAAGAATCAATAATTCAAAAATCTTTATGCAATCAAGGTGCTTTCTTGTAAAACCACACGACATTCGTATTTTAACCACCAGGTATTCCAATAGTGTTAACAGTAACAACTACGCCGTTTTTTTAGAAAACTCATTCCTGTCGTTTTCTTCATCCGACCGTTTTCCGTTATGGGACCCATAAATGACCGTGCCATCGTACGAATATTCCCCGACAGCAAGAATATTCCACGACCAAACGAATATTCCCCGACAATGAATATTTTATAACCACTTGTTTATTTTGTAAAATTTGCACATTACACCCATAACCAAAGCATTATATCAAATTAACACCTTATTATTCAAAATAATAATTAGATGAAATTCAATTTTATTTATAAAAAGTTGGGGACTTACAACCCATGTGTTCTAAACTTTACAAAAATATTTTATAACATTCTTAGCATGCTATTAACAACTTAAATCACATAAACAACAAAGTTTAAAGTTATAAATTCAATGTTTTTGTGAAAAACTCCGTTTTTGACATTCTTGACGAAATCAATTGCTTCGAACTCGTTTTTCAACCAAATCAGTCCATACAAGTTTTGTTCTTTTCATTTTTACGTGTATAAACATAATCTCCCATCAATTTACCGCTTAACATAAAATTTAGGCATAAATTTTTGTACTTATAGGCCATATTCAAATATTTATCTCTCTATAAACTTTAAAACTCCAATTTAAACATAATTTCATGGATTAATTACTCTAAAATTGTTTATAAACATCATATAGCAGATTATGCATGCATATTAACAATTACAAACAATTTCTCAACAATTTGGCCACAAAAACTCAATTACAGAGAACTAAAAATAATATTTTCATTGTAATTCAAAACTTCAATTCAAAACATGCTTTCATAGATTTGATTATTCTAAATGACATACAGGTCATATAAAACATGTTATAAACATATACAACATCATATATTTAACAATTAACCATAAAAATTCAATTATAGAGAGTTAAAAATTAGGTTTCATGGAGAACTTTTAAGAACATAATTTAAAAGTTGAGATCAAGGGATTACCCTTGATTTCTGTGTTTAGATACACAATGATAATAAGAACTTCTTTAACTCTTCAACTCTTTCTTCTTCAATCTCACTATTCTCTCAAATCTCTCTTTTCTCTCTGCACTTTGTTTTTCTCAAGCTTAATTAAATGAACTGATGTAAAAATATTAACTGGCGCATACTTGGTACCAGTTAAGCGCAATATAGCCTTAACTGCTCCCATGATCTTAAGGCCATGTTTGGCTAGCTTATTAATTCCCTTTCTAATTTATTTTAATTAACTTATTTATTATATTATTTATTTGTCACACTTTAATTAATCAAATAATATTATTTAAACTCAATTAAATAAAAGACAATATTACCCATTAAATCACATCATCAAATAATTAAAATTTTCATTTATTAGTTGTGACTAATCATTGAATCTCTAATTAATTATTAAATTAATTAAAATAACATTAAAATTATTTAACAACTCATTTAATTTAGTTATCTTAATTAAATTCGCACTTTAAATTATAACATTATTCCCCAGTAATTTAATTAATGTGACACACTTAATTAAAGTTATCTGCCATAATTCCATCAAATAATTATTTAACTCAATAAATAGATCAAAAAAATATTTATTTAATTTAATAAATATTTAAAAATTAATTACAAAAGTCTCGTTCGTCACATCTTTCCCCTCTTAAAAGGATTCTGTCCCCAGAATCACGATTCATTTAATTCTTCCCATTACATTCCCCCCTCTTACAAAGATTCTGTCCCCAGAATCGCTACACATATACTAAGCAAATAAATGCGGATAATTTTTCATCATTTGTTCTTCAAGTTCCCACGTAGATTCTTCAGCGTTTTGGTTCCTCCAGATTACGTTAACAGAAGGTATTACTTTATTTCTGAGCACTTGTTCCTTCCTGTCGGACTATCTGAACATGACCTTCTTCATAAGATAAATCTTTCTCAAATTATAGGGGTTCATATTCGATAATGTGCTTGTAATCGAGCTAATACGGTCGTAACACAGAAACATGAAAAACATTATGGACATGTTCTAAGTTTGGAGGTAAGGCTACCTCATATGCGACTTCACCAATTCTCCTCAATACTTCAAAGGGTCCAATAAATCTCGGGCTCAATTTCTCTTTCGTACCAAATCGGATCTTTCCCTTCCAGGGAGACACTTTCAAGAAAACGTAGCTACCAGATTCAAATTCTTGATTCTGTCGGTGTTGATCAGCATATTCTTCTACATGTCCTGAGCAGCTATAAATCTTGTCCTGATCACCTTGACAATCTCAGCAGTCTGTTGCACCAATTCTGGTCCTAGTACGTAGTTGATGTTCACCAACCTCATCCTAACATAATGGGGTTCTGCACTTTCTGCCATACAACGCTTCGTAAGGCGTCATGCCATTACTTGCGTGATAACTGTTGTTGTAAGCAAATTCCACCAACGGTAGATGATTATCCCAATTTTCTTTGAAGTCCATGATATAAGCTCTTAACATATCCTCCAATGTCTGTATTGTCCTCTCGCTATGGCCATCTATTTGGGTATGGTATGTCGTACTCATTCTCAATTGCGTTCCCATACATTCCTGTAGTCGCTTCCAAAAGTTCGATGTGAAACGCGAATCTCGATCAGAGACTATAGACACTGGAACACCGTGCCTTGAAATAATTTCCTTCACATATAATTTTGCCAACTGATCTAAGTTAAATCTAATCTTGATTGGCAAGAAATGCGCTGACTTCGTCAGGCGGTCCATAATAACCCAAACTACATCAAAACCTTTCTGAGTCGTTATAAGACCTACCACAAAATCATCGTGATATGTTCCCACTTCCATTCTGGTATGTCTAACGGTTGTAACAACCCATTTGGTCTCTGATGTTCTGCTTTAACTTTCTGACATGTCAAACACTTGACCACACAATCGACAACGTCTCTCTTCATATTTGGCCACTAGAAATGCTGTCGGAGATCCTGATACATCTTCGTACTCCTCGGGTGAATCGAATACCATGAATTATGAGCCTCGCTCAAAATTTCATCCTTTACTTCTGATACTTGTGGAACCCAAATTATTTTCTCGAATCTCAATATCCCTTCGTTGTCATTTTTGAATTTTTTTCCCTCTCCTTCAGATATTCTTTTCCTGATTTTCTCACATTCCCCATCTTTGAGTTGTGCGTCCTTAACCTTATCCACCAAAGATGGACCAATTTCTATTTGAAACAATTTTTCGTTCGACTCCTTGGGATATTTCACCTCCAGCTCCAGTTTCGCTATTGTTGAAATTAACTCTTCCTGATCGGTTAACATAAACAATTTCTCTCCACCCTTCCTGCTTAAGGCGTCGACAACAACATTTGCTTTAATCGGATGGTATAAAATCTCACATTCATAATCCTTTATTAACTCGAACCATCTCTTCTGACGCATGTTCAAATCCTTCTGTGTAAAAATATATTTCAGACTATTATGGTTTTTATATATTTCACACTTCTCCCAATACAGATAATGTCTCCAGATCTTTAAAGCAAATACCACTGCATCAAGTTCCAAATCATGGGTAGGATACCCCTTCTCATAATCTTTCAGTTGGCGTGATGCATACGCAATGACCTTGTCGTTCTGTATGATCACATAACCTAGTCCCTTATGCGATGCATCACTATAAGCTACAAAATTTCTTGTGCTATCCGGAAGAGATAACACAGGTGTCGTACTCAACCTTTTCTTTAGCTCTTGGAAATTTTCCTCACACTTCTCCGCCCAAACGAAATTCACCGATTTCCTAGTCAAATTCGTCAGTGGAGTCGCGATTATGGAAAAATCTTGAATAAATCTTCTGTAATAACTTGCCAATCCTAGAAAACTCCTTACTTCTGATGGTGTCTTCAGCTGATCCCAGTTCATCACAACTTCAACTTTCGATGGATCTACCGAAATCCAGTCCTTGTTAATCACATGCCCAAGGAATTACACTCGTTGTAAGACGGCGTAGCCATTTGTGGGCCCCATAACAGAATAACTGTCGGATGAAGAAAACGAAAAAATTAAGTTTTATAAATAACATCGTAATCGTTACTCAATTAATAATCATTTGGAATAATACCTGTTGGTAAAATAAAGTGTCTACGCGTTGTTGCACGATGGCACTGCGGTATTACAGTATTTTTTGAATTATTGATTCTTACGTAAGAAGGCACTACTCAATAATTGTTACGATAATTATTATTCAATATTTTATTTTATTGATTCAATAGTTCTTTGCGTTGATATTTTATATTATTGTTGTTTCAATAATTATCAACGCACAATATTTCTCATTATCGATCAATAATTCATATTATTTGAATAATATTATTAGATAACATTATTGGTAATGTCTAAGGAAGTTACATCAGGAAAGGGTTTGGTCACCTAATTAATTGCGCTTGATGAAGGAGAAATTCTTATCGAAAGCCCCTCTTTCCGAGAGCGATGCGGTTGTCATAATTGTGATTCGTAATATTATTTGTGAATAATTAATTATTGATTTATATGGTAAGGAAATATTTATTTGATGTGGATATAAATGATGAATTTATTTATATGGTTACAAATGAAGGAATTAATGTTGAGGTATTTTATCGATTATTTTGTTCGGAATGAAGGTATTAAAAATTAAACCAGTGTTTTTGAGATATATTATGTGAGTTATAATTTTAATCAAACCGTTGGATCGTTGTAATTTTGGATATGTTATACATATATAAGTTGAGTATATGTCCATAAAATTTGACCGTTAAAAATGAACGTATGATTTGTTATGAAATTTAAGAGGTGAATGGTTCAGAAATTGTTGAAGTATCCGAATTTAGCATTTTGGTGGAAAATTCTAGAATTGAGTGGGCCCCACTTGTGGTTGGTGAAGAAATGTGCTGAATTTTATTTCAAATGTGGTGGGTGGGAATAGTAGCAGTAAAGCTATCAAAGTTTAGAAAGTCAAGTCTGCTAAAATTTTCCTATAAATAGAGGCTAAGTTAGAATTGAAAATCACACCGTAAACAAGTTTTCTCTCTTTTCTCTCTAGATTATTGAGTGTATTTTGTGAGTATTTAGATACTTAGTGAGTTGATATTCATCAGTGCAAGTTTCCTTCAGCGTCATATCCGATATCCAGTCAGAAGTGCTGCTTTTTTGAGGTAAGGGATAGTAAGGGATTTTAAAGGTTATTATGTTTTTCAGTTCGTACTTCTTCTGACCTTCAAAAAATTCTGGAAAAATTTGAAATGATATGTTGATGAGTTTTATTGATTGTGTCCAAAAATGGTGATTTTTGGATGTATAGATTAAGAGTTATGAATTTTATGAGAAAAGACTATTTTAAAAGTAACGCCTTATAACGCCTTATGGTTAACTCTAAAATTGATGAAATTTTTATTGGGAATACATCTATACAATATCAGTGTACTCTGTAAATTTCGGAATTTTTGAATAAAAGTATAATTTATGATAAATGTCTAAATATTCGGCGGTTTTAGCCATATGAAAAATAGTAAATGAATTTTAAAAATTCTAAGAAAAATATATGTTCAATATGGGACTATATTCTGCTAAAACCCAGAAAAGAAATATTTTTGGAACTGATTTGGTATTTTTCATGGAAATGGACTAGTTATGAATAAATGAGTTAAATATGTTATGGGAAGGAAGAAAATTGGAAAATATAATTTTATGGCTTGAGAATCATATATGTGGTATATGCAGATTTTTGATGAGGGTTTTGGTTATTGGTGATGAAACCTTATAAGTTTGGCATTTTATGATGATTAAATGCATTATTTAGTAAAGTGTAAACAGTTAAAATAAATTGTTTATAAGTTTAAGAAATATTATTCTTTCAATATCATTATACCGAAATATTGGTATGGATTTTATTGTGGAATTTCTACCTTTTTGTGTCAGGGTTACTATTCATGAGTTACTATTCATGAGTTACTATTTACGGGTACTATTCACTACAAAATTGGTTTCTTTTTCTAACCAAATTATAGTTGATTTATGAATATTACTCTGGAGATTAAAACTATATATTGATTATATTGATTTTATTATCATATATAACATTTTTATAACCTTGATGTTGAAATTCTCTTTCACTAGAGTGTAAAGATGAGTAGATTATTGGTATGATCATGATTAGGGTTCTCTTTGGCCAGTAGTGAAAAGTTGAATTGTGACTAGTATGATCATGACCATTGAATTTATAATTGAATATCTTTAGCTTAAGTGCAAAGGTGAATTAATCAACATGGTTATAATTATTGTTTATATAAATTCTGAAATGATTATATATTTCTTTGAGATATTAATATCTTTGGCCTGTAGTGCAAAGATGAATTGTTGATGAATATCTTTGGCCAGTAGTGCAAAGATTAATTGTTAATGAATATCTTTGGCCCGTAGTGCAAAGATGACCTGTTGTTGAATATCTTTGGCCAGTGGTGCGAAGATGAACTGTGGATGAATATCTTTGGCTCGTAGTGTAAAGATGAATTTATTAGTATGATTATGAACAGGAACTGTGATTTGGTATAACCATGATCTTTGATGTTTCAGGTAAAGACATGTGATGAAAATTATATTCGTCCTGGGTATGAAGAGGAATTTAGAATCACAATTATGATCATGAGATATTTATATAATTGTGGAAAGGAACTGTTGATTGATGTTACAGGGATAAAACATTGTTGGTGGACTTTTAACATGGAAAAGATAATAGATTGTATTGTCTATTTGACTCTTCTAATGGATTGCTCATTCTGCTGCAACTATGGTTGAAATTTTTATCATCTACCATATGTTCTAAATCTCTGATTTGTTATTGATGAAGGCTATTGATAATTTAATTATCTTTAGTCATGATATTCTTTTCTTGAGCTAGTTGTGCTCACCCTTTTGCTTCACAATTCCTTTCGTGTAATAAAAGTGTATTTGGGTCGAGGGGAAATAAGGAAGGAATAGAGCGGTGGTCTCTAGCTATTGAGTTCTCCCTAAACAAAGATAGACAAGTGTGTTGTATACATCTTTTAGTAGTTATATTTGGTGAATCATATAGGAGAGAGAAGCGAACCCAACGTTGGAAGGGTGTTTTGCCACTATCATACAAGATGTCTAATGACATACAACCTCTCGTGTCATCATAAGATGGGGTTGTTCTCATCCACTTCTGCCGAGTATATTTACTGAGCACTACCTATATAATCTTAGTGTTTGTTTGAAGTATAATTCTCAATTTGAGAGGCGATTGGAGATAATGATAAGTCAAGAGAAGACTCACCATTGGGAAGAATATGATAGTAATCTTCTCATTTTTCTTTGGGGTCTATTGGGTCAAACAAGGATAATTCGTGGCCATATGATATCTATCATAACCTGTAGAAGCATGGCCTCCCATGTATACGAAGGTTTCCTTGAGCACTTCCCAAAAATTCTAATTTCTAAAACAGTTTTTGACTATACCTTTATGTAAGGTGTCATTGTGAAGTGCTATCCACAATTGGGACATGAGTCACAGTTGGTATATATTTGTATCCAAACGCACAGCATATGTGTTGTTGTATTTTGTACGACAATTGTTGTAAGAAAGTTGTAGTTATTTTCTGTACCATGTATTTGGCGACTCAGGATGGGTTGGATGGAATGGACCTATTTTGGGGTCGTCACACTCGCTCTATCCAGAATTCACATTTTGAAAACTTAGTATATAACTTCTCTCTTCTTAACGCCTCCAATGTCACCTTCAAATGTTCCACATGTTCCTCCTTGGTCTTAGAATATACCAGAATATCGTCGATGAACACCACCACGAATTTATCCAAAAATGGTTTAAACACTCTGTTCATTAGGTTCATAAATGTTGCAGGAGCATTCATTAGACCAAATAACATTACCAGAAACTCGTAATGTCCATAAAGAGTCCTGAACGCTATTTTCGGTACATCTTCTTTCCTCACCTTCAACTGATGGTACCCACTTCTCAAACCTATCTTTGAGAAATACCTAGCTAATTTCAATTGGTCAAACAGGTCGTCAATCCTTGGCAATGGATACTTATTCTTAATTATTAACTTGTTTAATTCTCTGTAATCAATGCAAAGTCGTATCAATCCATCCTTTTTCTTGACAAACAACACCAGTTCTCCCCACTGTGATATGCTCGGCTAAATATATTTCTTGTCTAACAGTTCTTGCAGTTGCACCATCAATTCTTTCATCTCCACCGAAGCCATACGGTACGGGGCCTTCGATATTAGGGCAGTCCCTGGTACTAAGTTGATCACAAATTCTACTTCCCTATCTGGCAAAAGTCTTACCAAATCATCTGGGAATACGTCTCCAAAGTCCCTAACGACAGGTATCTCCTCTAATTTCGGATTCTCCTTCCGACCGTCGACTATGTAGGCTAAATACCCTACACAACCTTGTCTTAACAACTTTCTGTCCTGCATCATAGTCAAAAAACTCGCTTGTTTTGGTGACTTGCTGCCATAAAATACAACCTTTGACGGAGTCATAAGGTTTACACACTTCCTTTCACAATCAATTATCGCCCCATAATTGAATAGTCAATCCATTCCCATAATAACGTCAAATTCGTCAAGTTTAATCGGGATTAGGTCTACCCTCATCTCGTGGCCCTTAATATCCACTCTATAGTTCTTGTGTACAAACCTAACAAGAATTAATTCCCTATTCACAATCTCTATGTTCAAAGGGTATTCTAACTCCTCTTTAGGCAAATTCAAATTCTTAGCAAAATTGTCGGATATAAATGAACAAGTAGCACCCGGATCAAATAATAAGTAAGCATTAATATCATTGATCAGAATGATACCTGACACCACATCTCGTGACTGCACAACATCTTTCACGGTCATGTTGAAAGTTCTGGCGGTGGGTCGGTTTGGCAGTGTCGGTCCAGTGATAGCCAGAGTGCTAGCACCGCTGTTTCCCTTACTTCCACCCATTCCTACTCCTCCTTCTGCTTCTTTCTTGGGGCAATCTCTAGCCAAATGATCCCTCGACCGGAAAGTAAAACAAGCCCCTTTTTTAGGGTTAGGGAAATTTGGCGTTATGTGGCCTTCCTTACCACAATTGTAGCAAGCCTTGTTCCCCTTCATTAGACCTGACAATTTAGGCCCAAGCCCGCAGGCCGGGCCGACCCGCCCGTAGAAACATGGGCTATGGGCCGCAATATTTTAGCCCAGGAAAATACAGGCCATTTTGGCCCGGCCCGCGGGTGGCCCGGCCCGACCAGTGGCCCGTGAATTATTATTATTTTTAAAACAAAATATTGCTACTTGTGGGTTATGAGGCTTGAACACAATACTTGTAAGTAAATAAATAAAAATTCAAACCAACTGAGCTACAACAACTGTTTGTTTTTAATGCAATCTTCAATATATTGTTTCTTTACTTTTATTTTTTTATAACTTGTTATTACATTGGTTATAAAAAATATTTTATTCATAAGTTTTTTTTAATTTTTTTATTACATTAGTTAATACAATATTTTTTTTATAAATAATATAATAAAAAGTTATATAAATTTAATAAATTATTATGTGTCAACTTCGATTCCATAAATAGAAATATAACGTGAGCAGAGTACATACACGTTTCCATTAGTTATGTTATGTAGTAATAATAATACCATATTATTAAGCAGTAATAATAATACTACAAGAATGTCACAAATTAATACTACAATGCTTTTCACGTTTTGTTTAGGCTGTAAGCTTTAGTCATTAATAAAATAAAAATAAGAACCTAACACCAGAAAAAGGCTCTAGGAAGATCCATTGCAAAACAAAGGGAACGATAACAATAACACTACCAAAAAAAACAAACATATTGATTATCCACATGCAGTAACAATAATACAGTATTATTATTAAGGATTTTTTTTTTTATAAATCTCAAGTATTCAAGTATTCAAGTCTACCAGACTTCGATTTACAAATGCATCATTGAATTGGTATAGCAAGATTTTGCAAAAATAAAAAAAATAAAAATAAATGAAGAAGCCCGCGGGCCGGCCCGGTCCAACCCGGGCCTCACAATATTAGCCCATTAAAACCCGGGCCATTTTGGCCTGGCCCGGCCCGACCATTTGCCAGGTCTACCCTTCATGCATACCCCCAGGTGATTTTTCTCGCAAGTAGGACAAGCCTCCACCTTCTTCTTCTGACTTCCTTGCTGATTTCCAGTAGACACATTATCATTCCACTTCCTCTTCTGATTATTACCACCACCACTATTACTGCCACTAGCTTTATTGTTCTCTCCTTCATTTTTATTCTTCTTTTATTCCTGATTGTACCTGGTCAAAGCATCGCTTCAATAATCTACAATAATTGCCTTCTCCGAAACTCCTGTAAAAGTGTTCAATTGAAACAATGACACCTTGTTATACAACCATGGCTTCAACCCTTGTTCAAACCTCCTCTTTCCTCTCATCCGTATTCACCTAATAAGTTGCGAACCTAGCCAACTCGTTGAACTTTGCGGCATATTTTGGCATCGTCATGTTACCCTGCTTCAACTCCTAAAATTGAACCTCCATATGGTTCTGAGAACTCGTTGGGAAATACATCTCAAAGAAAATCTCCTTGAACCTATCCCATATGATCACACCCTGACCTCCTCTAACTTTGTTCACCTGCCACCAGTAGCTGGCTTCTAACTTCAGCATAAACGTTGTAAAGGCGGTTTTCTAGTCATCATTGACCCTTGCAATGTCAAATACCTTCTCCATTTCCATAATCCAGGTCTAAGCTTTGACCGGATTCATGGATCCCTTAAACTCTGGCGGTTTTACCGCCTTGAAATCCTTAAACGAGGTAGCTTAAGCTTGCTGCTGATTTGGAAATGCTCTGATTAACAGGTTTACCAACTACTGAACATGATTAATGTGACGCCCCCAAAATAGGCATACATCACCCATTCTGAGTCGCCAAATATATGGTACATAATAAAAATACAAACTTAAATATACAACATGAGCTGTGAGTTTTAATACAAATATTATCTTCTAGACAGTATTCAAACTCAAAATAAGTCCTCATTTATTATCACACTATTTCATAGAATAGTGAAGACTACTAATGCAAACATCTAAATCGTCACTCCGTTCCCCGACTAGTCCCAACTATATTCTCATTTCCTGAAGAGAACAATGAAAGCAAAGGGTGAGCTCAACTAGCCCAGTAAGAAATATTATGACTAAGATAATGTAAAATAAATTATCGTTAGCCTTCAACAACGTTAAACTGATAAAAATATAATAAACATCAAGTTTAACTGCTGCGGAACAAGTAATCCATTAGAAGAGTCAAGTAGAGCAAGATATCTACTATCTTCTATGATTTAAAAAGTTTATCATAAATTTTATCGCTGAGACTCAGCTTAATACATAATCCACATCATCGAATCACCCTTGCACTACGACCAATGATATTTATTAGTATCACGACCACGAATTATCCATGTAGTACGGGCCAAGGATATTCGTGTTTTCATCAATGGTCATGATCATACCAACAACTGTCCATCAATGCACTACGGGCCAATGATGACTTTTACCACATCATTTGTAACATTACGGTCATGATTATACCGAATAATCCCTGGTCATAATCAAACCAATCAATAGTACATCTATGCACGTAAGCCACACATGACTTTTATCATAATATAAGCATGAGGATGATGACAATGATATAATAATTCAATTGAAAGAAAGCAAAGGATAAATTTTTAAATATTTATAATTTAATTTATCCAGAATTCAATAATGTCCAAATTGTCAACATGATACTGCCTTGTGGAGTAAAATTCAAGAATAATATTGTATCAAAAATGATTTGGATCGAAAAGAAATTAATTTTTGTCATGAATAGTACTCTGGGTGAATAGTACCCGAGTGAATAGTAACCCGTGAATAGTAACTCGGTATGAAAAGTATCTTGAATCACCGGGTGAATAATATTTGAGTGAATAATGGCGAGAGTGAAAGAAGAAGTGAATAGTACCGGGTGAAAATATTGATATTTAATAAGAAAGTTTAGATCAATATTCCAATGAAACGATACTAGATGAAGCGCAAAACTCAAGGATATTCCACTAATTTCAGGAATTATAGAAGCAATACTTACCATAGTAAGTTTAGATTTAAGAATATGAAAAGAAATAATATACAAAACTGTAAATGGATTTTCACCTGTCATGCGGTAGTCCGCGTAGACAGATCATTTCCACAATTTAATAACAATTGAATACGAAGGGTTATTCACCAGGCATGCGGTAGTCCGTGTAGACAGGTTATTCCAACAGAATAATAAAGAATGGAATAACATAAGAATTTCACCATGCATGCGGTAGTCCGCATAGACAGGTTGTTCCTACAGAATAATAAATAATGGAATAACAACCCTTACGAGTATTGAAAGAAAATAACTCTCTTCATGAATATGACAGAAATAATACCCCTTACGAGTATTGAACGAAGATAATATTCCTTATGAAAAAAAAAATAATATCGTAAGCGAATATGAAATAAATAACACCCCTTACCTTAATAGAAGATTGAATACTGAAGTAGGTTAGTAGCAGAATACTCTTCTTCTTGCTCTCTATAGTTTCTCTCTCTAGAGTTTCAGTAAATTCATAAGAAATAATGAAGGAATGAGCTTCTATTTATAGGGAAAATGATTGAATAGTAACTAAGTCATGAACGGCCCAGATTAATTCACTTTTAAACGGACGGTCTATATTGATTTACTATTAAAACTTAAAGCAACGGTCCATACTGATTTACTATTAAAACTTTAAACCAACGATCCATATTGATTTACTATTATAACTTTCCACCAGCGGTCTAAAAAATTAGCACATCTCCTCATGGAATAATAAGCCAAACTTATAACAAACACCTCATAACAAACCCCTCTATTTATATCAAAAATTGTATAAATATTTACCACAAATCACTTATCTTTAATAAACACATTTTTAATCTATTAACAATTATTCATCATTAATCTTATAACTCACAATATTTAACAACCAAATCATTCCCAAGAAAGAGGGGGCTTTCCAATAAGGATTTCTCCCTATTGGCGCGCAATTAGGTGACCAAACCTCTCCTCGACAGAACTTTCTAGACATTGTCAATAATAATATGAATAACTTTGTCGTCTCAATTATTGATTTAATAATATAAAATATTATGCAGATGATACTGTGATAATAATTGAATCAAATAACGTGAGATACTATGCAGCAATTACTGTAGCAATAATTGAGTATAACTGAGTGACTTTTTACGTAAGCATCAATAATCAATACGACGCGTATTACTGTTCTTTTACCATCGGGTATTTCAACAGTTTAACGGTAAAACTTTCGTAATTATTTTTATAAAAAGATAATTCTGTCATTTTCTAACTCCGACAGTTATTCCGTTGTGGGGTCCACCAATGATGGTGTCGTCGTACGGATATTCCTCGACAAAAAAAATATTCCTCGACACAACGAATATTTTATAACCACTTGCTTACTTTGAAATTTTTTCACATATCACCCTTAACTTTAACCCTTCATCAATTTAACCATTTATTAAATAGAATAATAATTATAAGAAAATTGAATACTTTCATTTCATAAAATTTGGGGTCTTACAATTAACGTTGGCATTGTCGTTGTTGTTGTTAATGTTCGTGGATCCTTCCTGAGATTGTTGACGTGTTGGGCATTTTCTTGGCATCATTTTATGTTTAAGATATATGTTTATTAGATCATTACTCAATCTCTAAGTATTTAAGATTTACCTTAAACATTTTAAGATTATCACTTAACACATAACATCTTGAATAGATATTTCCAAAGGCTCGAAGAGAGTTGAACAGAACATTGAATCTTTCATAAGTGGAAGTGACATTTTCACCTTGAACATGGGCAAACAGAATAGTCTCTGTCGAGCCTTATTTAGACGCGAGCCTCTCCTGTCTAGTCGACCTCACTACCGCATTATTGAGTCAGAAGAGATTGTTTGTTTTATCTGACTTCTTCAGTTCCTTCGTGCATAATGAGCAATGCTTCCCATACTTCCTTTGCTGTTTTGATGTTGACCACATTTTCAAACAGATCATCTTTTTAAGATTGGAACAAAATGTTCTTGGGCTTTTTATCGAGTTGGACAGCTTTCTTTTCGTTGTCAGTCCATTCTGCTTTGACCTTGATCTGAAATCTGTTTGGGTCGTCTGATGTTGGTGCAAGCTTTGTAGGAACGTAGGGCCCATTCTGAATAGTTTCAAATAGATCTTCATCTATTGAATCCATGTAGGCTTGCATACGAACTTTCCAGTTGGCGAATTTATCTTTGTTACACATAGGTGGCTTGTTGCCTCCTCCAGTTTTTGATTCGCTTATCAGAAGTATAATTGGATCTACTTAAGCTTTGTATGTTGTATAATAGAACCTGCTCTGATACCAATTATTAGTTCCCAGAGGCACAATAGTTATCTAGAAGGGGGGGTTGAATAGATATTTTAAAAATTCTTTTCGAGAATACTTGTTAGTTTTGATAATGATTTAATCACAACGGAATTTGAGATTTGTTTGTTTTCCCTTTAAGATAAAACGAGTTAATAGGTGATAAGCAGTTGTGATAGATGTAACAGTTATGGCAAGAATATAGGAGACACGATGTTTTTAAGTGGTTCAGAGCACTCAAGGCTCCTAGTCCACTCTTCTACTCATTGAGTAGGAAATCCACTAAGGATATCTTTATAATCTTTGAATCTCACATATTCCTTCAAGACCAGCAGTCTTAGAACTTCTTAGTTCACTTTAGAACTCTTCAAGTCCAACAGACTTGGTACTTCTCAGTTCACTTAGAACTCTTCAAGTCCTTCTGACTTGGAACTTCTTACTTCAGTTAAGGATAGTTGTAAGACCCCAACTTTTTGTAAATAAAATTGAATTTCCTCGATTTATTATTGTGAATAATAAGGTGTTAATTTGATATAATGCTTTGTCGTGGAATATTCGTTTGGTGGTTGAATATTCTTGCTGTCAGGGAATATTCGTATGGCGACGCATCCATTTGTGGGCCCCATAACGGAAAATGGTTGGATGAAGAAAATGACAAGTTTGAGTTTTTGCAAATAACGACGTAGTTGTTATCGTTAACACTGTTGGAATACCCTGTGGTTAAAATACAATAATACGCGTGGTTTCACAATAGCACACGGTATTGCACAATATTTTTGAATTATTGATTCTTACGTAAGAAGGCACTACTCAATAATTATTTACAAGAATTATTATTAAAGATTTTATTTTATTGATTCAATAATTGCTACGTTGATATTTTATATTATTGTTGTTTCAATAATTGTCACTGCACAGTATTTCGCATTAGCAGATCAATAATTCATATTATTTGAATAATATTATTAGATAACATTATTGGTAATGTCTAAGAAAATTCTGTCTAGGAAAGGGGTTTGGTCACCTAATTATGCGCCAATAAGGAGAAATCCTTATCAGAAAGCTCCTTCTTTCCTGGGAACGACTTGGTTGTCATAATTGTGATTCTATAATATTATTTGTGAATAATAAATTATTAATTTATATGATAAGGAAATATTTATTTTTATGTGGATATAAATGAAGAAATTAATGTTGAGGTATTTTATCAGTATTTTGTCAGAATGAAGGTATTAAAAATCATCCATTTGTGGATTTCAGACATTTTTTGATTGGAATTTGGAAAAACTTTCTTCTACAAAGTTGTATAGAATTAAATTTCCTTTGAAAATGACAAAGAATTCGTATTTTTCTGATAAAAGGGCTATTTTTTTATGAATTATTGAAGTTTCAAAAATAAATGTTTTTATTTCAAACATGGTGGGCCCCACTTTTGGTTGGTTGAAGTCATCAGGTAGCAGGTTAGTCTACTTTGGCGTTCTAAGCATTTTCCTATAAATAGGGTGCTTAGTTAGAATTGAAAATCACACCAGAATTATAAGCTTTCTCTCTCTATATTATCGAACGTATTTTGTGAGTATTTAGATACTTTGAGAGTTGTTATTCAGTGCAAGTTTTCTTCAGTGTTATATCCGATATTTCAGCCAGAAGTACTGTTCTTTTGAGGTAAGGGATGTTATTTTCTTCGTAAATGATGTTATTTCATTCAATATCATTATGCTGAAATATTGGTATGAATTATATTATAAAATTTCTACCTTTTCATGTCGAGGTTAATATTCACGTATACGGCACTATTCACGTATACGAACCTATTCACTAATACGGTACTATTCACGAAGTATGAATTTTCTTGTGGAATTTCTACCTTCTTGTGTTGGGGTTACTATTCACGTATATGACACTATTCACAAATACAGCACTATTCACAAAAAAATGAAATTTTCTCTTCTTTGTCCAAGATGTCTATTATGGTTACTATTTTTGATTGTATCCATGTTTTGATCTTCATTCTTGAATTTTTACTCCACTATGGTTTATTATGAAGTATCTTTGAACTTGAATTATCTAAAGTACGAATCCCTAATCTTTGTCCTTTTATTTCACTTGATTCGTTTCTTTAAAATATAGTTCATCATCGTCAGTCCTAAATGATGATATAACTCAATATCTTTGGCCTGTAGTGCAAAGATGAATGATTACCTGATGAATATCTTTGGCCCGTAATGCAAAGATGAACATGTGTTGAGATGAACATGACCAACTGGTGATACAAATGAATATCTTTGGCCCGTAGTGCAAAGATGAATATTTGGTTCAATATGTATATTGATTAATGTTACTGGGATAAAATATTGATGCTAGACTTTTAAATCATAGAAGATAATAGATTTCATTTTCTACTTAACTCTTCTAATGAATTGTTATTTTTGCTGCGAATATTGATCTAAAACTTGTTGTCCATTATATTTTATCTGATTTATTGAAGGCTAACGATAATTTGTTGTTCATTGTCTTAGTCATAACGTTCTTTACTGGGCTAGTTGAGCTCACCCTTTCCTTTTTGTTCCATTTTTCTTCTTAGGAGGCGAGAATATAGCGGGAAATAGTTGGGGTGTGTAGTGATGTTTCCAGTCAATTGTTTTAGCAGTCCTCACTATTTTGTAAAATAGTGTATCAATAATTGTAATGAGGACTTATTTGAGTTTGAATACTGTCTAGAAGATAATATTTATATTTAAACTCATCGCATATGTGTTGTCGTATTTTGCTTGAAAATTGTAATAATGAAGGACCATGTATTTGGCGACTCAGAATGGGTGATATATACCTATTTTGGGGGCGTCACAGTTGGTATCAGAGCTTGGGGATATGGTCTCTAGCAGAGATCGGGGAATAGAACTAGGAGAGGAGAGACGAGTAAATCCTTCGCTAGTGTGTCATACATAAGCTTATTTGGTATTTAATTAGTCGGTCAGAATATAGGGATAATATGTGGCATGTTAATTTCTTTAATTAACCCTTGTTTTATGGCAGTATTTTTGAATGACAGCTGATAATGTTAACAATGGAGTGAATGAGACTGTGGAGACACCTTTAATCACCAACTAGGGGAACGTACAACAAGAAGGCAATATTCCTCCTGTAAACAACACTACCGAACAAACGATGAATGATGAGATGTTTAGAAGCTTTTTGCAGTTCATGCAAAATAAGACGAGGGAGACTCATGTACAAAATACGGGTGGAAATGATTGCAATGCGCAGCTTGTCACAGCCAAGCAGTTCAAAGAGTTGGGACCACTAGAATTTGTGGGAAAGCCGGATCCGATCAAGGCGAAAACGTGGGTTAAGCAAATTACCAAGATATTTGATGTCTTGGGATGCATAGAGGAACAGATGGTTCCATTCGCCACCTTTATATTCCGTGGTGAGGCAGATTACTGGTGGGAATCTGTGAAGCGTAGCCAGCTAGCCGCACTCAAAATATCTTGGGAAACATTTTAGAAACTATTCAATGACAAGTACTTTCCTGAAAGTATTCATCATATGAAGGAGGTATAGTTTATTAGACTGGAATAGAACAACATGACTGTGTCCCAGTATGAGGCTAAGTTTGCAGAGTTATCCAGGTTTACACCTCATTTGGTAGAGAATGAAGAGCATTATGATGATTTGAGATGTTTCGAGAGGTCCAAAACGAAATTCAAGAATATCTTATTTCTCAATAATTTTCTCTATATTCAGATGTTGTGAACATGGCTCAATTATTAGAGCGAGATAATGAGTATGTTCAATCGAGGGACCACAACTAGGGTCATACCAGTGGCAGTAGTCATCGGAGAAATAACAACCAGCGGGGAAGAAAATATCCGGACAAAAGCGGTAACCACTCTGGTGGTAATCGTGACCATGATAGTAGAAGAAGCAAGTAGGGGGGAGATTTCAAAAAGAGAAGGTACAATAATGACAACGTGAAGACGTCAGGACCAACATCAACTATTCCTAGGGGAGGAGAACAATTACCGGTTGTATGTTATAAATGCGAGAAAGAGGGACACATCAACCCAAACTGCCACTACAATCCAAAGTGTGTTATAACTGTGGAAAGGAAGGTCATATAGCTAGAGATTGTCCTATAACGAAATCAAGTCCAGCTGGAACAATGGCACCAAAGGCGGATACAGATAAAACAAATTCGGTGGTTTCAGGAAGAGCATTTTTTGTGACTTCTCAAAAAGCGAGTAACCCGAACGAAGTTATCACGGGTTAGTTAATCATAAATTTTTGCGAAGTCTATACCTTATTAGATACATGTTCTACCCATTCTTTTATTTCTACTATTTATGCTTAACGTTTGAACTTAACTCTGGAGAAATTAAACTTTAACTTATCTGTTGAGACTCCGTTAGGAGAAACTTTTATTACATCAACTGTTTCTAAATCTTGCTTGATTCAAGTTGGGACCATCACACTACCTGTTGATCTCATCTCTTTGAAAATACTTGCATTTGATGTGATTTTAGGGATTGATTGGTTAATCACTCATCATGCTAAATTGATTTTTTTGTAAGGTTTTTAGTTTTCATATTCCTAACCAACCTGTTATACGAATTCAAGCAACCAAACCACTAAGTTCAAACACTTTCATATCAAACCTTAAAGCCATTCGTTTATTAAAAAACAGATGTCATACTTTCTTATCCCATGTCATGGACTTGAAAAAAAATACGTCAGATTTGAATAATATTTATGTTGTTAGTGAATTTCCTGACGTATTTCCTGAAGAACTTCCTGGCCTACCCCAGAGCATGAATTCAAATTTTGTATTGACCTTGAACCCGGTACAAAACCCATTTCCAAAACCCCATATCAAATGGCTCCTATTGAACTTCAGGAGTTAAAAACCTAACTACAGGAGTTGGTACCCAAGCCTCTCGCTGGTGACTTCCTTTGTGGAATGCACCGATGCCAGACTCTCTGTAGGGGACTCCATATTAGTGTGGTGGTAAACTAATAGGTGCCATTGTGACATGCTATCCAAGATTGGGATATGAGTTACAGTTGAGAGCAACCTAAGTAAGTAATCAAAATACGTAGCTTTCTAGGCTTAGCACTTTACTATCGGAGATTCGTGGAAGTATTTTCTCGAATCGCTACTCCATTAACTCAGCTGACTTGGAAAGATACAAACTTTGTATGGAGCGAGGAATGCAAGAAGAGTTTCCAAGAGCTCAAGAGGAGACTCATTTCGGCACCTGTTCTGACAATACCATCTGGTTTGGATGGATTTGTTATCTACAGCGATGCTTCAGGCAAAGGGTTAGGATGTGTTCTCATGCAATATGGGAAATTCATAGCCTATGACTCATGACAAATCAAAGAATATAAGAGGAATTATCCTACTCATGATTTGGAGTTGGCAGCTGTCATTTTCGCGTTGAAAATCTGGAGACACTACCTGTATGGGGAAAAAGTGGAGATTTATACGGATCATAAAAGCCTCAAATATTTCTTCACCCAAAAGGCACTCAACATGCTGCAACGACGTTGGCTTGAGCTGTTAAAAGATTATAATTATACCATCCAATACCATCCTGGAAAAGCAAACGTAGTAGCTGACACATTGAGTAAAAAATTGTATGCGGGTACGAGTGCGACGTTGTTAACATAAAGACACATTTTTACCACTTACAAAGGATGGAGATAGAGTTAAAGACTCTAGGGACCCACGTGATGATGTCAAATATACGAGTAGAAAAGACTTTAATCGATAAAGTTAAAGCTGCTCAAGCTACGGACCTGGAGCTAATGCGTATGAAGAAGAAAGTGCGAGAAGGTGTTATTTCAGAAGCAAGAATCGATGAAGAAGGAATACTTTGAGTCAACTCCAGACTTTG
This sequence comes from Panax ginseng, assembly GCA_020205605.1. Lineage (NCBI taxonomy): Eukaryota > Viridiplantae > Streptophyta > Magnoliopsida > Apiales > Araliaceae > Panax > Panax ginseng. Next base: position 2,520,139 of record CM035147.1, read on the forward strand.
TGTTCCAAACGATTCTGACTTGAAGAATAGAATCATGATGGAGGCACACAACACACCGTTTGCAATCCATCCTGGGAGTACCAAAATGTATCATGATCTTCGACATACATTTTGGTGGAGCAATATGAAGAGAGAGATCGCAGAGTTTATCTCGAGGTTTTTAACTTATAAACGTGTAAAGGTGGAACATTAAGTACCAAAGGGTCCATTGTAACCACTTGAGATTCCGAAATGGAAGTGGGAACACATTACCATGGATTTCGTTACGGGTCTTCCCACGGTTTCTCAAGGCATAAATGCAATTTGGGTTATTATTGATAGATTAACCAAGTCTACTCATTTCTTGACGATACGGGAGACTTATTCCCTTGAACTTCATGCTTGTATGTACGTGTATGAGATTATGAGATTGCATGGTTTGCCAGTATCCATAGTTTTGGATCGTGACCCAAGATTCACTTCACAATTTTGGGTTACCTTACAGAAAGCTATGGGCATGGATTTATGATTCAGTTCGGCATACCATCCTCAAACGGATGGACAATCAAAAAGGACTATTCAAACTCTTGAAGATCTATTAAGACTCTGCGTCCTAGATTTCAAAGGTAGTTGGGATAAATACCTACCATTGGTGGAATTCTCCTACAACAATAGTTATCAGGTAAGTATAGGTGTGGCTCCATTTGAAGCATTGTATGGACAAAAGTGTCTCTCTCCAGTATGTTGGGATGAGGTGGGTGAAGCAACGTTGTTGGGACCAGAGTTAGTACGTATGACTATAAAGAAGATCCAAATAATCCGACAACGTATACAAATGGCACATGATCGACAAAAGAGTTATGCGGATCTTCATCGAAAGGATGTTGAATTTATTATTGGGGATCATGTATTGTTACGTGTTTCTCCATGGAAGGGAGTTACAAGATTCGGGAAGAGAGGAAAGCTCAATCCATGATTTATTGGTCCATTTGAAATTCTTAACCGAGTAGGAAATGTGGCCTACAAACTCGCATTACCTCCAAGCATGTCTCGTGTTCATAATGTTTTTCATATATCTGTGCTCCGTAAATATGTGAAAGACGTAAACCACATTATTGAGTTAGAACCAGACGAGATAACCAAAGATTTAACGTACGAGGAGGTACCTGTCAAGATCTTGGATAGAAAGGAGCATGTCCTACGCACAAAGGTTATACCACAAGTTAAAGTTTTATGGAGGAACCATGCTATTGAGGAAATGACCCGAGAGTTGGAATCGGAAATGAAAATGAGGTATCCTCACCTTTTCGAAACACCAAGCACGTACGTCAATTTTGAGGACGGAATTTCATAAGAAGGGGAGGTTGTAAGACCCCAAATTTTTATAAATAAAATTGAGTTTCCTCTATTTATTATTATGAATAATAAGGTGTTAATTTGATATAATACATTGGTTATGGGTGAAATGTGCAAAATTTTTAAAATAAGTAAGTGGTTATAAAATATTCATTGTTGTCGTGGAATATTCGTTTGGTCGTGAAATATTCTTGTTGTCGGGAAATATTCGTACGATGGTGCATCCATTTGTGGGCCCCATAACGAAAAAAGATAGGATAAAAAAACGACAAGTTTGAGTTTTTACAAATAACGGCATAGTTATTACCGTTAACACTGTTGGAATACCCGGTGGTTAAAATACGATGTCTGGCGTGGTTGCGAGTAGCACTGCGGTATTGCCTGAGTATTTTTGAATTATTGATTCTTACGTAAGAAGGCACTACTCAATAATTGTTACAGTAATTATTGTTCAATATTTTATTTTATTGATTCAATAATTGCTACGTTGATATTTTATATTATTGTTGTTTCAATAATTGTCACTGCACAGTATTTCCCATTAGCAGATCAATAATTTATATTATTTGATAGCATTATTGGTAATGTCTAAGGAAGTTCTGTCTAGGAAAGGGGTTTGGTCTCCTAATTGCGCGCCAATAAGGAAAAATCTTTATCGAAAAGCCTCCTCTTTCCTAGAAACGACCTGGTTGTCATAATTGTGATTCTATAATATTATTTGTGAATACTTAATTATTAATTTATATGATAAGAAAATATTTATTTTTATATGGATATAAATAAAGGAATTAATGTTGAGGTGTTTTATCAGTATATTGTCGTAATGAATGTATTAAAAATAATCCGTATGTGGATTTCGAACATTTTCTGATTGGAATTTGGAAAAACTTTCTTCTACAAAGTTGTAGAGAATTAAATTTCCTATGGAAATGACATAGAATTCGTATTTTTCTGATAAAAAGGCTATTTTTATGAATTATTGGAGTTTCAGAAATAAATATTTTTATTTAAAACATGGTGGGTCCCACTTTTGGTTGGTGATAAATGTGCTGAAATTTTGTTTCAAAAGTGGTGGGCGTGAATAGTAGCAGGTAAAGCCATTAGGTAGCAGGTTAGTCTGCTTTGGCGTTCTAAGCATTTTTCTATAAATAGGGTGCTTAGTTAGAATTAAAAATCACACCAGAATCATAAGTTTTCTCTGTATATAATATCGAGGGTATTTTTGTGAGTATTTAGATACTTTGAGAGTTGTTATTCAGTGCAAGTTTCCTTCAACATTATATCTGATATTCTAGTCAAAAGTACTGTTATTTTGAGGTAAGGGATGTTATTTTCTTCGTAAATGATGTTATTTCATTCAATATCATTATGCTGAAATATTGGTATAAATTATATTGTGAAATTTCTACCTTTTCATGTCGAGATTACTATTCAAGTATACAGCACTATTCACGTATACGACACTATTCACGAATACAATACTATTCACGAAGTATGAATTTTCTTGTGGAATTTCTACCTTCTTGTGTTGGGGTCACTATTCACGTATACGACATTATTCACAAATACGACACTATTCACAGAAAAATGAAATTTTCTCTTCTTTGTCCAAGATGTTTATTATGGTTACTATATTTGATTGTATCCATGTTTTGATATTCATTCTTGAATTTTACTCCACTATGGTTTATTATGGAGTATTTTTGAACTTGGATTTTCTAAAGTACGAATCCCTAATCTTTGTCCTTTTATTTCACTGGATTCGTTTCTTTAAAATATTTTTATCATCCTCAGTCCTAAATGATGATATAACTGAATATCTTTGGCCTGTAGTACAAAGATGAATGATTACCTGATGAATATCTTTCGCCCGTAGTGTAAAGATGAACACGTGTTGAGATGAACATAACCAACTAGTGATATAAATGACTATCTTTGGCCCATAGTACAAAGATGAATATTTAGTTCAAGATGTATATTGATTAATATTACAGGGATAAAATATTGATGATTGACTTTTAAATCATAGAAGACAGTAGATTTCATTTTTCTACTTAACTCTTCTAATGAATTGTTATTTCTGTTGCGAATATTGATCTAAAACTTGTTGTCCATTATATTTTATCTGATTTGTTGAAGGCTAACGATAATTTGTTTTTCATTATCTTAGTCATAATGTTCTTTACTTGGCTAGTTGAGCTCACCCTTTCCTTTTTGTTCCATTTTTCTTCTTAGGAGGCGAGAATATAGCGGGAATTAGTCAGGGTGTGGAGTGATGTTTCCAATCAGTTATTTTAGCAGTCCTCACTATTTTGTAAAATAGTGTATAAATAATTGTAATAATGACTTATTTGAGTTTGAATACTGTAGAAGATAATATTTGTATTTAAACTCACCGCGTATGAGTTGTCGTATTTTGCACGACAATTGTAATAATGAAGTTGTAGTTATTTTCTGTACTATGTATTTGGCGACTCAGAATGGGTGATGTATACCTATTTTGGGGGTGTCACTGTTGGTATCAGAGCTAAGGGATATGGTCTTTGGCAGAGATCGGAGAATAAAACTAGGAGGGGAGAGACGAGTAAATTCTTCGCTAGTGTGTCCTACCTAAGCTTAATTGGTATTTAATTGGTCGGTCAGAATATAGGGATAATATGTGGCATGTTAATTTCTTTAATTTACCCTTATTTTATGGCAGTATTTGAGAATGACAGCTGAGAATGTTAATAATGGAGTGAATGAGGCCGTGGAGACACCTTTAATCACCAACCAGGGGAATGTGCAACAAGAAGGTAATATTCCTCCTGTGAACAACACTACTGAATAAACGATGAATGATGGGATGTTTAAAAGCTATTTTCTGTTAATACAAAATCAGACGAGGGAGATTCGTGTACAAAATATGGGTGGAAATGATAGCAACGCGCGACTTATCACAGCCAAACAGTTCAAAGAGTTGGGACCACCAGAATTTGTGGGAAAGCCGGATCCGATCAAGGCAGAAACGTGGGTTAAGCAAATTACCGAGATATTTGATGTCTTGGGATGCACGGATGAATAGAAGGTTCCATTCGCCACCTTTATGTTCCGTGGTGAGGCAGATTACTGGTGGGAATCTGTGAAGCGTACCCAGCCAGCCGCACTTAATATGTCTTGGGAAACATTTTAGAAACTGTTCAATGACAAGTACTTTCCTGAAAGTATTCGTCATATGAAAGCGGTAGAGTTTATCAGACTAGAACAGAACAACATGACTGTTCCCCAGTACGAGGCTAAGTTCGTAGAGTTATCCAGGTTTATAACTCATTTGGTAGAGAATGAGGAACATATGACGCAGATGTTTTTGAGAGGTCTGAAACCTGAAATTCGACAATATCTTATTTCTCAATAATTTTCTCTATATTCAGATGTTGTGAACAGGGCTCAATTATTAGAGAGAGATAATGAGTATGTTCAACCGAGGGACCACAACCAAGGTCATACCGGTGGTAGCCGTCATCAGAGCAATGACAACCAGCGGGGAGGAAAATATCCGGACAAAAGCGGTAACCACTCTGGTGGTAATCGTGGCCATGATAGTATAAGAAGTAAGTAGGGGGGATATTTCAAAAAGAGAAGGTACAATAATGACAATGTGAAGACGTCAACACCAACATCAACTGTTCCTAGGGGAGGAGAACGATTACCGGTCGTATGTTATAAATGCGGGAAAGAGGGACACATCAACCCAAACTGCCCACAATAATCCAAGGTGTGTTATAACTGTGGAAAAGAAGGTCATATAGCTAGAGATTATCCTGTAGCGAAATCAAGTCCAGCTGGAATGGTGGCACCAAAGGCTGATACGGATAAAAGAAAGTCGGTGGTTTCAGGAAGAGCGTGTTTTGTGACTTCTCAAAAAGCGAGTAACCCGAACGAAGTTATCACGGGTTAGTTAATCATAAATTTTTGCAAAGTCTATACCTTATTAGATACATGTTCTACCCATTCTTTTATTTCTACTATTTATGCTTAACGTTTGAACTTAACTCTGGAGAAATTAAACTTTAACTTATCTGTTGAGACTCCGTTAGGAGAAACTTTTATTACATCAACTGTTTCTAAATCTTGCTTGATTCAAGTTGGGACCATCACACTACCTGTTGATCTCATCTCTTTGAAAATACTTGCATTTGATGTGATTTTAGGGATTGATTGGTTAATCACTCATCATGCTAAATTGATTTTTTTGTAAGGTTTTTAGTTTTCATATTCCTAACCAACTTTGTTATACTTAATTCAAGCAACCAAACCACTAAGTTCAAACACTTTCATATCAAACCTTAAAGCCATTCGTTTATTAAAAAACAGATGTCATACTTTCTTATCCCATGTCATGGACTTGAACAAAAATACGTCAGATTTTAATAATATTTATGTTGTTAGTGAATTTCCTGACGTATTTCCTGAAGAACTTCCTGGCCTACCCCAGAGCATGAATTCAAATTTTGTATTGACCTTGAACCCGGTACAAAACCCATTTCCAAAACACCATATCAAATGGCTCCTATTGAACTTCAGGAGTTAAAAACCTAACTACAGGAGTTGGTACCCAAGCCTCTCGCTGGTGACTTCCTTTGTGGAATGCACCGATGTCAGACTCTCTGTAGGGGACTCCATATTAGTGTGGTGGTAAACTAATAGGTGCCATTGTGACATGCTATCCAAGATTGGGATATGAGTCACAGTTGAGCGCAACCTAAGTCAGTAATAAAAATACGTAGCTTTATAGGCTTAGCTGGTTACTATCGGAGATTCGTGGAAGTATTTTCTTGAATCACTACTCCATTAACTCAGCTGACTCAGAAAGATAGAAACTTTGTATGGAGCAAGGAATGCGAGAAGTGTTTCCAAGAGCTCAAGATGAGACTCATTTCGGCACCTGTTCTAACAATACCATCTAGTTTGGATGGATTTGTTATCTACAGCGATGCTTCAGGCAAAGGGTTATGATGTGTTCTCATGAAACATGGGAAATTCATAGCCTATGACTCGTGACAACTCAAAGAATATGAGAGGAATTATCCTACTCATGATCTGGAGTTGGCAACAGTCATTTTCGCGTTGAAAATCTGGAGACACTACCTATATGGGGAGAAAGTGAAGATTTATATGGATCATAAAAGCCTCAAATATTTCTTCACCCAAAAGGAACTCAACATGCTGCAACGATGTTGGCTTGAGCTGTTAAAAGATTATGATCATACCATCCAATACCATCTTGGAAAAGCGAATGTAGTAGCTGACACATTGAGTAGAAGATTGTATGCGGGTACGAGTGCGATGTTGTTAACATAAAGACACATTTTTACGACTTACAAAGGATAGAGATAGAGTTAAAGACTCTAGGGACCCACGTGATGATGTTAAATATACGAGTAGAAACGACTTTAATCGATAATGTTAAAGCTGCTCAAGCTACGGACCTGGAGCTAATGCATATGAAGAAGAAAGTGAAAGAATGTGCTATTTCAGAAGCAAGAATCGATGAAGAAGGAATACTTCGAGTCAACTCCAAACTTTGTGTTCCTAATGATTATGACTTGAAGCATAAAATCATGATGGAGGCCTTCCAAAGTAGACAGACTACGATTTCTCGATGCTCTATAATTCTGCCTTGGCTTCTGCAATCTTTTGACTAGCTCGACAGACTACGATTCTGTTGAAGCCTATCTATTACATTTCAAGATATAGATCAACCTAACAACTTTGATCTTTTCTTCTATACACTCATTTACAGAATGATAAACATTAAAGCTCAGTTCAACCTAAAGAGTTTGATCTACCACTAAGTCCTTGTACATGCATTTCTTGAAGGACCTTACATATAAACATGAATATTTACTTTCAACATCAAATTTAAATATGCAATTTCCCAATAATCTCCCCCTATTTGATGTTGACATAACCAAGGAGATTTGTATCATGATCATCAGTTTCTAGATGCATTTGCTAGAAAGTAAACATGACTTAGTGTTTCAGTGAGTAGCTAAAATCTATAGAGAATAAACATGAATTTATTGATGTATGTAAAGACATATATTACAATAAAGTTTAGTTACATCAATAAGAAATGAGTTTCAACTTATCTCTATTTCTTCTGCATTTTATTCCTTAGAGGATTGGCATACTCTACAGCTCTCCTTCTCATGTTGACCGCGTCTCTCCATGCAATGTCTTCCATCTCGCTTTGACTTAGCCGTTCTCCATGATCGTGTCTATTTATGAATGTAAGATCTCTAGCTGGCATGTTTAGGCCAATAGTGATTACTCCTTGTGATAATTGGTTGGCGCTGCTGCTATTCAGATCGTGGAGTATGATGGCGAGGCTATCTTGAGGGAGGGCTCCTTGAAGATTGAGCAATGAGTTCGCCTCTACCCTTGCCTTTCTCTCCTTCCCCTTTATTCTCCCCCTTTATGTCAGCATCAAGGGTTCGAATTTCTTCAGACATTCAAGTCATGCCTTGGACGAGCTCATTGAGCTGATTCCTAGATTAAGCAATGTCTTCTCGATTCTCTTGTACCAGAGAATCAGCTCGAGATTCCTTCTTTTATAGAATGGCCAAGACAGTTTCTGTTTGTTTCATTTGACCCGTGGAAAATTCTTGGAATTCTTTTATTGAGGTTCGTAGACTTGTGAGACTTTCCATCATAAGAGTATTTTGAGATTCCTGAGTCTTCTGCAGAAGGAGAACTACTTCCCTGTGTTTCTTGGCATCTTGAAAGTGAATTTGATCCCTTTCATTAATACTCTAGATCATTTCCTTTATGATCTCCCTAAGCTTCTTAGTAAGCTCAATACTTAGATAGCTGGAGAGGGTGTTGGCAGAATCAATCAAATGAGTCAACCTCATATGAACTAGGTCTGAGTGAACTTCAAGATCTTCTTGAATATCCTTGGTCACCTTTTGAGAAGCATTAGACAGATCCGTTTTGGTAGGAAGATCTGAGATAAGCTCAAGGAGTTGTTGATTATTTGGAGGAGAGGCTCTAGTATATTGATCTTGCAGATTGTAGAGAGCAATATCAAGAATAAAATAGTTATTGGTTGATGAGGAAGGGATATCTGATGGAGGAGCAGGTGTGTGAGGTTGAGGATCAGGGGGAGGTAACTCTACGATAGGAGTAGGTGACTCTATGATTGGAGTAGGATCATTATTCGTAGAGTGAGAGATGGCAGGAGACTGGATTAATATAAAATTAGGCATATTTGGTTCATCAGTTACAGAATGTTGGGATTCTGTAACTGGAAATTGATTTAGTGGATGAAGTATCACTTCCAACCATCTTGGAAATTCGTAGAATTGGTTGAAGGTTGATGGTGGACAGTGACTAACCCTGAAAGAGATGGGAATAGATTGTACCTCACGCCCATTTTCTGAAGAGGGACCGTTAGTGACCAGCTTTTGGGCAAAAGTAAGGTTGCCTGGGAATCCATGGCCTAGCACAGAGATTGCTGGATAAGCTTTGAAGGTCCAGAACATGTGCTCCTAGGAGTTGAGGATTTGGGCTCTGTGAAAGGGCATCATAGGTAAATAGGAGAACAATTGATTGTAGTTGGCTCTCCTATATCCATCCCAGCCCACTGCGATAATTTCAACTTCGTCATCCTCTTCTTCTTCCCAGTCTTCATTTGATATTTCCATCACATCAATCATCTCCACTTATCTTCTTTGTTCTTCTGCTTTTTCCACCTCCATAGCTTCAACCCTCTCCATTTCTTCAGCTTCAGAAGCTAAGACTTCTTAAGGAACTGAGGGAGGTTCATGATAATCTTTTTGCGGTTTTTCCTCAGTTGTAGTCTTCTCTGTCATAGTGACTTCGCGAGGCTCCTCCTCAATTTGATCATCTATTTGAACTTCAAGCAGCTCCCCCTCAGCTGGAGCATTCTCTAGTGCAGGAACTTCAGGAAGCTCCCATTCAACCCGAGCTGTATTCTCCTTAATAGCTTCAGGTAGTTCTTTCTTAGCAGCTGTTCTTTTATCTTCTTCCTTTAATACTCCTTCATTGACAAGGATGTATTTCTTGACAAGCTTTTTCTTTGTCTTCCTAGGCTGAGCCACAACCTCAGCACTCTCTTCAACTTCAGCTCTGAAAGTTTAATCAGGCTGAGAGACTATTGCAGCATCCACTGCTGGAGTGATGTCATGTCTGGACTGTACGATCGGTAGTGACTCTACGATCAAGGAGAATGAAGACTTCTTTGACTTATGGCTGTATTTTCCCATCTTAAGTAGCTGAGAGATGGTAGCTCTATCTTCTGCTTTTTCAGACTGTTATTCTTTCCCCTTCATTTTCTTCAGAGTTTCAGTGCCTGAACTCTCTTGAGGTGCATCAGTGGTTGAACCTTGAGGCTCTTCTGTCATCTGAGCCTTCACTTTCCTCTTTCCCTTTCTTTTTCTGACCAAAACAATGGGTTCCTCTTTATTAATTTCTTCTTCTTCATCAGTTTCCTTTACCACTGACATATTTCCTGGTAGCCCAGACTCTTTCGCTTCACCAGTCCTTCCACTGGATTCAAACATCATTCTGAAATTTTCTGATGTATTTCTTTTCTAGTTTTGAAATAGCTGTTGGGTCATCTTTCTGTTGGGATTGATAGATTCTCCTTCATTATCCCCAATTTTGTCACCCAGTGCTGATTGCAGGATTATGCTTATAAACCGCCCATAGAGCATCTTTCCAGGGCTCTTTGATTTCTTTGAACTGAGTATCCACTTCCCAATCCAATCGATGAGTAGGGCCCCATACTTGAGTTGAATCCCAAAGTAGAGTGCTGTCATGAGCTTCAGTTGAACTTCATTCACAGAGTCATGCCCAGAGCTTTTACAGCATATGCACTTCCTAACTATGTTAGCCAAAAACTCATACCTTAAGGGAAACTCTTTCTTCTTGTATCCCTTGACGGTCTGAAACTTTTTGTGATGCATCTTCTTCAGACCTTCAAGAAAGTCGATGACCTCCATAGATAGAAGTCCATTTGATTTGAAACCTAGGGCTAGGTTTACATCTTTAGCTTTGAGTTTAATTTGTTCCCCCTTGACCGTTGTGATGATAACATCATTCTCAAAGGCTCCATTGTTGTAGAATTCTTTTACCAGCTTCGGGTAGATCCATGTGATGGTGCCCAGAACTTCTTCAAGACCAGCTTTCTTCTGAAGAGACAAAATTTTGTGAAATTGAGGGTCAGTTGTCTTGAACTCGTCAAAGCAAAGTCGGTAACCAGAGATAACATTTGAAGCCGCCATTGATTTTCTTGCACTAAGGTTGGTTGAGCATTTCTGAAAGCTAGGGTTTCTACTGGTAGAGAGAGAGGGATTAGCTTTTTGAACTTCTGAGGTGAGTTTTCAAAAAGACATTTTCAAATTGTACTTTTAACTTCCCTCCTCTCGATCTGCATAGTGGGGCATGTGTTAAGTCCTGCTTGGCTCCACAATTTTATATGAAGTGGAAAATACTGATCTGCCCTTGGCTCCCCTTGAGTTAGTATTTTCTTTGGGAGCACTACGATCGTCGAGGTTTCACTATGATCGTCGAGTTCACTGCTGAATCTACTCTTAGAGTGTTGTCTGTCCTGGTCCTTGAGATGAACTTTGACTTAACATTCCTCCTGGGTTGAGGCGATTATCATAGGGATTTCTTGGATTGGTTAAGAATGATGTCATCACAGGTTGCTTCTTTGTCATGTCGAGGCAGCTCTACAATCGTGGTCCTTCTTTAGTCATCTCTACAATTTTGAACATAGCCTTTATATCTGCATGGTTAGCATAAACTAGAGAATAGAGTTTATGGTTGTAGATTTAGCATGCCTAACTCACTTATCAATTTATTAAATCTGGATTCATCTAGAGGCTTTGTAAAGACATCAGCAAGTTAATTTTTAGTAGGGATGTATTGTAAAGATATGGTTCCATTTTGAACATGATCCCTAATAAAATGATATCTTATTTATATATGCTTAGTCCTAGAATGCATGACATGATTGTGTGTTATTGCTATGGCACTTGTGTTATCACAATAAACATGTATAGATTTTAAATTAAACCCATAGTCTGCTAGCTGATTTTTCATCCATAAGATTTGAGCACAACAGCTGCCAACAACAATGTATTCAGCTTCTGCTGTTGAGGTAGATACTGAATTTTACTTCTTGCTAAACCAGGACACAAGTCTGTTTCCTAGTAACTGACAGGTGCCATTGGTACATTTTCTATCGATTTTGTAACCTGCAAAATCAGCATATGTATATCCTATTTGTTCAAAAGAGGACTCCTTGGGATACCAAAGTCCCAAGTGAGGTGTGTCTTTGAGATACCTGAAAATCTTTTTTACGGCAGTTAAGTGTGATTCCTTAGGATTAGCTTAGAATCTAGCACATATGCATGTTGCAAACATTATGTCTGGTCTACTGGCAGTTAGATATAAAAGAGAGCCTATCATACCTATGTATTGAGTTATATCAATACTTTTACCTTTCTCATCTTTGTCAAGCTTGGTTGCTGGAGCAATTGGTGTTTTCATGGGAGAGGTTGATTCCATGCCATACATTTTAAGTAAGTCTTTAATGTACTTGGCTTGGTTTATGAAGATTCCTTTATCAGTCTGCTTTACTTGCAATCCAAGGAAGAAATTTAGCTCACCCATCATACTCATTTCGAACTTGCTCTGCATAAGCTTGGCAAATCTATTACACATTTTTTCATCAATAGAGCCAAAGATAATGTTATCAACATTTATTTGAACTAATAAGACTTTCTCTTTGTGCTTTCTAAGAAATAATGTGGTATCTACTCTACCTCTAGTGAAACCATTTTCAATAAGGAAGTTAGTTAGTGTTTCATACCATGCTCTAGGTTCTTGTTTAAGACCATACAAGGCTTTGTCTAACCTATAGTCATAATCAGAGAGAGTTGGATTGATGAAACCTGGAGGTTACTCCACATATACTTCTTCTTGAAGTTCACCATTCAGGAATGCAATTTTGACATCCATTTGAAAGACTTTGAATTTCATGTGAGCAGTAAAGGCAAGGAATATCCTGATAACTTCTAAACTGGCAACAGGTGTGAAGGTCTCGTCGTAGTCAATGCCTTCTTCTTGAGAGTAACCTTTGGCCACTAGTCTTGCCTTATTCCTTATTATTACTCCATCTTCATCCATCTTGTTTATAAAGACCCACTTGGTGCCAATGACTGGATGACTTCTTGGTCTTGGAACTAATCTCCATACTTTGCTTCTTTCAAACTGATTTAGTTCTTCTTGCATGGCTTCTATCCAACTTGAGTCTTCCATACCATCTTCTATCTTCTTGGGTTCCATTTATGATAGAAAGCTTAGATATAAACACTCATTCTGGGTGGCAGCTCTGGTCTTGACTCTTGTATTTGGATCTCCAATGATTAGGTCTTGAGTGTGATCTTTTGCCCATCTATTTCCTGTTGGAACATCTGACCTGATGCCTTCTTATCTGAGTTCTGCAAGATCAACATCTGCTTCTTGACGTGGAGGTTAATTGTCTGGCATTGTTCTCTCTACCATCTCCTCTCCTAGCTCGACGATTTTATTTTCTGGATCTACAATCGTGGTGTTGAGCTCGACTACCTCGTTCATAGTGTCTAAATTGTCGTTCGTAGTGTCTTGAGACATAGTTTTGTCCAAGTCTGTTTCATCGATAAACATTAAAGCTCAGATCAACCTAACAAGTTTGATCTACCACTAAGTCCTTGTACATGTATTCCTTGAAGGACCTTACATATAAACATGAATATTTACTTTCAACATCAAAGTTAAATATGCAATTTCCCAACACATTATAAACAAATAAGTCTTAAACATTAACAATATCATTCTCAAATAATAATAAACAAGTCTTCATCACTTGCTTGCTTTGCCTTTGCCCTTACTAGTGGATAGCTCATCAACTCTTTCGACCTTAGTTGCAATGTTATTATGCAAGAGAGAGAAACACTTGACCACAAGTTTAACAATAGTAATAATAACATGCAAATAAACAATGGATACTGAACAAAAGAAAACTCGACTTTTGAATCAAGATTAGAACATGAATCAAAAGTACATCTGAGGGTCACTATACCATGAACTATGTCCCATGCTTTCAAGTATTTCTATTTTAAACTTTTTACAGTCGTAAGACTATATAGACCTTACTTCTCGTACCTAGGGGGATCAACCCTTAGTACCATGTGTAACACCCCCAAATTCGAGTATCCGTTACCTCGGACCTGGTGCGGCACGATACTACCTTCGTCTAACTATTAACAACTTTCATTCATAATTTAATGAATACAATTTAACTTTGATACTAATTAATATATTAATTCCTTTTTATTTGCAGGATCTATGAATCGATCCCAAAATCTCCATAAGTCAATTCCCGATCTTGATCATTAACCATTCTTTTTTTTACATCATATTCGATGTTATACTTAATAAGATGCGGAATAATTAAAACATTTCTGAATTCTTTATTCATTTTCCTGGATCATAACCTTCATCATTACATATATATGAATCAAATTTATTCTATGCTTCGATTCATCAGAGTTACATTATGAAATTTACATCTTAATTCGATGTTCTTTATGTGTTGAATTGTACGACTTTACAACTCTACAAGAGTTAAACAACTATCAAGTACATCATCTAAAACCTAAAGCATGGTTCAAAATCATATCTTCAGGTAAACAAATCAATCTGCTTGTGATACTATTGAACTTTATCAATTAAGCAGCATGTAACTTTACCGTGAGTCCTTAACCTGCAAAAGTGGTTATTTGCAAGGGTGAGCTCGACAACCTAGCAATTCTAACAGTTTTTATGCATCACATAACACATATGATCATACTCAGTTTATACAATCATAAACATTTAAATACATACGCATGTTGCCTCTTACATAACGAGTATAGAGATTAACTTACAAAACAAATAAACGTAAATTGACTTTCAATCTCATAGACATTTCTATATTTCATGGCATATCATAATTCATTTCATACATATCTCATATGCATTTCATATATAATTTGACATTCCATATCATAGCATAAATCAATCAACAATTATCAACATTATAGAGCAAATAGGAACTGAAAGACTTGTCTGGCTCATAGATTATCAACTAACACTTAACTGCTTATCATTATCTGCACTTCGTGTATTCCTACACAATTATAATCATGGATTCATACCAATCAGTCATACTTTTCCTTACATTATTAATGTAATAATAAATTTTACATTGTTTCATTTCACTTCTTCAATATACTCTTAGGATAGCTATGTTGCTAGTCCATTCCACTCTCATGTTTATTCTTTCGAAACAATCTTATTTCTTCTTTTACAGTCTTTAAGGAATATATATAAACATGCTCTAAAGTTTAGACGGTTAACAAATTGTTCTTGACCACTCTGCAGCACGGCGTGGCTGCACTGAAAATAGGCGCGCTACTCCCTGCCAAAACCAGAACTGAAATTTTCGAGGATCCAGTTTTCTTGTTAGCACACTAATACCTTTGAACACAATATAAACACATAAAGACAGGGTTTAGAACAAATTTAGTTTTCCACACTTGTTAACGTTGAGGTTAACTTCTAAAACTTTTAGTTTCTTTTGCGTTTGTTGGCATAACTAGGATTAACATGTTCAAAAGTATATGGACCAAGTTGAACACCATCTCAGGTATTTACAACAGACTTTAAGATAAAACTCGAATCAAGCATACAACTTCCTTTTCAAAACTCTTTAATCGAGGCTAAATAGGTTTATTCAAAAAGGGACTCGCTATGTAAACCATTAAGTCACATAACGATACTAAACAATCCTTAATACGCATGCTTATGTGTATCAAACTCATTTACACAGAATTAGTACAGTCATTTCTTTAAACATGATTGAATAGCTTACATACTTAACTAATTGGATGCACATATCATTCATGTTTAAAGGCATAAAAAGTACTATCATGCTTGCTCATACGATCATAATGCAATTAATAAAATGCTCATACAAAATAGTTTCTAAAACTTTTAAATTTTCCTTTAAAAGACATACTAAACCAAGCTTGACAACCTTTAATATGCAATATATATTGAAAACACATTCCTTACCCATTCGCGCACATAGCTAGGTGATAAGTAGATTTTATACCTACTTATCCGGTATCTATTACTTGAATTAGTTTCTTAATCTCATGTTTCTTAGTTACTTTTCATGCATTTTGTGTTCGTTTTGTAGATTATATGCTTGGGAGCTATGATTGCAAAGAATTGGTATGAAATCGCAAAGAAAAGAAATCCGGACATCCTTTGGGCTTTTATTTTCATTTCATGTTCTTGTCTTGGAACTTGGATTACATTTTAGAGCTTCTTCTTAGCTTTTCGGAACAACTTGAATCATTCCAATCGGAATTCAGATGCAAGAGTTATGACATTTGTATCAACGGACGTCGAACGTCACTGTTTTGGGTGACCATTTGCATAGCAGTCACTTCCAGCCCAATTTCGACCTTCATCCGTTCGTTATTTCTAAAATCTCAACGAATGAAAGTTGTAGACCTTGTCGATGTCTTCGATTTGATAGGTGGAAGGCCTCGTAACTTTTCCTGGATCAAAGGTTATGGCCATTTTCCCAAAGGACGTCAAAGCAAAAAATGTTCCTTCATAAAATCCCCACTAGGGTTGGCATGTCACTCCAAAGCAGTTCCCTAGTTCAGGCAAAGTGAGTTCTTTTTAATGTATAAACCCCGGTAAGGTAGGTAGAAAAATATGAATTTTGTCCAATTTTGAGTTCGGGAAGGTTTGTTTCGATCCGAGAAACACATAGATTAGGGGGGAGATTAGATTAGATTAGAGAGGAGATTCCATTAGATTAGATTAGAGTAAATTAGATCAAAACACTAGTTCTAATGAGTTTTGGAGATTGAAGAAACTTGGAGACCATTGAAGATTCAAAGTAGGAGCAAGGAGGGAGCGTCAAATCTATAGAAAATAGATTCTATCTTCTTCTATCTTTGTCTTTTAATGATTATTCAGTTGTGGATTCTTAGTTTTAATTCAATAATCATGAATTAATTCTTTGTTTGAGATTACAATGGATCTTATTGTGTAGTTTATTTTTATATGCTTCGTTATCAATTATTATGTTCTATTGTGAGGATTGTCTATTGTGATTTGGACTTAATTGTTTAATTGCCTAGCTAACAATTACCGTGATAATCTATATGAACTCGAGAGATGAAGTATTGATTTAGATCTTATCATGATAGCATGTGTTTGTGATTTCTGCATAGATGGAATTCATGATTTGCGTTTAGGATAGAGATATGCCTTTACGTCATATGTAATCTTATAGAGAACTTGTGCTTTAAATTCTTTTTAATTGTAATTCACATAGAGATATAGTGGATTAGTTAATTAGGGTGTCTTGCTTAATTCTATCATCTGTGGATTTAAGTGAGTATGGGTATTATGCATCGAGAGGTGGTTTTATCTGCTTTAGTATTCTTGATTAACAATTCAGGATAGAGAATAATTGATGAGAAGTGTGTTAACTTAAAATGAAGCAATAAGTGAAGTTGTGGTCTTAAATCTCCGTAATCTCAATTTAACTAGTGGTAATTAGAATTAGTTTACTTATAAATTGAAATTCATTCGTTTAAATAAGATAGAGTTGGTTACGGGTTAGTACTTGGTGTTTTTTATTAAACAATTCCTCGTGGGAACGATACTCTACTTTCACTTTATTACATGTTGATCACGTATACTTGCGTGTTGTGCATAATTAGATTTTACCCAACAAGTTTTTGGCACCGTTGTCGGGGAATTAGTTAATATATTTTTGCCAATATTAGCTTCAATCAAATTAGTCTTAATTTAAACATTTTTTTCCTTTTTATTTAATTTTCTTCCTATATTTCTCTCTTTTCAGGTACCATGAATAACTTTGCATATCAATGGCCATACACAAACATGACTCAACCAAGGGAAACAAAGATTGATGGACTTAATGCATTTTTCGCAGAGTCAGTACAAATTGAGGTAAATTCGAAGACGTTGGAGGTTATCGCAGCCCAACGGAGGTGAAGGATGGCAGTTACGTGTGACTATTGTGCTGGCAACCATCAAAGTCATCAATGCACCATCAGTTTTGAACCGGTACAATATAGTGGTGATTACCTCAATAACTATGTTGATCCTAACTATCACAAAGATTGGGGGTATCACCCGGATTTTTCATGGAGCTATAATTATGATGACCAACATTACGCTCTAAATCCATCATACACAACGGGATTTTCATGTCCACCTCTAGTGTCACAAGAGACAGATAATTCAAGGTTGGAGGAATTGTTTTCCAAGTTCGTAGCAGCAAATGAGGAGAAGATGAGTAATCAAACGAGGTCAATTCAAAATCTTACGGATCAGATAGAGCAAATGACCAAAGCCATAAGAAACCTTCCTCTAAATACTTGACTTTATGACATGGATGACGAAATTGACGGAGAACCTAAACCAAATATGCGACTGGATGAGCCACAAGATATCGAAAGTGTGGAGACAATTGGGGATAATGAAATAGAGGTCGACGAAGATCTAAATGGGTCTCCACCAAAGATCAAAGAGTCAGTTAGATTTGCAAAAGCATGCCCACTTGGTAGTCATGTCGTCGGCGAAGCTCTTGATGATAAAAGAGCGAGTAAAATTTTGAATCCATGGTGGGATGAGACAAAGAAGATAGACGAAGAGCCCATTGTGTGTAACAAGCTTCCATGCCCCAAAGTGATCACATACACAATGGAGAAAACACCTAGCTGTGGGACGTTCTTGATTGAGATCATACCAAATCAGAGCATGCTAGGTGACTTTAAAGCAATGGCTATCACAATTGGGAACCTACCAAAAGCTACATTATTTCCGATGGATGGAGGGTTCCTCAATTATCGAAGAGGAATTGGATAGCGTTGACCAGATAAAGTCAGGCTGAAAGACTAGAATTCAAGCGCTAACTGGGAGGCAACCCAGTAATTTTTCTATTTATTTGCTTTACTAGTTTATTTAGTAGATAGGAATTAATTTTCTTATTAAGTTCTCTTACCAATCCAAGTGCTATTCTAATCCATGTTGTCTCTCTTAGTGTAGGTATTGGAGGTTCAATGGATAGGCAAAAGATTATGAAAAGGTTATTCAAGACAAATTCAAGTGTGGTGCCCAATTTGTTCCATGCGCCTAATCTATTCTCCAAACTTAGCGGACAAAGAGGAGGATTGCTATATTTTCAGGGAAGTCATATGCTTTACTTTTTTCTATTTTAGCCATTGAGGACGATGTCTAGTTTAAGTTTGGGGGCATTTTAGTGCCGTATTGCATATAATTAGTTATTTACATTGTAGTTCATATGGTTACATTTAGTTTTTACATTCACTTTCTTAAAAAAAATCAAAAATCAAAAATAATAGTTAGTTACTATGTTCATCTTGCATGAATCCAGTTGTTAGATAGTTTAAGTTTATTTTGGCCAATAATGAGATTGGAATTGGGTAGACAAGTATAGTACTGACCATTAGAGCTTTGATGTGATTTCTTGTTATGAATGGAGTCTTTTTCTGTTTAAAACTGGTATAATAAGGATAACACAGTAAAAACAACTTGTTGATTGATTGAGTTTAGATTGATACATAATGGGACTCTAAAGGATAATGCTAGTTTGAATGAAAGAATGACAAGAATAAGTAGTGATGGCTAAAGTTAGACAAGAACCTAAGTTTGGGGGAATATTTGGGGTATATAAGCAATAAAAAAAGAGAGAAAAAAAGAAAAAAAGTATGAATAAACACTATGGCGTGCTTGTCTAATTTTGTGGCCTTTGTTACTTGAGTAAGTAAGCCCGAGGGGACTGTCTTTACACCTAGCACCCTAAGGTCTTAATGGTCTGGGAGTCATTGGTCGAAAGCTCATTAAGGTAGCATTAAAAAGCCTAAGAGAATAAGACATTGCATAGCTATGTGTATATAAACCAAAAGAAAAAAATATGAATAAAATGGGAAAAAAGAGCAAAAAGCCCCCGTGGATGAAAAATAAAGCATAAGTATCCCATGTTGACCCTCGATATTGGTAATTGTTTGATTTTAGTTGGATCTAGCTTGTTTTTGAATTTCTTACGTTTACACTGTATGATTCCTTCGAAGAGACTTGTTATGTGTTAAAGTTGATTTTATATCAGTTAACATTGTTGTGGAGCACACACGCACTATATTAGTGATAACTGTCTAAGATTTGATGATTGATTGAGAAGTTATTGATTGGTTTTGATATGATGTATTATCATGTTTACTTGATTTCTCTAAGGCCGGTTGAATAGACTTGTTTATGTCATTACTGCTGGATTCGTAGGCATATAGATTAGTTGCATTGCATAACATTGTTGTTTAGTGTTTTTGCTTGAGGACAATCAAAGGTTTAAGTTTGGGGGTATTTGATAAGTAGATTTTATACCTACTTATCCGGTATCTGTTACTTGAATTAGTTTCTTAATCTCATGTTTTTTATTTACTTTTCATGCATTTTGTGTTCGTTTTGTAGATTATATGTTTGGGAGCTGTGATTGCAAAGAATTGGTATGAAATCGCAAAGAAAAGCAATCCGGACATCGTTTGGGCTTTTATGTTCATTTCATGTTCTTAGCTTGGAACTTGGATTACATTGTAGAGCTTCTTCTTAGCTTTCCAGAACAACTTGAATCATTCCAATCGGAGTTTGGATGCAAGAGTTATGACATTTGTACCAACGGACGTCGAACGTCATTGTTTTGGGTGGCCATTTGCATAACAGTCACTTCCATCCCAATTTTGACCTTCATTCGTTCGTTATTTCTAACATCTCAAAGAATTAAAGTTGTAGAGCTCGTCGATATCTTCGATTTAATAGGTGGCAGGCCTCCTAGCTCTTCCCGGATCAAAAGTTATGGCCATTTTCCCAAAGGACGTCAGAGCAGAAAATGTTCCTTCATAAAATCCCCATCGGGGTTGGCATGCCAGCTCCAAAACAGGCCCCTAGCCCATCGGGACGGGCTCTTTTAGTGTATAAACCCCCACCGGGGCGGGGGTAGCCCAAAAAATACGAATTTTATCCAATTTTGAGTTCGGGAAGGATTATTTCGATCTGATTGACTCAAGGACTTCCAAGAGGACTTAAAGACAGATGAAGAGACTTAAAAAAGGAGGAGAAACACATAGATTAGGGGGGAGATTAGATTAGACTAGAGAGAGGATTCCATTAGATTAGATTAGAGTAGATTAGATCAAAACACTAGTTCTAATGAGTTTTGGAGATTGAAGCAACTTGGAGACCATTGAAGATTCAAAGTAGGAGCAAGGAGGGAGCGACAAATCTACAGACAATAGATTCTATCTTCTTATCTTCTTCTATCTTTATCTTTTAATGATTATTCAATTATGGATTCTTAGTTTTAATTTAATAATCATGAACTAAATCTTTGTTTGAGATTACAATGGATCTTATTGTGTAGTTTATTTTCATATGCTTCGTTATCAATTATTATGTTCTATTGTGAGGATTGTCTATTGTGATTTGGACTTAATTATTTAATTGCCTAGCTAATAATTACCATGATAATCTATATGAACTCGAGAGATGAAGTATTGATTTAGATCTTATCATGATAGCATGTGTTTATGATTTCTGCATAGATGGAATTCATGATTCATGTTTAGGATAGAGATATGCCTTTACGCCATATGTAATCTTATAGAGAACTTGTGCTTTAAATCCTTTTTAATTGTAATTCACTTAGAGATATAGTGGATTAGTTAATTAGGGTGTCTTGCTTAATTCTATCTTATGTGGATTTAAGTGAGTATGGGTATTATGCATCGAGAGGTGGTTTTATCTGCTTTAGTGTTTTTGATTAATAATTCAGGATAGAGAATAATTGATGAGAATTGTGTTAACTTAAAATGAAGCAATAAGTGAAGTTGTGGTCTTAAATCTCCGTAATCTCAATTTAACTAGTGGTAATTAGAATTAGTTTACTTATAAATAGAAATTCATTCGTTTAAATAAGATTGAGTTGGTTACGGGTTAGTACTTGGTGATTTTTATTAAATAATTCCTCGTGGGAACGATACTCTACTTTCACTTTATTACTTGTTGACCACGTATACTTGCGTGTTGTGCGTAATTAGATTTTACCCAACTAGTTTTACATACACATGTTCCCAAAGTCAGAACTTAAAAGACACAAAGTTCGTCAAGTCTCATTTTCAAAACTTCAACTTTTCTTTCGAAAATCATTAATACCAAGCTAACACAACTCATTATATGCAAGTTAACCTTAGATCACATGTTAGACTCATTTACATACATATTTAAGTTATCTACACATGCTTACAAGATCAGAATACAAGTAAGTTTATTTTAAACAAGGTTTGTCTTTCCAAACTTATAAGTTTCCTTTAAAACTCAAACTAAAACAAGTTATAGTGACCTACTATAGCTAAGGTAACTTCAATCCATGTGTTGGGGTTATTTATATGCATTTTTAAACCAACCTAACATGCTCAGAAAATCAGATTAAAATAGAAATTCGATTTCACATCGATGTGGCAGTAGCGACCAGCGCTTGATTTATATTGGGAAGTGGCGGCGGTAGCACCACTTGACCTGACACCTGCACAAGGCTGCTTACTGCAAATTTATTCAAACCCAAACATATACCCATTTGATTTAACATACTCTAAACAACTATCATGATTCCATATAACTCAGATAATATCATGATATCAATTTACAAACCCATTCATAAGTAATTTCATGAAAATTTTAGAAAGCTATCATACTTGAAAGTAAGAACACATATGAGGACATTACCTCTTCAAAGCTTGAATTTTCTAAATTCCTTCTAATCAATTTGTTCACTCAATTCTAGAGCACTCACTCTCTAATATAGGCTTATCAAGCATTTTAGCAACTTGAATTTGTGAAGGGGAGCTTCCAATTAGTAGAGGAACCATTACCCAAATTTGGTTTTGCCCTAGGAATGAAACCAAAGGAAAGAGGAAGAAGCCATGGGGTAATAAGAAGTTGGTGGAAAGTGGCTAACCACTCCCTCCCCACCATTTCCATAGCCATCATCACCATCTTCTAGCCTTTTTGATTTCACTGCGTTTTGAGCATGGAGAGATAGGCTAAGCCAATGGCCTAGTCACGTGAAGAAGGAAAAATGATTGAGAAATTGGGACAAGACTTTTTAAGAATGTTGCCCTCTCCTTTTTAACCTTAATATTATTAATGTGATTTTCCTTTTTGGGCTACACAAGTCACATTTGATAACTTAATATTATAACCTTATGATAAGTTAGGGGTACATATTCTCATAATCATATGATTCATGTACATTGGGTTAACCCAAATAATATTTTAATTGGGCTAAATATATTTCAGTTGGGTACCCTCAACCTATTATTTTTCACCACACTTATCATATATAAGTACCACAATGATTAATTAATATCTATCATTTATTCCCTTACCATTAATTCTCTTTTCATAATTCTGGTTAAACCTTTAGTTGGTTTAACTTTAATATTCATGCCACACAAGGCTCATTTATCCAAGTTCTTTAGAGTTATATAACTCAAGCTTATTATATAATCTCAGTAGTAAAATATCAAAGGTCTAGGCCATGCTTGGCTTTTCCCCAATTCCACTTCATTTAATATTTTTTCAAGATAATGTTTGGGTGACACACTTTATTTTAATACTAATTTATTTAGCTACCTAGAATACTTATTCACTTATTCACTTATACTTATAATACCTTTATTTAAAAATAATCATTACGCTTAGAATAATTAACCTTTACTCCATTATTTAAATTGTACAATTATAAGTATAATTTTCCGATTGTCTTAAGACAACTTCTTCAATCTTTACATTTAGCCACATCTTAAATATTATTCTAATATATAAATCTCTAACCAATATTCATTTGTAGATATATTGGTTTTCTTCTATTATCCATCACTTATTTTCCATTAACATCTTTCAAATATGAAACCCTTTCATATATTATCATATGATGTAATATAAAAAATTCCAAAATTAATTAACATAATCATTTCATTTTCTTTATGTAAAGCTCATATATTAATTCACCATTTTACTTGAGTGAATTACCCCTTTCATTCAATTTACTATCACGCCACTGCCATACAAGAATTTAATACTCAAATTATATTATAATATTACATAATATAACGTAATTAACCAATATTTATTCTGGGTTAATTAATTTCCATGATTATCTCTCATTCAATTCATGTTTTGCTATCTCTATCTATGACGCCCCCAAAATAGGTATACATCACCCATCTTGAGTCGCCAAATACATAATATAAAATTCAAATACAACTTAATTATACAACAGTCGTGTAAAATACGACAAAACATAATCTAAGAGTTTTAATAAGAATATTGTCATCTAGACAATATCCACACTCAATGGAGTCCTCATTACATTTATTATCACACTATTTTATAGAATAGTGAGGACTACTAAAACAAACCATACGGACCGTCAATGGTTCCCAGACTCGTCCCGGCTATATTCTCATTTCCTGAAGAGAACATTGAAAGAAAGGGTGAGCTCAACTAGCCCAATAAGAAATATTATGACTAAGATAATGCAGAATAATTTATCGTTAGCCTTCAACAGTGTTAAACTGATAAAATATAACAAACATCAAGTTTAACTGCAGCGGAATAAGCAATCCATTAGAAGAGTCAAGTAGAGAATAAAATCTACTATCTTCTATGATTTAAAAGGTTTTTCATCACTTTTATCGTTGAGACTCAACTTAATAAATAAACCACATCATCCACCGCTTTACTACCAAGGATATTCATTAGTATCACAATCACAAATTATCCATGCACTACGGCTAAGGATATTCGTGTATTCATCAATGGTCATGATCATGCCAACAATTTGTCCATCAATGCACTACTACCAATGAGGACTTTTACCACATCATTTGTAACTTTACGGTCATGATTATCTAAGAATAATCCTTGGTCATAATCACACCAAGTCCATCTATACCACTATGTGCAATGATGACTTTCAAAATATTATAAACATGAGGATGTGACAATGATATAAGAATTCAATAAAACAAGTTCAAGGATAAATTTTAAAGATTTATAATTTAATTTATCCAGAAATCAATAACGTCCAAATTGTCAACATGATACTGTTTTGTGGAGTAAAATTCAAGAATGCTCGGAAGAATATTTCCATGAAAAGATACCGGATGAAGCGCAAATATCCAGGATATTCTACTAATATTATGGAGTATAGAAGCCAAAACTTTAACCAACTAAGTATAATAGAATATATAAAACTGCAAATGGATTTTTGCCCGCCACGCGGTAATCCACGTTGACAGATCATTTCATTCACCATGCATGCGGTAATCCACATAGACAGATTATTCCAATAGAATAATAAAGAATGGAATAACAGAAGAATTCACCAGGCGTGCGTAATCCGCATAGACATGTTATTCCAACAGAATGATAAAGAATGTAACCAGGTCATGCGTAACCCGCACAGACAGGATATTCCAACAGAATAATAAAGAATGGAACCAAGTCATGCGTAATTCGCACAGACAGGATATTCCAACAGAATAATAAAGAATGGAATAACAACAGAATTCACCAGACATGCGATAGACCGCACGAACAGGTTATTCCAACAGAATAATAAAGAATGGAATAACAACCCTTACAAGTTTTGAAAAAAAAATAACTCTCTTTATGAATACGAAAGAAATAATACCCCATACCTTAGAAGAAGACTGGATACTGGAATAGTGAGGTAGCAGACTTCTTTTCTTCTTTCTCTCTATAATTTCTCTCTATAATAAATGCTCTATAGCTTTAGTGAATTGGTGAGAAATGAAGGAAGAATGAGCTTCTATTTATAGGAAAATATAGTTTTGATAATTGCACGTTTTGGGACTCAAAATATTACAGTATAATACCTTCCTCTTTTTCTTCATATTTAATTTAGTCCTGCAAGTATTATCAAACTTGCACTACCTCCCCTAATAGTAAATAATGTAAATTAATAGTTCATTCATGTGACTTAATAGTATAATTATGTGAAAAAACTAATTACAGTATAGTACCTTCATCTATACCTCCATTTTTAATTTAGTCATGCAAGTATTATCAATCTTGCACCACCTCCCCTAATAGTATATGAATGTGAATTAATAGTTCACACATGTGAACAAATAGTTATAAGCATGTGAAATAATAACAATTAATTGCTCATTTATCCGATTAATTACCCGATTGGTCAATATTGTAAGACCTCAACTTTTTGAATAAAGATTAAATTTTCTCGAAATATATTTTTTGAATATTATGGTGTGGATTTGATATAATGTTATAGTTGTGGATAATATTTACAAATTTTGCAAAGTACGCAAGTTGTTATATAATATTCGATTGGTCGGGGAATATTCGTTTTAACAGGGAATATTCGTACAATGGCACAATCATTGGTGGACCCCCCACAACGAAATTATTGTTTGATTGAGAAAACGACAAAAATATTTTATGAAAATAACGGCGGAAGTTTTACCGTTAACTGTTGAACTACCCGGTAGTAAAAATATAGTAATATGCGTGGTTGCATAGTAGCACACGGTATTGATTATTGATGCTTACATGAGAAGTCACTCGGTTATACTCAATTATTACTCTGAGAATTGATGCATCATATCTCTCATATTATTGATTCGATTATTGTCATAGTATCATCTGCATAATATGTTATTTTATTAAATCAATAATTGAGACGACAAAGTTATTCATATTATTAAATTACAATATTTACAATGTCTAGAAGTTACATCGAGGAGAGGTTTGGTCACCTAATTTATTGATAAGGGAAAAATCCTTATTAAAAGCCCCCTCTTTCCTGTGAGCGGCTAGTTGATAAATATTGTGAGTTATAATATTAATGATGAATGTTATTAAAATTGAAGTTGTGTTCGGAGTTGAATTTGAAGACGCTTATTACGATATTGGAGTCGAGCGATAAAATTAGTAAAAATAGTCTATAAACACAAAATTTTCCGGAATTCACTATTTTGGTGAAAAAGTCAACAGTTGACTTTTTTGAGAAAAGTCAAACTTTGAAATTTCAAAATTTATATTTTTGATAAGAATGGTTTCATTGTGTTGGAATTATTTGTGTTAGTGAAAATCGACAATTATTTCGATAATAATTGATGTCCGGAGATTATATTGATTAATCGAGTATTTAACTTAGGATAAATGAGCAATTGATTGCTATTATTTCACATGATTATAACTATTTGTTCACATGTGTATACTATTGTTTCACATTCTTATTACTATTAGGGGAGTTGGTGCAAGATTGATAATACTTGCATGACTTAAGTTAAAAATGGAGGTATAGATGGATGTACTATACTGTAATTCGTATTTTCACATGTCTAGAACTATTCATTCACATAATTTACTATTGAATCACATTATTTACTATTAGGGGAGGTGGTACAAGTTTGATAATACTTCCATGATTAAATTAAAAATAAAGTACCCAGTTTTTCTAAGGTAGGGAGTATTATTTCTTTCTTATCCATGAAGAGAACTTCTGTTATTGCATTCTTTATTATTCTATTGGAATAACCTGTATACGCGGGCTACCCTATACTTGGTGAAATCTTCTATTATTCCATTCTTTATCATTCTGTTTGAACATCCTGTCTGCGCATTTACTTGGGACACGGGTTTCTTCTTTATTATTCATTGGAATATATCACATGCATGCGTTTTTTTACGGACTGATTAAAATCTTTATTATTACGTTGGAATATCCATCTATCGTTTTACACGGACTGATTTCGTCTTTATTATTTTGTTGGAATATCCTCACATGCATGCGTTTTTGTGGGACTGATTCCGTTATTTATTATTACATTGGAATAACACGTATGCAATGGTCTATCGCATGCACGGTGATTTCTTTTGTTATTCCATTCCTTATTATACTCAATTGGTTAAAGTTTTGACTTCTATACTCCATGAAATTAGTGGAATATCCTTGATATTTCAAGCGCTTCATCCAAAGATCTTTTCATGGAAATATTCTTCCGAGCATTCTTGAATTTTACTCTATAAAGCAATATCATGTTAACAATTTGGACGTTATTAGTTCTGGATAAAATAATTCTTAAACTTGTTTTATTGAATTCTTATATCATTGTCATCATCTTCATGTTTATATTTTGTTGAAAGTCATCGTGGCCTATAGTGCATAGATGGACTTGTTATGATTATAACTGTGGATTATTCGGTGTAATCATGACCGTAATGTTACAAATGATGTGGTAAAAGTCCTCATTGGCCCGTAAAGGTGCATTGATGGATGATTGTTGGCATGATCATGACCATTATTGAATACACAAATATTCTTGGCCCGTAGTGCATGGATAATTGTGGTCGTGATACTAAAGAATATCCTTAATGTAGTGCGGGGTGATTCGATGATGTGGATTATTTATTATTGTCGAGTCCCCGTGATAAAAGTGATGAAAACCCTTTTAAATCATAAAAGATAGTAGATTTTATTCTCTACTTGACTCTTTTAATGGATTACTTGTTCATTGCAGATTAAACTTGATGGTTGTTATATTGTATCGCTTTAACATTTGTTGAAGGCTAACGATAATATATTCTCGCATTATCTTAGTCATAATATTTCCCCATTGGGCTAGTTGAGCTCACCTTTTACTTTTATTGTTGTTCTTCGTGAAATGAGAACGTAGCGAGGGACTAGTCGAGAATGGAGTGACGGACCGGATGATAGCATTAAGTAGTAGTCCTCACTATTGGTGAAATAGTGGAAAATAAATGTAATAATATTGAATTTAAGTTTTAATATTGTCTAGGCGACAATATTTGTATTAAAACTCACGACTTATGTTTTGTCGTATTTTTTACGACAGTTGTATAATTAATTTATATTTGTATTACATACCATGTATTTGATTTAATTCGAGAATAGGTGATGTATACCTATTTTGGGGACGTCCTGATTTAATATCAAAGCTTAGGGATATGATCCTGGCTAAGATGTGAGACTAGAACTAGGAGGGAGAGCAGGGGAATTCCTTCGCTAGTATGACCTACCTAAGTTTATTTGGTATTTAATTGGTTGGTCAGAGTATATGGATAATATGTTGCATGTCAATTAATCCTTGTTTTGTGGCAGTATTTGAAAATGGCATCCGAGAATATTAAGAATATCAATGGAGCACAAGAAACCGTTGAGTCTCCACAGATCAACAATCAGAATAATGTGCATCAGGAAGGCGACAATCCACATGCAAACAACAACACTGACCAAATGATGAATGATGGAATGTTCAGAGGCTTTATGCAATTTATGCAACATCAGGCGAGAGCGGCTCCTGTCCAAAATATAGGTGGAAACACTGGAAACTCTCGGATGGTTACCGCTAAATAGTTCGAGGAGCTGGGACCACCGGAGTTTATTGGAGAGCCAAAATCACTTAAGACTGAGGCATGGATAAAGCAGATCACCAAGATATTTGATGTCTTGGGATGCTCCGAGGAGCAAAAGGTTCCCTTCGCCACCTTCATGTTGCGTTAAGAGGCAGATTACTGGTGGGAATCTATAAAATGTACCCAGCCTGACGCACTCAAGATGTCTTGGGAGAAGTTTCAAGAGCTGTTCAACAACAAGTACTTTCCCGAAAGTATTCGTCACATGAAGGAGGTGGAGTTTATCAAGTTGGAACAAAAAACAATATGACCGTGTCACTGTCGAGGCTAAATTTGCGGAGTTATCCCGATTTGCATCCCATTTGGTTGATAATGAGGCGAATGACCCGAATGTTTTTAAGAGGTTTGAAAGCCGGAGATACGATAATATCTTATTTCTCATAAAGCGTGTTTGTATTGAGATGTTGTAAATAGGGCTCGGTTGTTGGGAGCGCGATAACGAGTCAACGCAACCAAGAGAAAGCGGTAAGACAGAATGAAAATATCGATTGGTAATGATCATCGAGCGGTGAAAACAAGCGTGGAGGAATCAAAATGCGAAATGGTAACCACTTGATTGGTAATCATAGCCAAGACAATAAGAATGGACATTTCAAGAAGAGGAGATTCAACAATGATGGAAAGGCGTCGGACCAACACCGTTGTCAATGAAGGAGAACGACCACCCATCATATGCTTCAAATGCGGAGGGAGGGACACATCGGTCAAAGCGCAGCGATCTTGTCAAAGCATGTTATAATTGTTGAAGGAAGGTCACTTAGCTCGATTTTTGTCGTTCACCAGAAGACAAGTTCAGCTAGGATGGAGGCACCAAAGGCCATCCCAGAAAGGTCAAAGCCGGTAGTGCAAGGGAGAGCGTTTGTTGTGACCTCCCGGAAAGCAAGGAACCCGAACGAGGTTATCACGGGTAAGCTTATCATAAACTCTAGTGAAGTCTATACCTTATTTGATACCGGTTCTACCCATTCTTTTATTTCTCCTACTTGCGTTCAATGTTTAAATTTGACTCCGGAGAAATTAGACTTTGATATCTGTTGAAACTCCATTAGGAGAAACCTTCATTACATCCACTGTTTATAAGTCTTGTTTGATTCAAATCGGTAACCGCATGTTACCTGTCGATCTTATCTCCTTAAAAATACTTGCATTTGACGTGATTCTAGGGATTGATTAGTTAACTACTCATCATGCTAAAATTGATTGTTTTTGTGAGACCCCAAATTTTATGAAATAAAAGTATTCAATTTTTCTATTTTGGTGAATGGTTAAATTGATAAAAGGTTAAAGTTAAGGGTGATATGTGAAAATTTTTCAAAGTAGACAAGTTGTCATAAAATACCCAGTTACTATTCACTCTAGTATTATTCACTCGGGTATTTGGGATACTTTTTGTGTCGGAGTACTATTCACAAGTTACTATTCATGAGTTACTATTCACAGAATACTATTCACCCGAACAAAATATATTTCTTTTCGGTCCAAATCATTTTTGGGTACAATATTATTCCATGAAGAGATGTACTAATTTTTCAGACCCTTGGTTGAAATTATAACAGAAAAACTTTTTATATAAAACAGAATACTTTTATAAAGTTATTCTATAAATAGAATATATTATATTCTATTATGCATAGTGTTTTGCATAGTAAAATCTTTTTATATAAAACAAAATACTTTTATAAAGTTATTCTATAAATAGAATATATTATATTCTATTGTGCATAGTGTTTTGCATAGTAAATTTTTTTTATATAAAATGAATACTTTTATAAAGTTATCCTATAAATAGAATATATTATATTTTATTGTGCATAGTATTTTGCATAGTAAAATCTTTTTATATAAAATAGAATACTTTATTAAAGTTATTCTATAAATAGAATATATTATATTTTATTATGCATAGTGTTTGCATAGTGCCTGCATAGTATTTGCATAGTAAAAATCTTTTTATATAAAATAGAATATATTATATTTTATTTAAAAGATTTTGTTTTAAATATGGACCGTCCGATTAAAGTAAATCAATCTGGACCGTTCATGGGTTGGTTACTATTCATTCCATTCTTCTATAAATAGAAGCTCATTCTTTTATTTCTTTCGAATTCACTGAAACTCTAAAGAGAGAAACTATAGAGAGAATTCTTCTTCTATAATCTTGAGCGTATTTCTTTAGAGTTTAAGAAAACTTTGAGAGTAGTGCAAGTTTTCTTCAAGTATATCATCGCCCTTCTAGTCGGAATACTCTTATTTGAAAGGTAAAGGGATATTATTATGGTAAGGGATATTATTTATTGTACCGTAAAGTGTTTTTCTTCGTATTCATGAAGAGAACTTACATTATTCCATTCTTTATTATTACATTGGAATAACTTTGTATCTGTGATTTACCTATACTTGGTGGAATGACTGTATATGCGGTTTACCCAATACTTGGTGATGTTCTTCGTTATTCCATTCTTTATTATTATGTTGGAATAACTTTGTTAGGTAATACCACATACTTGGTGAAATTCTTTTATTATTCCGTTCTTTATTATTACGCGGAATATCCTATCGATTTGTGAATTTCACGACGACTGGTTCTATTATTTATTATCCGTATTTAATATTACAGCCGGAATATCCTGCCGGTGTAATTTCACGACTGGTTCCATTATTTATTATTACGTTGGAATAACTTGTATCTGTGATTCTAGTATACTGGTGAAGTCTGTTGTTATTCCATTCTTTATTATTACATTGGAATAACATGTATATGCCTGATTACCGTATACCGGTGAAGTCTGTTGTTATTCCATTCTTTATTATTCTGTTGGAATAACTTTGTATCTACGGATAACCGTATACTGGTGAAGTCTGTTGTTATTCCATTCTTTATTATTTCATTCTTTACTATTTTTTGAATATCACATGCACATGCATTTCTATTTGGGCACGGTTCTATTATTTATTATTCGCATTTATTATTACATTGGAATAACTTTATATGCATGCGGATTACGTACGCATGGTGAAATTCTTGATTATTCCATTCTTTATTATTATATTGGAATAACTTTGTCTATTCAAATCGCATACATGGTGAAATTCTTTTATTATTCCATTCTTTATTATTATATTGGAATAACCTATCTATCTGCAATCTTTGCATACATGGTGAAATTCTTTTATTATTCCATTCTTTATTATAATGTTGGTTATGGGTTTTTCTGATTTGTATGTCTTTGGCTGTAGTGCAAAAGATGATATGTTGTTGAATATCTTTGGCTGTAGTGCAAAGATGATCATTGTTTGATAGATTTGACCCGTGAGTGCGAAGATGGGCGGTATATGACATGATCATGACCACTAGTGATAATAACGAATATCCTTGGCCGCAGTGCATGGATAATTCAATGATGTGATTGGCAGGATCATGACCATTAGTTAACAGTTGAATGTCTTTGGCCGTAGTGTTAGGTTTGTAATATTCATGAACGCAATCGAATTTCACAAAGTAAGCGGAAACGTGTAAAAATCAGAGTTTAAAATTTTTACAAACCATATACCCGGATCACCCTTTATGCACAATTATTAATTAAATGAAAAAGAAAGAACAAGAATTATACTCTTGAAGATTCGAGCTTCCTCAGGTACAAGTTCATCTCCAATCTTTTTCGAATTCAACTTGAATCCACCGGGTTTGGTTCCTTCCTTTGATCAACGTTAGCCACCCAAGTGTTTGGCCTCTAGAGGTGATCCACCAAGGAGAAGAAGGATTCAAGAAGATGGGTATTTGGCAAAACCCTAGTTTTTCTATCTCTCATAGAAAAAGCGTACTCTCCCAACTATTGAAATTACGTCTGTTGTTAAAAAGTCAACAACCCCCTCACCCATATTAAGACTCCTTCTATTTATAGATGTGGGCAACCCTCCTTAACAATTAAGGAATTGAGTTTTATTTAATTAATTAAATTCTTTTAATTAATTAAGCTCCCTAATCTTATTAGGGATAATTAATTAAACTTTTAATTAATTAGCCTCCTAATCTTATTAGGAATAAATGAGAGTACTTTTATTAATTAATTCCCAAACTCCTTTAGGAATTAAATAATAATAATAATAGTAATAATAATAATAATAAGACCCCTCTTATTAATTATATTTAATATTTCCAAAATATTAAATAATAAATATTAAACTATTTAATTTATTCTATCACCATAGATTAAATTAAATATACTTAACTTATTAGTATGATTATGCCATTTACTTCTTAAATAATTATTCTTCCTTTTATGGTGTGACCTTTTAGGTTCTCCATATTAAACCGGTTGTGAATAAATCAATTACAATAATTCTAATCTTATTTAAATAAATAAATTAAAATATTAATTTATTTAAATAAATAATATTTATTCTACAATAGGGATAAGCCTCCCTAGCGATCAACGACTTTCCAGATAATATAGATTTCAACATTAATCATAAAAGAACCTTTGAGTAAATAGTTACCGTACAATTCAATCCTTCCACCATACAATGTCCCAATTAAATATAAGACATGGAATTACTGTCAAGTCTTATTTTATTTAATTATATGTATTTCGATTCTTAAATGCACAACTCTAAATAATGCAAATTAGAAACTCCTTTCTAATTTCATTCTGCCTTGGCCAAGAACTATTGGGTTGTCATTTATCGAATCACATAGGACATTTCTCTTCTTTTACTAAAAGTGGTAGATTCTTTATTGATCATACATTATCTCCATGTACAACTTATTATACCCAAGCATACCCTTTGATATACCCTAAGGGTCTTAAGGAATAAGTCAAAGTATAACTCATCATACACAAGATACTATGATGATCTCAAGTCCAAGGATCACTTGTCTTACTACTATCACTACAGAATTCCTATTGACAAGTAAGTAAAACTCCATTAGGTATTCCTTAGCGAGCCACGTTCAATGAATTTATTCTCTAATAAGCACCTACATACTTGCTTTAGTGTCTCCACATAAATGATCATGAGATCAATCATCCTCATCCAATGAGCAAGCAACGTATGTACCAATCTATCCGGATTCACTAATCCCCAATTTAGTAATCCAACGATTGGGAACTATTTTAGTTTTAAGCTTTCTAAGAATTTAGATCTCATTAGAATGATCATCATCATTATTCTAAAAGCATTGCTTAAAACTATGGGTTTATCATATATTATAAAACAACATTATGTAGATAATTAAAAGCCTTTAATAAATTAATACTTTTTATTAATAAATGAATAAGATTGTTACAAAGTATATGCTTTATCATCAAACATGATTGGCTTGTATGCATACTACTTTCAATCTCCCACTTGCACTAAAGCCAATCGTCATGGTATCTCATACTCTTCTTTCTCTAAGTGGCGATTATCCTGTTGTTGGATAAGCATCAGTATATGGATATGTAATGTTGTTCTTGATAGTCCACTATCTCTATAGTGATTTCCCATCTTTCATTGATTCTTATAATCAAATGAAAGTGCCACAACACATGTTTAGATCCAAGATGAGACTTAGGAACTATTCTTAGTTACGTAATGAACTTTAATCCAAACAATCAACTTCCCGACTTCATTTATAGCTATATACTTTGTCTTTATCACTAAACCAAAGAACTCTTTCTTTGTTTGGAACCTTTTCAATTCACTGCACCACCGTTCAAGGTAACACTTTACCTTAAAGTGGATTTTCAGTCGTCTTGGTCTGTCTAAAAAAACTTAAGTCTGTTAAGCCCTCTAGTTTTAATTTAGACCCACCATAAATATGATCACATCCTTAGTGCTGGTTAAGTACTTTAAGATGTTTTTCACTGACTCGCAGTGAACTTCTCCAGAATATAACTGATCAACATCAGGTCCCATACATTTCATTGCATACATGATAGTTACTCATGTGATCTCTCTTTTAGAGTCTATGGGGACTATTAAGAGATACACTCCAGGCTCATCAACATGAGATATCTCTTGGAGTTTGCCATGCTAAACGACTTTAGCATCAAATGAATATCGTTCCTTGGGTTAATGAGAGCATCCTTTTAAATCTATCTATATAGATTTGCATCCCCAATTAAGATACTCTTCCCAAATCATTCATGGAGGAATGTTTAGACAACTTTATCTTTCTTGATTGTAGTATTGGTATGTTATTCCTCATCCGTAGTATATCAACATATAATACTAAGAATGTCACAGCGCCCAATTGACCCTTTTATACACACTAGAACTCTTACCTCATCGTATGTAACTCTGGATCATCATCTTCTATGATACGTACCTCATCATCATCATTCATGATGAATCCATACCTCCCAGGTATCTTCGGTACTATTCCAGATTTACAATTCGGTTGTGGTACAATAGGTCTATCTATAGGTTCCTCTTATTTGACTTATAGTGTTTTGTGGTTCTTGAACTCTTCAAGATCTATTATCCTCCCACTAGCCCCTTCAATGATAAACACCTTTATCTTAGACGGCACCGTGTTTCGTAATAAACATCTTTTGCTAAGTAGGATTATAGAACATATACCCTAAACTTACTTTAGGATGTCCCACAAATCTGTACATGTCAAATCTTGTCCCAAGCTTATCCTTTGAAACCGGTTCACATAAGTTGGACAACCCCTTATCTTAACATACTTAAGATTAGGAATCTTCCCTGTCCATAACTTTTATGAAGTCTTGGGGCCGGGTTTTGAGGTTACCTTTTCCTTAGATATGCAGCCATTTCTAGGGCATGACCCCACAAGGATACTGGAATATCGATAAAATCATTATGGACCGCACCATGTCCAACAAGGTACGATTTTTCCTTTATTGTGTATCAGGAGGCGTCCATTGTGAGAAAACCATTTGAGATGATCTAGAAACTTATTGCACAAGTATTTATTCCTTGATCTAATCAAAGAATCTTAATACTTTGCTAATTTGTTTCACTTACAATTCTTTGAACCTTTCAAATAATTCACACTTATATTCTGCAAATACACACATTCAACTCTTTAAATGATCATCTCCTTTCTTATACTAGTTTGTTCAATTTGCAAAATAATTTTTTCACGTAAGTCAGTATACAAAATCCATTAAGTAATATTTGGGTTCTATATAAAACATTATTATTATAAATAGAACAACAATTGTTCTTAATTATAATATCAAAAAATTTATTGTCTAATAATAAAATGGAAATAATGTTTCTAACAAGAAGCTGGAATATAATAACAACTTATTGACTTAATAGATTTGCCGTAGGCATTGCTAAACTATAAGTTTCTATGGCTAATGTGGCAACCTTTGCTATATTTCTCACACATATGATTATTTATATTTGTTTAGCTTTCAACTTCTGCTTGGTCCCTTCATAAATCTATATTTATGATAACCAAAGTCAGTATCCGATACCCAAGTAGAACCTTGACTTAAAGAAAAATTTATTTTAAACATGAACAAAAACTATATTTGTAACCGAAACTTCATTAAGCTTCTTCTGGTTAGCTTTGCAAGATGCTTCTCGCAGTTTCTTTCCAGTGTCCAGGCTTATTGCAGTGGAAGCAAACTCCTTTGCTATCCGTATCAGTTTTGTTCTTATTATCCTTTGTTTTTGCCTTTTTATTTACCTTCTTAGAATCATTCTTCTTTTCAGAAGATCCTTTGGCCCCTACTAGTAAGACTTGGTCTTTCTCAGTGGAAAGTGAATCATCATTTTCAACATGTTAAGCAAATCAACGACGCTGATATCTAGCTTGTTCATATGAAAATTCACAACAATTGTGAAAGGAGTCCGGGAGTGAGTGCAAGATCAAATCTTGGCTCAACTTTCCATCCATGACAAAACCGGTTGTCCTAATTGATCAATCAAATTGATTATGTTAAGGACTTTTTTATTCTATTTATAGTGCCATTGGCCATTCTAGATCGGAAGAGCTCCTTAGATATCTGATATCTATCAGTCCTACTTTTCTCACCATCAACTACTTGATGTGCAGGAATATAGTAAGAGTATCCATAGTTTCAGGCTGACGCTAAAGCTTGTTACTCATGGATACGAGCATGATGCATTGAGATAATTGTGCATCATCTTGCCACTTTCTAAAAATAGCAATCTCTTCCTCAGAGGCATTGTCTGCAACCATTGCAGGGATAGGCGTATTAAGGACATAAGATAGCTTTTCAGCCGTGAGAACTATTCTCAATTTTCTTAACCAATCCATTTAAATCGGTCTGGTTAATTTAGCATCTAATATGCTTCACAGTGATAGTAATTTAGACATTGTAAAATTCTATAGATGAATTTGTAATTAACAACATTTTAGCATACATTTTTTTATTAATTACCAAAATAATTTAGGTCTTATTTTAAATTGGTATCTCCCACTATTTTCTTCAAACTATATTACCCTCACTTATATAGTTCGGCAAAATCTAATTAAAGATTTGCTAGTGAGAATAAGGATCTCATTTCAAATGTATATAGCCTTGTGGTGACACAACAAACTATATATAAATAAATAGGTAGACAACTCTTGTCAATTACAGCAACTATGCAACTCCTTGTATTTTGCCTCTTAGATTATTTTGATCAAGTGGTGGCTCATTCGAATCAAAATTATCCAAGTTAAGTCCAACCTAACACTCCATATATTCAAAAAAGAAAAATATCATCCTTGTGGTGACACAACAAAATAATATTGTTCAATTTTCTTTATAAGCATCAAATGTGATCAATTAACATCTTAAATACTTAATACTTGCCTTGTGGTGACACAACATACTCATATTAAATATTTAATACTCTATTAATTTTATCATGCTAGAAATGACGTTCGATATTCCAAATATCTTTGAACGCTTAGGACTTAATATAAAATATGAAGGGTTTGTTATTAATATGTCTCATCTTGTTTAGCGCACATTTTATATATATATATATAAAATACGCGTCATATTAATTAACATGTTAAGCATGTTTGCATAATATATAATATATATAGTATAGCATGCACATATAGAATACTATATTCTACCCCGGATTGATTATGGACTTTTATTCTAGTTTGGTTCACTAGAGCCACCAAGTGAACCAAAAGGTCAAACCCTAGGGTGCAAGAATTAAATTTAAATATAACTATTACATTTAAACCGGGCTCCATTACAAGCGGTCTTCTTCAAGCGCTCCATGCTCCTTGATCTCCAATTCTTCAAAATTAATTCTAACTATTTTCTATTACAAAACTATTTAAAATAAATAGAAACCTTGATCGCCGATCGAGGATCGAGGGAAGTACATAGGAGGAGATAGAATTTACATTAAAAAAAAATTAGAGAAAAATAAAATCCAAGGTGCAGTCCAGATCCCCATTTAATAAAACACATACATTCAAGCATCCAATTAAAATAAAATCCAATCACACATTGGTCAATCGAATCCATAATCAATCCCATTTATTATCATACACATCACCATATGCATCAATAAATAACATTCATCTTATGAATAATAAACATTCAATATATATATTGATATCATTTAATGGGCAAATTTAGTTAGTATAAAATCTAATTTTGAATCAAAATAAACTCCTTTATTTTAATCCAAATTTAAATCAAAATAAAACTATTTTATTTTAATTTATCCAATTTTGAATAAAATAAACTATTTTATTTTAATCAAAATTTTTAATCAAAATAAACTCCTTTATTTTAATTAATTATGGAATCCAATTCCAAGAAAAAAAAACTCCTTTATTAAAGGAAACACGGATTCTCTTTCCTATTCACAAATAAACTCTTTATTTTGAATAATATGAAATCTTATTTCATATCTAAATAAACTCCTTTATTTAAGGAAATTAGGATTCTCTTTCTTATTCACAAACAAACTCTTTTATTTTGAATAATATGAAATCTTATTTCATATCTAAATAAACTCCTTTATTTAAGGAAACATGAAATCCAATTTTAACTCCAATTAGTTATCATGGAATCTAATTCCAACTCTAATTAGTTAGAATGAAATTCAATTTTAAAATTAAAATAAACTCTTTTATTTTAATATTAAAATAAACCTTTTATTTTAAAATTAAAATAAACATTTTATTTTAATTATAAAATAATTAAAATATATATTATATATACATATATATATAATAAGGAAATATATGAATAAAAGTGACGTGAAGCATCCCTTAAATTCAAGTATATGTAATCTGTTATGCAAAAATATATATATATATACGTAAATCAATATTATGATTCATGCTTATTATATATAATTCATATCCACACACTACAACACATTCATCCGCGGTTTGATTTGATTCCTTTTTTTTTTCTTTTTTTTTGTTTAACATAGGTATCGTGAATAATATTATACCAGTATGATCAGATCATCTTTTTGAAAAAAAAACGACGGACTACGGAGAAAAAATTTGGGATTACCAAAATCAATTAATAATTTTTTTTTTTACTAATTTTATACTGACGAATAATGCCCAATTAAATTGTTCTAAACACATATCAACATACATATTAAATCTGAACAATTAATAATTCGCATAAAGGTTTGGCTTTGATACCACTGTTAGGTTTGTAATATTCATGAACGCAATCGAATTGCACAAAGTAAGCGGAAACGTGTAAAAATCAGAGTTTAAAAATTTTACAAACCATATACCCGGATCACCCTTTATGCATAATTATTAATTAAACGAAAAAGAAAGAACAAGAATTATACCCTTGAAGATCCGAGCTTCCTCAGGTACAAGTTCACCTCCAATCTTTTTCGAGTTCAACTTGAATCCACCGGGTTTGGTTCCTTCCTTTGATCAACGTTAGCCACCCAAGTGTTTGGCCTCTAGAGGTGATCCACCAAGGAAGAAGAAGGATTCAAGAAGATGGGTATTTGGCAAAACCCTAGTTTTTCTATCTCTCATAGAAAAAGCGTACTCTCCCAACTATTGGAATTACGTCTGTTGTTAAAAAGTCAACAACCCCCTCACCCATATTAAGACTCCTCCTATTTATAGATGTGGGCAACCCTCCTTAACAATTAAGGAATTGGGTTTTATTTAATTAATTAAATTTTTTTAATTAATTAAGCTCCCTAATCTTATTAGGGATAATTAATTAAACTTTTAATTAATTAGCCTCCTAATCTTATTAGGAATAAATGAGAGTACTTTTATTAATTAATTCTCAAACTCCTTTAGGAATTAAATAATAATAATAATAATAGTAATAATAATAATAAGACCCTCTTATTAATTTATATTTAATATTTCCAAAATATTAAATAATAAATATTAAGCTATTTAATTTATTCTATCACCATAGATTAAATTAAATATACTTAACTTATTATTACGATTTTGCCATTTACTTCTTAAATAATTATTCTTCCTTTTTATGGTGTGACCCTTTAGGTTCTCCATATTAAACCGGTTGTGAATAAATCAATTACAATAATTCTAATCTTATTTAAATAAATAAATTAAAATATTAATTTATTTAAATAAATAATATTTATTCTACAATAGGGATAAGCCTCCCTAGCGATCAACGACTTTTCAGATAATATAGATTTCAACATTAATCATAAAAGAACCTTTGAGTAAATAGTTACCGTACAATTCAATCCTTCCACCATACAATGTCCCAATTAAATATAAGACATGGAATTACTGTCAAGTCTTATTTTATTTAATTATATGTATTTCGATTCTTAAATGCACAACTCTAAATAATGCAAATTAGAAACTCCTTTCTAATTTCATTCGCTTTTGGTCAAGGACTCTTTGGGTTGTCATTTATCGAATCACATAGGACATTTCTCTTCTTTTACTAGAAGTGGTAGATTCTTTATTGATCATACATTATCTCCATGTAAAACTTATTATACCTAAGCATACCCTTTATATACCCCTAAGGGTCTTAAGGAATAAGTCAAAGTATAACTCATCATACACAAGATACTATGATGATCTCAAGTCCAAGGATCACTTGTACTACTATCACTACAGGAATTCCTATTGACAAGCAAGTAGAACTCCATTAGGTATTCCTTAGCGAGCCACGTTCAGTGAACTTATTCTCTAATAAGCACCTACATATTTGCTTTAGTGTCTCCACACAAATGATCATGATATCAATCATCCTCATCCAATGAGCAAGCAACGTATGTACCAATCTATCCGGATTTACTAATCCCCAATTTAGTAATCAAACGATTGGGAACTATTTTAGTTTTAAGCTTTCTAAGAATTTAGATCTCATTAGAATGATCATCATCATTGTTCTAAAAGCATTGCTTAAAACTATGAGTTTATCACATATTATAAAACAGCATCATGTAGATAATTAAAAGCCTTTAATAAATTAATACTTTTTATTAATAAATGAATAATATTATTACAAAGTATAT
Source organism: Panax ginseng (assembly GCA_020205605.1). Classification (NCBI taxonomy): domain Eukaryota; kingdom Viridiplantae; phylum Streptophyta; class Magnoliopsida; order Apiales; family Araliaceae; genus Panax; species Panax ginseng. The sequence goes on from CM035147.1 coordinate 2,561,638, forward strand.
GCTTTATCATCAAACATGATTGGCTTGTATGAATACTACATTCACGTAGTGCACTGACAGACAATTGATTGGTATGATCATGACCATTGGTTTTATAGTTGAATATCTTTCGCCCGTAGTGCAAAGATAGACAACTGATTGGTATGATCATTGTTATTATATTTGAATATCTTCAGCCTTTGGGGTTAGGATATTGAGTAAACATTCTATTAATCCTTTGTGGCAAGGAAAAACTGTTTATTTACATGATTATAAATATGAATTGTGAACTTAATTAAAATCTTTAGTGGTTCAGGTGAAGAGAGGTGATGAAAGTTCTCTTTGTCTTGGGTACAACGAAGAACTGTTGATGAGTATTACAGGAATGAAATATTAACGAGGACTTTTAATTTGGAGGAGAAAGTAGACATTATGTTCTACTTGACTCTTCTAATGGATTGTTGATTTCGCTACAATTATGGTTGAAAAGTTTTATTATCTACCACATGTTCTAAATCTCTGATATATTATTGACAAAAGCTATTGATAATTTAATTATCTTTAGTTATGATATTCTTTACTGGGCTAGTTGTGCTCACCCTTTTGCTTCACAATTCCTTTCAGGTAATAAGAGTGTAGCTGGGTCGAGCGGGGATAACAGGGAAATAGTGTGATGGTCAGAGACTGTCGAAGTTTCTTAATACATTATAAAATGGCATGACATGCAACAGATAATTGTATTGAGGACCTAAGATGTGTGTGTCGTATTTTATATGTCACTTAATAATTGATTTTTGCGAACAATAATAGGGTGATGAGAACCCGACTTTGAAAGCGTCAAAAGTACACCTCATTAGAATAAATAAGATAGTAATCTTCTTTGGGGTCTTGAAATATTTGCTGCTGTATTTTACATGGCATTGTAATAATTTGAGTTTGGATACGATCTACGAGACAATATTGTATTAAAACTCACAGTTAACTGTTGTCGTACTCCGCATGAAAGTTCAATAGTTGTATAAATGAAGTTTGTATTTAATTTTTATAGTGTGATATCTAGCGACTCAGAATGGCTCGGGTATACCTATTTTGGTGGCGTCACAATTGGTATCAGAGCTTAGGGATATGATCCCTGGCTAAGATGTGAAACAAGAACTAAGAAGGGAAAGACGGAGAATTCCTTCGCTAGTAAGACCTACCTAAGTTTATTTGGTATTTAATTGATCGTTCAGAGTATAGGGATAATATGTGGCATGTCAATTAACCCTTATTTTGAAACTGTATTCTAGAATGATATCTGAAATACAGAAGATAAGCAATGGGAAAATTATGATACAAAGGAAATAACCGGGAAGGTACAATCCGAAAAGAAAACAAGGTATTCTTATCTCTTCGAATACCAAGTACGTATGTAAATTTTGAGGGCGAAATTTCATAAGGAGGGGAGATTGTGAGACCCCGAATTTTATGAACTAAAAGTATTCAATTTTTCTATTTTGGTGAATGGTTAAATTGATAAAAGGTTAAAGTTAAGGGTGATATGTGAAATTTTTTCAAAGTAGACAAGTTGTCATAAAATACCCGATTACTATTCACTCTAGTATTATTAACTTAGGGTATTTGTGACACTTTTTTGTGTTGAAGTACTATTCTATTCAGAAGTTACTATTCACGAGTTATTATTCACGAAATTACTATTCATAATATTATTACTATTCATGAGTTACTATTCATCTACTAACAAAATATATTTCTTTTCGGTCCAAATCATTTTTGGGTACAATATTATTCCATGAAGAGATGTACTAATTTTTCAGATCGTTGGTTGAAATTATAATAGAAAAGCTTTTTATATAAAATAGAATACTTTTATAAAGTTATTCTATAAATAGAATATATTATATTCTATTATGCATAGTATTTTGCATAGTAAAATCTTTTTATATAAAACAGAATACTTTTATAAAGTTATTCTATAAATAGAATATATTATATTTTATTGTGCATAGTGTGTTTTGCATAGTAAAATCTTTTTATATAAAATAGAATACTTTATTAAAGTTATTCTATAAATAGAATATATTATATTTTATTATGCATAGTGTTTGCATAGTGCCTGCATAGTAAAAATCTTTTTATATAAAATAAAATATAATATATTTTATTTAAAAGATTTTACTTTAAATATGGACCATCCGATTAAAGTAAATCAATCTGGACCGTTCATGGGTTGGTTACTATTCATTCCATTCTTCTATAAATAGAAGCTTATTCTTTCATTATTTCTTACGATTTCCTTGAAACTCTAGAGAGAGAAACTATAGAGAGAATTCTTCTTTTATAATCTTGAGCGTATTTCTTTAGAGTTTAAGAAAACTTTGAGAGTAGTGCAAGTTTTCTTCGAGTATATCATCGCCCTTCTAGTCGGAATACTCTTATTTGAAAGGTAAAGGGATATTATTATGGTAAGGGATATTATTTGTTGTACCCGTAAGGGGTGTTTTTCTTTCGTATTCATGAAGAGAACTTATGTTATTCCATTCTTTATTATTCTGTTGGAATAACCCGTATGCGCTGTTTACCCTATACTTGGTGGAATGACCTGTATATGCGGTTTACCCAATACTTGGTGATCTTCTTCTGTTATTCCATTCTTTATTATTATGTTGGAATAACCTGTTTATGTGAAGTACCGCATACTTGGTGAAATTCTTTTATTATTTTGTTCTTTATTATTACGCCGGAATATCTATGCGATTGTGAATTTCACGACTGGTTCTATTATTTATTATTAGTATTTAAATATTACAGCCGGAATATCACATCGGTGATTAATTTCACACGACTTTGGTTCCATTATTTATTATTCTGTTGGAATAACCTGTATACGCGGATTACCGTATACCTGGTGAAGTCTGTTGTTATTCCATTCTTTATTATTCTGTTGGAATAACCTGTATATCGGGGATTCCGTATACGGTGAAGTCTGTTGTTATTCCATTCTTTATTATTCTGTTGGAATAACCTGTATACGCGGATAACCGTATACCTGGTGAAGTCTGTTGTTATTCCATTCTTTATTATTTCATTCTTACTATTATTTTGTCGGAATATCACATGCATGCATTTTTACGTGGGACTGGTTCTATTATTTATTATTCGCATTTATTATTACATTGGAATAACTTTTTGTGCGGATTACGCACGCATGGTGAAATTCTTCAGTTATTCCATTCTTTATTATTATGTTGGAATAACCTGTCTATGCGAAGTACTGCATACATGGTGAAATTCTTTTATTATTCCATTCTTTATTATTATGTTGGAATAACTTTTATCTATCACAATCTTGCGCATACATGGTGAAATTCTTTTATTATTCCATTCTTTATTATCTTTGTTGGTTATGGGTTTTATGAATATGTCTTTGGCTCAGAAAAGTGCAAAAGATGATATGTTGTTGAATATTTTGTAGTCTGAAGATGATCTGTTGTTTGATAGCTTTCGTAGTGCGAAGATGGAGCGGTGTATGACATGATCATGACCACTAGTGATAATAACGAATATCATTGGCCCGTAGTGCATGGATAATTCAATGATGTGATTAAGGGGATCATGACCATTAGTTAACAGTTGAATGTCTTTGGTAGTAGTGCACTAACAAACAATTGATTGGTATGATCATGACCATTGGTTTTATAGTTGAATATCTTTTGCCAGTAGTAGTGCAAAGATAGACAAGCCAAATTAGTATGATCATTGTTATTACATTTGAATATCTTGACCTTTGGGGTAAGGATATTGAGTAAACATTCTATTAATCCTTTGTGGCAAGGAAAAACTGTTGATTTACATGATTATAAATATGAATTGTGAACTTAATTAAAATCTTTAGTGGTTTAGGTGAAGACAGGTGATGAAAGTTCTCTTTGTCTTGGGTACAACGAAGAACTGTTGATGAGTATTATAGGAATGAAATATTAACGATGGACTTTTAATTTGGAGGAGAAAGTAGACATTATGTTCTACTTGACTCTTCTAATGGATTATTGATTCATTTGTAATTATGGTTGAAAAGTTTTATTATCTACCATATGTTCTAAATCTACGATTTATTATTGACAAAAGCTATTGATAATTTAATTATCTTTAGTTATGATATTCTTTATTGGGCTAGTAGTTGCTCACCCTTTTGCTTCACAATTCCTTTCGGGTAATAAGAGTGTATTTTGAATTGAAGCGGGGATAGAGGAAATAGTGTGATGGTCGAGAGGCGTCGAAGTTTCTTAATACATTATAAAATGGCATGACATACAATGAGATAATTGTATTGAGGACCTAAGATGTGTGTGTCGTATTTTATCGTCACTTAATAATTGATTTTTATGCGAACAATAATAGGGTGATGAGAACCAGACTTTGAAAGCGTCAAAAGTACACCTCATTAGAATAAATAAGATAGTAATCTTCTTTGGGGTCTTGAAATATTTGCTGCTGTATTTTACATGGCATTGTAATAATTTGAGTTTGGATACGGTCTACGAGACAATATTGTATTAAAACTCACGATTAAGCTGTTAATAATACTCTATGACGAGTTCAGCGATTGTATAAATGAAGTTTGTATTTAATTTTTATAGTGTGATATCTAGCGACTCAGAATGGGTCGGGTATACCTATTTTGGGGGCGTCACAGTTTTCGTAAGGTTGTTAGCTTTCATATTCCTAATAAACCTATTATGCGAATTCAAGCGATCAAACCATTAAAATCAATCACGGTCATCTCAAGCCATAAAGCTATTCGTTTATTGAAAATGGGATGTCAAGCTTTCTTAGCTCATGTCACGGATTTAAACAAAAATACGTCAGATTTGAAGGATATTTCTATTGTTAATAAATTTCCTGACGTATTCCTTGAAGAACTTCCTGGTCTAACCGCAGAGCGTGAAGTTGAATTTTGTATCGACCATGAACCCGGTACAAAACCCATTTCCAAAGCCCCATATCGAATGGCTCCTATTGAACTTCAGGAGTTAAAGACCCAATTGCAGGAATTGTTAGACATTGGTTTCATTTGTCTAAGATGCGTCTCCTTGGGGTGCTCTCACGTTATTTGTGAAGACGAAAGATGGGAGTATGCGACTTTGTATTGATTATCGGGAGTTGAATCATGTCACCATCAAAAATAGGTACCCATTTCCACGTATTGATGACCTGTTTGATCAGTTACAAGGAGCACAATTTTTTTAAAGATCGATATTCGTTCTGGATATCATCAGCTGAAGGTTAAAACTGAGGATATTCCAAAGATTGCCTTCAGAACTCGGTACGGGCATTATGAATTCTTAGTCATGTCTTTTGGATTGACTAATGCTCCTGCTGCCTTCATGGATATGATGAACCGAGTATTTAAGGAATATTTGGATCATTTTGTGGTCGTCTTTATTGACGACATCCTCATATATTCCAAAAGCCATGAAGATCATGAGCAACACTTGAGGCTGATACTCCAAAAGCTTCGTGAAAACAAGCTATATGCCAAGTTGAAGAAATGCGAGTTCTGGCTTGAGGAAGTTGCATTCCTTGGGCACGTGATATCAAATCATGGGATATCTGTTGACTCGGCAAAGATTGAAGCTATTCAAAGCTGGGAGCAACCTAAATCAGTGACCGAAGTACGTAGCTTTCTCAGATTAGCTGGTTATTATCGGAGATTCGTGGAAGGATTTTCTCGAATCGCTACTCCATTAACTCAGCTGACTCGAAAAGATACAAAGTTCGGTTGGAGTGAGGAATGTGAGAAGAGTTTTCAAGAACTCAAGAGGAGACTCATTTCAAAGACTCTCTCGACAATACCATCTGGCTCGGAGGATTTGTCATCTACAAAGTGATGCTTGAGCAAAGGTTAGGATGTGTTCTCATGCAACATGAGAAAGTCATAGCCTATGCCTCACGACAACTCAAAGAATATGAGAGGAATTACCCTACTCATGATCTAGAGTTGGTAAATAATTTTTTAAGCGCTTAAGATTTGGAGGCATTACGTATATGGAGAGAAGGTGGAGATCTACACGGATCATAAAAGCCTCAAATATTTCTTCACCCAAAAGGAACTCAACATGCGACAACGACATTGGCTTGAACTATTGAAAGATTATGATCATACCATCCAATACCATCCTGGAAAAGCAAACGTGGTAGCTGACGCACTGAGGAGAAGATCATATGCGGGTACGAGTGCAATATTGTCAACGCAAAGGCCCATTTTGTATAACTTGCGAAGGATGGAGTTAGAGATAAAGACTCCAGGGATCCACATGATGATGGCAAACATACGAGTAGAACCGACTTTAATCGATAAAGTTAAAGTTGCTCAAGCTACAGACTTGGAGCTAATGCGTATGAAGAAGAAAGTGCAAGAAGGTGCTATGCCGGAAGCAAGAATCGATGAGGAAGGAATACTTCGAGTCAACTCCAGACTTTGTGTTCCTAACAACCCTGATTTAAAGTATAAAATCATGATGGAGGCGCACAACACACCGTTTGCAATCCATCCTGGGAGTACCAAAATGTATCGTCATCTTGACATACATTTTGGTGGAAGCAATATGAAGAGAGAGATAGCAGAGAGTTTATCTCAAGGTGTTTAACTTGTCAACGAGTCAAGGTAGAGCATCAAGTACCAAAAGGTCCATTGCAACCACTTGAAATTCCAGAATAGAAGTGGGAACACATTACTATGGATTTCGTTACTGGTCTTCCCAAGGTTTCTCAAGGCATAGATGCAATTTGGGTAATTGTTGATAGATTGACCAAGTCTGCTCATTTCCTACCTATACGAGAAACTTATACACTTGAACGTCTTGCTCGTATGTACATAAACGAGATTGTAAGACTTCATGGTATGCCAGTATCCATAGTTTCTGATCGAGACCCAAGATTCACTTCAAGATTTTGGGTTAGTTTGCAAAAAGCTATGGGCACGGAATTACGATTTAGCTCGGCATATCATCCTCAGACAGACGGGCAGTCGGAGAGGACGATTTAAACTCTTGAAGATCTATTAAGACTCCGTGTCATTGACTTCAAGGAAATTTGGGACAAGTTCTTACCATTGGTGGAGTTTTCCTACAACAACAGTTATCAAGCAAGTATTGGCATGGCTCCATTCGAGGCGTTGTATGGAAGAAAGTGTCGTTTTCCAGTATGCTGGGATGAGGTGGGTGAAGCAACGTTGTTGGGACCAAAGTTGGTACGTATGACTACGAAAAAGATTCAAATGATCCGACAACGTATAAAAACCTCACAAGATCGACAAAAGAGTTATATTGTTCTTCATCGAAAGGACATAGAATTCGATATTGGAGATCATGTGTTGTTACGTGTTGCTCCATGGAAAGGAGTTACAAGATTTGAAAAGAGAGGAAAGCTCAATCCTCGATTCATTGGCCCATTTTTAATCCTAGATCGAGTAGGAACTGTGGCCTATAGACTTGCATTACCCCCAAGTATGTCTCGTGTTTATAACGTTTTTCACATATCCATGTTACGTAAATATGTGAAAGACTCAAACCACATTATTGAGTTAGAACCAGATGAGATAGAGGAAGATTTAACGTATGAAGAGTTACCTGTTAAAATCTTGGATAAAAAGGATCATATTCTACGCTCCAAGGTTATACCTCAAGTTAAAGTTTTATGGAGAAACCACGATGTGGAAGAAATGACCTGGGAGTTAGAATCGAGATGAAAACAAAATATCCTTTACTCTTTGACAAAACAGGGTACGTACCTTAATTTCGAGGACGAAATTTCATAAGAAGGGGAGGTTGTAAGACCCCAACTTTTTGAATAAAGATTAAATTTTCTCGAAATATATTTTGAATATTATGGTGTACCTTTGATATAATGTTATAGTTGTGGGTAATATTTACAAATTTTGCAAAGTCACGCAAGTTGTTATATAATATTCAATTGGTGGGGAATATTTGTTTTAACGGGGAATATTCAGTACTGGCTAAGACAATCATTGGTGGACCCCCCACAATCGGAATTATTCATTCGGATTGAAAAAGCGACAAAAATACTTTTTTTTATGAAAATAACGGCGGAAGTTTTACCGTTAACTGTTGAACTACCGGTAGAAGTAAAAATACTGATGTCTGGCGTGGTTGCATAGTAGTAACACGGTATTGATTATTGATGCTTACGTGAGAAGTCACTCGGTTATACTCAATTATTGCTACGATGAATTGATGCATCATATCTCTCATATTATTGATTCGATTATTGTCATAGTATCATCTGCATAACATGTTATTTTATTAAATCAATAATTGAGATGACAAAGTTATTCATATTATTAAATTGCAATATTTACAATGTCTAGAAGTTCTGTCAAGGAGAGGTTTGGTCACCTAATTGCGCGCCAATAGGGAGAAATCCTTATTGGAAAGCCCCCTCTTCCACGAGGAACGACACGGTTGATAAATATTGTGAGTTATAATATTAATGATGAATGTTATTAAAATTAAAGTTGTGTTAGGAGTTGAATTTGGAGACGCGGACGTGATATTGGAGTCCTGGAGCGATAAAATTAGTAAAATAGTCTATAAACACAAAATTTTCCGAATTTACTATTTCGTCAAAAAAGTCAGCAGTTGACTTTTTTAGGAAAAGTCAAACTTGAAATTTCAAAATTTATATTTTTGATAAAATGGTTTCATTGTGTTGGAATTATTTGTGTTAGTGAAAATCGATAATTATTTCGATAATAATTGATGTCCGGAGGTTATATTGACCAATCCAGTATTTAACAGGATAAATGAGCAATTGATTGCTATTATTTCACATGATTATAACTATTTGTTCACATGTATATACTATTGTTTCACATTCTTATTACTATTAGGGGAGTTGGTGCAAGATTGATAATACTTGCATGACTAAGTTAAAAATGGAGGTATAGATGGAGGTACTATACTGTAATTCGTATTTTCACATGTCTAGAACTATTGATTCACATAATTTACTATTGAATCACATTATTTACTATTAGGGGAGGTGGTACAAGTTTGATAATACTTCCATGATTAAATTAAAAATAAAGGAAAAGTTGGAGGTATTGTACTGTAATTTTTCGAGCCCCAAAACGTGCAATTATCGAAACTATATTTTTCTATAAATAGAATTCTTCCTTTGTTTCTCACCAATTCACAAAAGCTTTAGAACGATTATTATAGAGAGAAATTATAGAAAGAAGAAGAGAAGTTTGCTACCTCACTATTCCAGTATTCAGTTTTTCTAAGGTAGGGAGTATTATTTCTTTCTTATCCATGAAGAGAACACATTATTCCATTCTTTATTATTCTATTGGAATAACTCAGATACGCTGGGCTACCCTATACTTGGTGAAATTCTTACGTTATTCCATTCTTTATCATTCGTTGGAACATCTTGTCTCAAGCGGCGTACGCTGGGACTGGTTCCATTATTTATCATTCCATTGGAACATCACATCATGCGTTTCACGCCGGACTCGGGTTAAAATCTTTATTATTCTTGGAATATCCACATTTTGTGCGTTTTACACGGACTTTGATTCCATCTTTATTATTCTCGCTGAATATCCACATCACAATGCTTTTACGCCGGACCGATCCGCCTTTTATTATTCCATTGGAATATCCTCGTCTCAGGCGTTTCTGGGGATTCGATTAAAATCTTTATTATTTTGTTGGAATATCCTCATCATGCGCTTTTACGTGGGACCGATTCCGTTATTTATTATTCATTGGAATAACTCGCTGCATGCGGTCTATCGCATGCCCGGTGATTTCTTTTGTTATTCCATTCCTTATTATACTCAATTGGTTAAAGTTTTGACTTCTATACTCCATGAAATTAGTGGAATATCCTTGATATTTGCGCTTCATCCAAAGATCTTTTCATGGAAATATTCTTCGAGCATTCTTGAATTTTACTCTACAAAGCGAAGATCATGTTGACAATTTGGACGTTATTAGTTCTCGGATAAAATAATTCTTGAACTTGTTTTATTGAATTCTTATATCATTGTCATAATCCTCATGTTTATATTTTGTTGAAAGTCATCTGTGGCCTATAGTGCATAGATGGACTTGGTATGATTATGACCAGGGATTATTTAGTGTAATCATGATCAAATGTTACAAATGATGTGGTAAAATTCCTCATTGGCCCAGTAGTGCATTGATGGGCCGATTGTTGGCATGATCATGACCATTATTGAATACACAAATATTCTTGGCCCATATAAGGCATGGATAATTGTGGTCGTGATACTAAAGAATATCCTTGGTCGTAAAGTGGGGTGATTCGATGATGTGGATTATTTATTAATTTGAGTCCCGGTGATAAAAGTGATGAAAACCTTTTAAATCATAAAAGATAGTAGATTTTTGTAACACCCTTCCTGAAAAGGAAAGGGAGGTCACGTGCAAAACACAACAAACCTCAAAATATTAATAGTGGTGATCCATTAATAGCGTACAAAATATAATTCTCCAAATAGAGTCAAAATAATCAAAACTTAAAATTCGAAACAATCTAGCTAGATGGTCAAAGACAACTCTCTCATCACACTAGCCCTGAATCACCCCCTCGCAAACCGCTTGGGAAGAAAAACACAAAGATGAGCTAATTGCCCAAAGACGGATATGAGATATACAAAAGGTATACAACTAATATACGAAAACAACTGAGACAAAATACTGAACAAAGCCTCAAGTGTAAATACTAATGAAAATATAATCTCCAAAGATCTGAATAAAATATATCTGAATCAACAGAATTGATGAAACCAATAGACGAATAAAAAAAAATAACGAACTGAAGTAACTAACTCAATGGATTGAACTGAACAAAAACAAACAAAACTAATACAATAAAATAATAGGCTGAAACAAATGGCTGGAGTTATTTCATACCGAATGAGCTCAGAAATATATCTTGCCACACAGGCAAGTCAAACTAATGCCACATAGGCAAATCAAATGATGCCACATAGACAACCAAAATAATGCCAAACAGACACATCAAAATAATGCCACACAGGCAATCACACATTGGACCGCGAATCCAAATGTATGCAAATCGGATAGGTGTGTTTGGCACAACATCACAAATCCACAGAACAAAAAACTAGGGTTAACCCATACGCCTCCCACAACAAAACACCAAATGGCCCATTTACTCCGGAGCCCAAAATGGAGACGCCGTGGACTAATCACATCGCTGCCGGAAAGTGTCATGTCTCTCGTGCCAAGACGACATGCCTGTGGTACCCCACAGTGGTTATAGCTCAAGTATACCCTACGGTATATTCTAACAAAAATACCATGTCACAACACATGCAAACCAAATCAAATTATAGTCACAAGGTCTCAAAAGAAGGTAAGAACATGTATGCGCTCTACAATTATCAAAAATAAATAGTACTAAACATGATAACCTAACTCAAAGAGTACAAATACGAGTCATATGTATCAACTCCAAAATGAAACTAATATATTTATTTCACAGGAAACAATTATGTGAAATAATAACGAAATTCGAATAAGTGACAAAACGAACAAATCAAATTAACAAGAGTATTGCTGAAAGAGTACGGAATCCGTACCTGATACTTCCAAACCATTTATAGCACACTCCACAAAATCTTACTCTCAATTGCCAACGATATCAAATACGAAACGTTATTCAGAATATAAACAGATTCACCTCAAATTAAAAATAATCCAAACTAATAATTCCAAAGTAATTTCATAATCTATTTAATATGCCTTTACTCATCGCCTTTTATCAATTACTAATACTCCAAAATTTATATTCCAAAAATAACTCTTTAAATTTCGTCAGTCAGATCAAAATAAAAGGTAATAATAATACAATTATAAGTTACTTACTAATTATAATTTATATTAATATGAAATTAATTTCTCCAATTACATTAATTTTACAAGACAATTCAAATTAAATTATAATCTATCATCTAATCATTTTTTTAACATAACAATAATCTTAATATAATATATATTATATACATCATTCATTCATAAAAAAATTCAAAGAACTACAAATTTTCTTCACATACCCACGATTTTAGTATTTTTTTTATTTTAAACAACTCAAGGCAATCATTACATTAATCCTTAAAAAAAATTGCTATATTGTTATATATATATATATATATATATATATATATATATATATATATATATATATATATATATATATCATAACACATGATTCAAATTCTTTCTTTTTTTTTTATTTTATTAACAGCACGTGAACTATAATAATAATAACAAGTACTATGTTAATTATTAAGATATAAGAATTCATTTTATACACTGTCATCTCCTGGACCAACCATAATGACATGAACTGAACTATTATATTGAGCCAGTCTGATCAGCCGACTTCCTCCACATATGCGATCTTCTTTGCTCAAAATAATTGATTACACTAATATACAGAAAATAAATTTTACATACCTTAACTTTACTCAATTCATTCGCTTTCTTTTCTCCCTTCTCTATAATGCGGCTGCGCTACTTCTTTTTCCTTTCGCAGTCAATTATTAGAGATACGGGGGATAGGTTAGGGTTTAAATATTTATTTATATAACTGATGAACTCTCCTAATTTAAATAAAATTTTAATTTTACCCACACATATAAATTAAACCAAATTAGTTTTAAGGCCCAAATTGAAGAAATATCTTACTTATTTTAGTCCACATAATTTAAAAAAACAATTTTTAACCCAAACATAAGAAAGTCCAATTAAAATATGGATTTAAATATTATTTATTTATTTTATTTTTATTTTTATTTTTACCGGGTATTACAATTTTATTCTCTACTTGACTCTTTTAATGGATTGCTTGTTCCGCTACAGTTAAACTTGATGGTTGTTATATTGTATCAGTTTAACACTGTTGAAGACTAACGATAATATATTCTGCATTATCTTAGTCATAATATTTCCTACTATGCTAGTTGAGCTCACCCTTTTACTTTTATTGTTCTCTTCAGGAAATGAGAACGTAGCAGGGACTAGTCGGGGAACGGAGTGACGGACCAGATGATAGCATTAGTAGTCCTCACTATTCAGTGAAATAGTGGAAAATAAATGTAATAATATTGAATTTGAGTTTGAATATTGTCTAGACGACAATATTTGTATTAAAACTCACAGCTTATGTTTTGTCTTACTTTACACGACAGTTGTATAATTAAGTTGTATTTGTATTCTGTACCATGTATTTGACGACTCAGAATAGGCGATGTATACCTATTTTGGGGGTGTCACAAATATAACCTCCAGACATCAATTGTTATCGAAATAAATGTCGGTTTCCACTAACACTAATAATTCCAACACAATGGAACTATCAATTTCATCTTTAATCAACACAACTTATTCATCATTAATATTATAACTCACAATATTTAACAACCAAAGTCGTTCTCGGAAAGAGGGTTTTTCGATAAGGATTTCTCCTTATTGGCGCGCAATTAGGTGACCAAACCTCTCCTTGACAGAACTTCTAGACATTGTCAATATTGCAAATAATATGAATAACTTTGTCATCTCAATTATTGATTTAATAATAATAAATATTAAGTAGATGATATTGTGACAATAATTGAATCAATAATATGAGGGATATGATGCAGTAATTACTGTAGCAATAATTGAGTATAACTGAGTGACTTCTCACGTAAGCATCAATAATCAATATCGTGTGCTACTATGCAACCACGCGTATTACTATACTTTTACTACCGGGTAGTTCAGCAGTTTTAACGGTAACACTTTCGCCGTTATTTTTATAAAAAGATAATTTTGTCGTTTTCTAACTACGACAATACTTTCGTTGTGGGTTCCACCAATGATTGTGCCGTCGTACAAATATTCCCTATTAAAACGAATATTCCCCGACCAATCGAATATTATATAACCACTTGCTTACTTTGCAAAATTTATAAATATTACCCACAACTATAACATTATATCAAATCCACACCATAATATTCAAAAATATATTTCAAGAAAATTATTCTTTATTAATAAAAGATGGGGATCTTACAACCTCCCCTTCTTATGAAATTTTTTCTTCGAAATTAGGGTGCGTACCTGGTATGTCAAAGAGGTGAGGATACTTTGATTTTATTTCAGATTCTAACCCCCAGGTCATTTTCTCAACATCGTGGTTTCTCCACAAAACTTTGACTTGAGGTATAACTTTAGAGTGTAGAATATGATCATTCTTATCCAAGATTTTAACAGGTAACTCTTCATACATTAAATCTTCCTCTATCTCGTCTGGTTCTAATTCAATAATGTGGTTCGGGTCTTTCACATATTTACGTAACATAGATATGTGAAAAACGTTATGAAATCCTAATTTCTATATTTAGTAACCCAAATTAGTAATTTTAAAACCTAATAACTAATTGTAAACCCTAATTACTAAATTAGCAAGGTTAACTATAATTATTAAATAATTAAACCCTAATGTTCTTGTATAAGGTAATTAGAAACCTAACCTAATTAAGAAAATCGTAATTGGTAATTTTTAGAAATTAATTTTTATTTAGAAATTAAAATGTTACATTTTCAAACCCTAATTGCTAAATTCTACAAATTTTATATGCTAAACCTTAGGGTTAAACCCTAATGGTTAGGGAAAATGACAAAATGGCCATTAAAAGTGTAAGCAAAAAGACTAAAAATACACTTTTGTCATTTTTTTTATTTAGCCTGCTTGCAAATCCTACCAAATTAAGAGTTGGTGACCAACTTGGTTGACATTGTGACTTATAATTCCAGCAAATCAGATTCAATATCTCAGCCAAGTCCATTGTATAACACTTATATAAATAGATTGGAAGAGAGAGAAATGATATTTGTTAGCTTATTTTGTCCTAACACTTAACTAAACTCCCTCAAGCTCCACACCTCTGAAATTCCGTTAGTTTTTCAGTCACAAAACCAGCCCCACAAAATCCACTAATAAATCAGAAGCCCAAATACAAGAAGATCAAAGTGAGGTATAAAAACTAACCCTAGAAATTTGATCTTGATCTATATGTTAGATGTTATTATTTATTGTTAAGATATGTTGTTTATGGTGTATAATGATGATCTGGGTTGCTAGATGTTAGATCTATAACATCTAGAGGCTCGGATTTGAAGTTTTACAAAATCTGGAAAAATTTGTTTTGTGCTCTGACAACCGAATGTCAGGCCTTATATCTCTGTGATCTTTAATGAGTTTTGTGTTTGGAAAGTTGTTAGTTGTAGTTTGATATGTGCTCTTTGATCTGGGATTGAAATTATGGAAGGTCAAACTGCGTTGACCGACCATGACTTGCAAAGTTTTTGGGTAACCCGGAAATGGGTTTTCAGCGTCTGACAAGATCATTGAAGGTCAAGATCTGTCAGATGATTGAATGTTTGATGTTGTTTTTCTAACTAGATTATAGCCTGTAATCTGGACTTTAGATTCTGGCCTTTAGATATCTTAAATCATCAAGTGATCGAACGTAGTGAGTGGTCAAACTAGGTTACTCGGTCACGAATGCATTTTCTGGAATTTCCAGAAACATAAAAAACATACTTTCTGACAGCCATTGACCGATCAAGATCTTGCTAGTGTTTTGTTGTTATGGTGATGTGTTGTATTAGATCTGTAATATTACATGCTAGCTACAATCTAGACGTCTTAAATCACATAAACATTAATAGGATTGCAAGTTGTGGAAGCCCAAAGGTGCATGCTCGAACTGTTCTTCATTTCTGGGCAACCCAAAAATGAAGAACAGCCTATCACAACCACGATGGCTTAGATCTCTCTCAATTTATGCTTGTTGGCCATGATTGTTGCTGGATCATGTAGATCTACACTAACACTATAAGATCTAACCACAAGCATGCCTTGAATCATCACAGATTAAGAATAACACTTGGTCAAAGTAATACCCACGATAACTGCACATGAGTTTTTGGGTTTCATGAAGAACACGAAGAACACCTATAGCGACGGTTCTATCGCTATAGACATTCTTTAGTGTGACGCCCCCAAAATAGGTATACATCACCCATCTTAAGTCGCCAAATACATGGTACAAAATTCAAATACAACTTAATTATACAAAAGTCGTGTAAAATACGACAAAACATAATCTAAGAGTTTTAATAAGAATATTGTCATCTAGACAATATTCACACTTAATGGAGTCCTCATTACATTTATTGTCACACTATTTTATAGAATAGTGAGGACTACTAAAACAACCATCCGGATTTGTCAATCCGTTCCCAGGCTAAATCCAGCTATATATTCTCATTTCGGAAGAGAACAGTGAAAGAAAGGGTGAGCTCAACTAGCCCAGTAAGAAATATTATGACTAAGATAATGCAGAATAATTTATCGTTAGCCTTCAACAGTGTTAAACTGATAAAATATAACAAACATCAAGTTTGATTGCAGCGGAACAAGCAATCCATTAGAAGAGTCAAGTAGAGAATAAAATCTACTATCTTTTATGATTTAAAAGGTTTTTCATCACTTTTATCGCAGAGACTCAGCTTAATAAATAAACCGCATCATCCCTGCACTACGGCCAAGGATATTCATTAGTATCACGACCACAAATTATCCATGCACTACGGGCTAAGGATATTCGTGTATTCATCAATGGTTATGATCATGCCAACAACTGTCCATCAATACACTACTTACCAATGAGGACTTTTACCACATCATTTGTAACATTACGATCATGATTATACCGAATAATCCTAGTCATAATCACACCAAGTCCATCCATGCACTACAGTGCCATGAGATGACTTTCAACATATTATAAACATGAGGATGATGACAATGATATAAGAATTCAATAAAACAAGTTCAAGGATAAATTTTAAAGATTTATAATTTAATTTATCCGTAAATCAATAACGCCCAAATTGTCAACATGATCTTTGTTTTGTGGAGTAAAATTCAAGAATGCTCGTAAGAATATTTTCATGAAAAGATCTTTGGATGAAACGCAAATATCCGGGATATTCTACTAATTTCATGGAGTATAGAAGCCAAAACTTTAACCAACCGAGTATAATAAAATATATGAAACCGCAAATGGATTTTTGCCCGCCATGCGGTAATCCACGTAGACAGATCATTTCCATAATTTAATAAGGAATGAATACGAAGGATCATTCACCATGCATGAGGTAATCCACATAGACAGGTTATTCCAACAAAATAATAAAGAATGGAATAATAGAAGAATTCATCAGGCCTGCGTAATCCGCACAGACAGGTTATTCCAACAGAATGATAAAGAATGAAACCAGGTCATGCGTAACCCGCACATACATGATACTCCAACAGCATAATAAAGAATGGAACCATGTCATACGTAATCCACATAGACAAGATATTCCAACAGAATAATAAAGAATGGAATAACAACAGAATTCACCAGGCATGCGATAAACCGCACAAACAGGTTATTCCAATAGAATAATAAAGAATGGAATAACAACCCTTACGAGTATTGAAAGAAAATAACTCTCTTCATGAATACGAAAGAAATAATACCCCTTACCTTAGAAGAAGACTGGATACTGGAATAGTGAGGTAGCAGACTTCTCTTCTTCTTTTTCTCTATAATTTCTCTCTATAATAAATGCTCTATAGCTTTAGTGAATTGGTGAGAAATGAAGGAAGAATGAACTTCTATTTATAGGAAAATATAGTTTCGATAATTGCACATTTTGGGGATCAAAATATTACAGTATAATACCTTCCTCTTTTTCTTCATATTTAATTTAGTCTTGCAAGTATTATCAAACTTGCACCACCTCCCCTAATAGTAAATAATGTGAATTAATAGTTCATTCATGTGACTTAATAGTATAATCATGTGAAAAAACTAATTACAGTATAGTACCTTCATCTATACCTCCATTTTTAATTTAGTCATGCAAGTATTATCAATCATGCACCACCTCCCCTAATAGTACATGAATGTGAATCAATAGTTCACACATGTGAACAAATAGTTATAAGCATGTGAAATAATAGCAATTAATTGCTCATTTATCCGATTAATTACCCGATTGGTCAGTATAACCTCCAGACATCAATTGTTATCGAAATAAATGTCGATTTCCACTAACACTAATAATCCCAACACAATGGAACTATCAATTTCATCTTTTAAACAACACAACTTATTCATCATTAATATTATAACTCACAATATTTAACAACCAGGTCGTTCCTAGGAAAGAGGGGGCTTTCCGATAAGGATTTCTCCTTATTGGCGTGCAATTAGGTGACCAAACCTCTCCTTAACAGAAATTCTAGACATTGTCAATATTGCAAATAATAATATGAATAACTTTTGTAAGACCCAAACTTATTATAAATAAAATTGAATTTCCTCTATTTATTATTTTGAAATAGTAAGGGTTGTTTTGATTAATGTGGTTAGTTATGGGTAAAATGCGCAAATATTTCAAATAAGCAAGTGGTTATAAAATATTCATTGTTGTTGTGGAATATTCGTTTGGTCGAGGAATATTCTTCTTTGTAGGGGAATATTAAATGCAACAGCCTTGATCTTATGCGGGCCCCATAACTAAAGCGATTGGATGAAGAAAATGACAAAAATAAGTTGTTTATAAATATTGGCGTTGTTATTACCGCTATCTTCGTTGAAATACTAAATTGGTTAAAATATAGTAGACACTGCAGTATTGCACCAATTATTGATTCTTACGTAAGAATGCACTACTCAATAATTGTTACGTAATTCTTATTCGAGGTATTTTATTTTATTGATTCAATAATTGCTACATTGATATTTTATATTCTTCTTGTTGTTTCAATAATTATCACTACACAATATTTTCTATTATCGAGCAATAATTCATATTATCTGAATAATAATATTGGATAACATTATTGGCAAATGTCTAGAAAGTTACATCTACAGGAGAGGTTTGGTCATTTATTCTTGCGCCAAGAAGGAGAGATCCTTATTGGAAAGCCCCTCTTTCCTAGAAGCGTATGCGGTTGTCGATATTATGATTATGTAATATTATTTGTGAATAATTAATTATTAATTTATATGATGAGAAAAATATTGATTTTATGTAGATATAGATGGAGAAAATTTTTAATGTGACAATTGTTGAAAATTAATATTTTATCTTTTTCTGATAAAATAATTCATTTAAATATATTATTATATTTTAATAATATAATAATGGTGATATTTTTACAATGAATGTGGGATATATGAGTATATGAGGAGAAAGAGTATTTTTGTTGCATTAAATGATTAACACATGTTTTGTGTGTCGGTGGACCCCATTTATTGACTGAAATTTGATTATAGCCTGTAAAATCGCCCGTTTATGGATTTCGGTCAATTTCTGTTTGGAATTTGGAAAATATTTCTTCTGCAAAGTTGTAGAGAATGAAATTTTCTATGGAAAGGACATGAGGTTTGAATTTTTCTGACAAAAGGGCTATTTATTATGAATTATTGAAGTTTTGAAGTTCCAGAATAATTGATTTTTGGAAGTTTTAATTGTTTTAATCAAGAGAAACGTTTTTTTCAATCCCACATGTGTGGTAAATGAGCTAAATTCGGATTCTTGGGTGGTGGGTTTGAATATTTATTAAATAAAATTATTTTAATAAATTTTCTGCTTTGGTGTTCTAAGCAT
Organism: Panax ginseng; assembly: GCA_020205605.1. NCBI lineage: Eukaryota > Viridiplantae > Streptophyta > Magnoliopsida > Apiales > Araliaceae > Panax > Panax ginseng. Next base: position 2,581,419 of record CM035147.1, read on the forward strand.
TTTCCTATAAATAGGGTGCTTAGGTTAGAATTGAAAATCACACCAGAAACTGGAATCTTCTCTCTCTTTCTCTCTCGATATATTGAGCATATTCTTGTGAGTATTTTGATACTTTGAGTGTTGTTATACGGTGCAAGTTCCCTTCACCACTATATTCAGTATTCTAGACAGAAGTACTATTCTTTCGGGGTAAGGGATGTTATTTTCTTCTTAAATGATATTATTTTCTTCAATATCATTATGCCAAAATATTGGTTTGAACTTTTTATCAAATTTGAAACTTTTTGTCGGGGTTACTTATTCACGATATAAGACTATTCACGAATACTACCTTATTCACAGAAAAATTAAATTTTTGTTTTTTGTCCAAAATATCTATTATGGATACTATCTTTGATTGTATCCATGTTTTGATCATTCTTAAATTTTACTCCACTATGATTATTTATGAGGTATTTTTGGACATGGAATAGTCAAAATCTGAATCCTTAATATTTATTCTTTTGTTTCCTTTGGATTGGTTTTTCTTTAAAATATTTTTCATCATCATCTGTCCTAAATGATGATATTCTTGAATATCTTTGGCATGTAGTGCAAAGATGAATGATTTTCGATGAATATCTTTGGCACAGAAAGTGCAAAGATGAGCAGTGTTTAGATGAACATGACTTAATCGATGAATATCTTTGGCTGAAAGTGCAAAAGATGAATATTTGATTCGAGATATATATTGATTGATGTTCTGGGGTAAAATATCAACGATGAACTTTTAAATTCATATATAGAAGATAGTAGATTTCATTCTCTACTTAACTCTTCTAATGAATTATTATTTCCGCTGTGAATATTGATTTAAAATTGGTTGTATATTGTATTCTATTAGATTTTTCCCTGTTGAAGACTAATGATAATTTGTTCTATGTTATCTTAGTCATAATATTCTTTACTGGGCTAGTTGAGCTCACCCTTTTTTTTTGTTCCATTTTTCTTCTCAGGAGGCGAAAATGTAGCGAGTACTAGTCGGGGTATGGAATGAAGGTTCTAGGAAGTTGTTTTAGTAGTCCTCACCATTTTTGTAAAATATTGTACCAATAATTGTAATGAGGACTTATTTGGGTATGAATATTGTGTAGATGGCAATATTTGTATTTAAACTCACAGTTTTTATGTTGTATTAATAAAGTTGTAGCTGTTTCTGTATCATGTTATTGACGACTCAAAATGGGTGTTGTATACCTATTTTGGGGGCGTCACAGTTGGTATCAGAGCTTAGGGATATGATCTCTGGCGGAGATCGGGGAATAGAACTAGGAGGGGAGAGACGAGTAAATCCTTCGCTAGTGTGTCCTACCTAAGCTTATTTGTTGGTCGGTCATAATATAGGGATATTATGTGATATGTTAATTTGTAAAATTAACCTTTGTTTTATGGCAATATTTGAGAGTGTCGACAGAGAATGTATGATGGAGTAAATGAGGCAGTGGAGACACCTTTGCTCACCAATGAGGAGAAGAATTGCAACAGTGGCAATGTTCCTCCGTAAACAACACCACTTGAGCTAACGATGAGCGATGAGATGTTTAGAAGCTTTTTGCGTGTTTATGCAAAAACTGCACGAAAAGAGATTCCTGTTCAAAATATAGGAAGAAACAATGGCAACGCATAGCTGGTCACAGCCAAGCAATTCAAAGAGTTGGGACTACCAGAATTTTGGGGAAAGCCGGATCCGATTAAGGCGGAGACGTGGGTCAAGCAAATTACCAAGATATTCGATGTCTTGGGATGCGGAGAACGAAAGTTCCATTCGCCACTTTTATGTTCCATAATGAGGCAAATTCATTGGTGGGAATCGTGAAGCGTACCCATCGTAGCCTGGCCAAAGCATGTCTTGGGAGACATTTCAGAAACTATTCAATGACAAATACTTTCCTGAAAGTGTTCGTCATATGAAGGAGGTATATTTTATTAGATTGGAACAAAATAACATGATGGTGTCCCAGTATGAGGTGAAGTTCGCGGAGTTATCCAGGTTTACACCTCATTTGGTGGAGAATGAGGAACGTATGACGCGAATGTTTCTGAGAGGTTTGAAACCCGATATACGTCAATATCTCATTCTCATAAATTTTTTCTCTATTCGAGATGTTATCAGCGGAGGCTCAATTATTAGAGTGAGATAACTTGAGTACGGCGGTCCGAGGGACCACAACGAGGATCATACCGGTGGACATGATCATCGTAACAACGATAACCGGTGGAGAAAGAAGAATACGGACAAGAACGGCAACCACTCTGGTGGTAATCATGGCCATGAGAATAGAAGAAGCGAGTCGGGGGGAGATTTTAAAAAAAGGAGATTCAACAATGACAATGCGAAGACGCCAGCACCAGCAGAAACTGGTTCCAAGGGAGGAGAACGACCACCGGTCATATACTATAAATGCTAGAAAGAAGGACATATCAGTCCAAACTGCCCACAGCAGTTCAAGGTATGCTATAATTATGGAAAGGAAGGACATATCGCTCGAGATTGTACGGTAGCAAAACCAAGTTCAGCGGGGACGGTGACTCAAAAGGCTCTCCCAGAAAAGTCAAAGTCAACGGTTCCTGGAAGAGCGTTTGTTGTGACTAGTCAAAATGCGAGGAACCCAAACGAGGTGATCACGGGTAAGCTAATCATAAATTCTTGTGAAGTTTATACCTTACTAAATATCGGTGCTACCCATTCATTTATCTCTCCTACTTGTGCTCAACATTTAAATTTGACTCCGGAGAAATTAGACTTTGACCTATCTATGGAAACTCCGTTAGGAGAAACTTTCACCACATCCACTGTTTATAAATCTTGTTTGATCCAAGATGGCACCATCACATTACCTGTTGACCTTATCTCTTTAAAGATACTTGCTTTTGATGTGATTTTAGGGATTGATTGGTTAACTACTCATCATGCCAAAATTGATTGTTTTCATAGGGTTGTTAGTTTTCATATTCCTAAACAACCTGTTGTTCGAATTCAAGCAACTAAACCATTAAAATCAATCCTTTCATTATATCAAACCATAAAGCCATTCGTTTATTAAAAAGCGGATGTCAAGCTTTCTTAGCCCATGTTATGGATTTGAATAAAGACGCGTCGATTTGAATAATATTCCTGTTGTTAGTAACTTTCCTGACGTATTTCTTGAAGAACCTCCCGGTCTACCCCCGGAATGTGAAGTTGAATTCTTTATTGATCTTGAACCTGGTACAAAGTCCATTTCTAAAACCCCATATCGAATGGCTCCTATTGAACTTCAGGAGTTAAAGGTCCAACTACAGGAGTTATTGGACATCGGTTTTATTCATCCTAGTATATCTCCTTGGGGTGCTCCTATTTTATTTGTAAAGAAGAAAGACGGGAGTATGCGACTTTGTATTGACTATCGGGAATTGAACCATGTCACCATCAAGAATAGGTATCCGCTACCTCGTATTGATGACTTGTTTGACCAGTTGCAAGGAGCAAAATTCTTTTCAAAAATCGATCTACGTTTTGGATATCATCAGCAAAAGATTAGGCGAGGATATTCAAAGGCGCCTTCGAACTCGATGCACGGCATTATAAATTCTTAGTCATGTCTTTTGGATTGACTAATGCTCCTATGACTTTCATGGATATGATGAGCCAAGTATTCAAGGATTATTTGGATCGATTCGTTGTTGTCTTTATTGATGACATCCTCATATATTCCAAAAGTTTGTGAAGATCATGAGCACCATTTGAAATTTGGTACTCCAAAGGCCGTGAAAACAAGCTTTATGCTAAGTTGAAGAAATGCGAGTTACGGGCGAGGAAGTAGCATTCCTTGGGCACGTTGTGTCAAAACATGAAGTATCTCATTGACCAAGCGAAGATTGAAGTAATACAAAGTTAGAACAAGCAAGAAGGCGGTGACCGAAGTACATAGCTTTCTGGGCTTAGCTCGTTATTATCGGAGATTCGTGGAAGGATTTTCTTGAATTGCTACCCCGTTAACTCAGTTGACTCGGAAGGATACAAAATTCAGTATGGGCGAAGAATGCGAGAAGAGTTTCAAAGAGCTTAGAGAGGAGACTCATTTCGCACTGTTTTGACAATACCATCTGGTTCGGATGGATTTGTTATCTCAATGATGCTTGAGCAAAGGGTTAAGATGTGTTCTCATGCAACGTGGGAAAGTCATAGCCTATGCCTCGCGATAACTTAAAGAATATGAGAGGAATTATCCTACTCATGATCTAGAGTTAGCGTGATCGTTTCGCGCTTAAAGATCTGGAGGCACTATCTATATGGAGAGAAAGTGGAGATATATTAGGACCATAAAAGCCTCAAATATTTCTTCACCCAAAAAGAACTCAACATGCAAAGCAACGACGTTGGCTCGATTGTTGAAAGACTACGACCATACCATTCAATACCATCCTAGAAAAGCGAACGTGGTAGCCGACACATTGAGTAGAAGATCATACGCGGGAACGAGTGCGATGTTGTCAACACAAAGGCTCATTTTGTGTGATTTACAAAAGATGAAGATAGAATTCAAGACTCCGGGGACCCATGCAATGATGTCAAGTATACGTATAGAACCAACTTTAATTGAAAAAGTTAAAGTTGCTCAAGTCATAGACCCAGAGCTGATGCGTATGAAGAAGAAAGTACAAGAAGGTGTTATTCCAGAGGCAAGAATCGATGAAGAAGGAATACTTTGAGTCCACTCCAGACTTTGTATTCCTAACGATTCTGATTTGAAGTACAAGATCATGATGGAGGCCCACAATACACCATTTGCAATCCATCCTAGAAGTACCAAAATGTATCGTGATCTTCAACATACATTTTGGTGGAATAATATGAAGAGAGAGATTGCAAAGTTTATCTCGATGTGTTTAAGTTGTCAACGTGTAAAGGCGGAGCATCAAGTGCCTAAGGGTCCATTGCAACCACTTGGAAATGGAAGTGGGAACATATTACCATGGATTTGTTACGGGTCTTCCCACGGTTTCTCATGGCGTAAATGCTATTTGGGTTATTGTTGATAGATTAACCAAGTCTGCTCATTTCTTGCCGATACGGGAGACTTATTCCCTTGAACGTCTTGCTCATATGTATGTAAATGAGATTATGAGATTGCATGGCATGCCAGTATCCATAGTTTCGGATCATGACCCAAGATTCACTTCAAGATTTTGGGTTAGCTTGCAAAAAGCTATGGGCACGGATTTACGATTTAGTTCGGCATACCATCCTCAAACAGACGGACAATCAGAGAGGACTATTCAAACTCTTGAAGATCTATTAAGACTCTTTGTCCTAGACTTCAAAGGGAGTTGGGATAAGTATTTACCATTGGTGGAATTCTCCTACAACAACAGTTATCAGGCAAGTATAGGTGTGGCTCCATTCAAAGCATTGTATGGACGAAAGTGTCGCTCTCCAATATGTTGGGATAAGGTGGGTGAAGAAACATTGTTGGGACCCGAGTTGGTATGTATGACTATGGAAAAGATACAAATGATTCGACAACGTATACAAACGGCACAGGATCAACAAAAGAGTTATGCGGATCTTCATCAAAAGGACGTGGAATTTAGTATTGGGGATCATGTATTGTTAAGAGTTTCTCCATGGAAGGGAGTTACAAGATTCGGGAAAAGAGGAAAGCTCAATCCATGATTTATTGGTCCATTTCAGATTCTTGATCGAATAGGAAATGTAGCCTATAGACTTGCGTTACCTCAAAGTATGTCTCGTGTTCATAATGTTTTTCACATATCTGTGCTTCGTAAATATGTGAAAGACCCGAACCACGTTATTAAGTTAGAACCGGACGAAATAGCCGAAGACTTAACGCACGAGGAGGTACCTGTCAAGATCTTGGATAGGAAGGAGCATGTCTTACGCACAAAGGTCATACCACAAGTCAAAGTTTTATGGAGGAACTATGTTATTGAGGAAATGACCTGGGAGTTGGAAACGGAAATGAAAGCGAGGTATCCTCACCTTTTCGAAACACCAGGTATATACGTCAATTTCGAGAACGAAATTTCATAAGGAGGGGAGGTTGTAAGACCCCAACTTATTATAAATAAAATTGAATTTCCTCTATTTATTATTTTGAAATAGTAAGGGTTGTTTTGATTAATGTGGTTAGGTATGGGTAAAATGCGCAAATATTTCAAATAAGCAAGTGGTTATAAAATATTCATTGTTGTCGTGGAATATTCATTTGGTCGTGGAATATTCTTACTGTCGGAGAATATTAATGCGACGATGGCTGATCTTATGCAGGCCCCATGCTTGAAGCGATTGGATGAAGAAAAGCGACAAAAATAAGTTGTTTATAAATAACGGCGTTGTTATTACGAATTATCTTTGTTGAAATACTCGGTGGTTAAAACACGCAGAAGCTTCTGCAGTATTGCACCAATTATTGATTCTTACATAAGAAGGCACTACTCAATAATTATTACGATAATTCTTTATTCGATATTTTATTTTATTGATTCAATAATTGCTACATTGATATTTTATATTCTTTGTTGTTTCAATAATTGTCACTACACAATATTTTCCATTATGAGACAATAATTCATATTATCCGAATAATAATATTGGATAATATTATTGGCAATGTCTAGAAAGTTACATCTAAGGAGAGGTTTGGTCATCTAATTGCTGCGCAAGTAAGAGAGAGATCCTTATTGGAAAGCCCCTCTTTCACAAGGCGCTGGTTGTCGATTATTGTGATTACGTAATATTATTTGTGAATAATTAATTATTGATTTATATGATGAGAAAATATTGATTTTATGTGGATATAGATGGAGAAAATTTTTAATGTGACAATTGTTGAAAATTAATATTTTATCTTTTTCTGATAAAATAATTCATTTAAATATATTATTATATTTTAATAATATAATAATGGTGATTTTTTTACAATGAATGTGGGATATATGAGTATATGAGGAGAAAGAATATTTTTGTTGCATTAAATGATTAACACATGTTTTATGTGTCGGTGGACCCCATTTATTGACTGAAATTTGTTTATAGCTTGTAAAATCGCCCGTTTATGGATTTCGGTCAATTTTTGTTTGGAATTTGGGAAACATTTCTTCTGCAAAGTTGTAGAGAATGGAATTTCCTACGGAAATGACATGATGTTTGAATTTTTCTGACAAAAGGGCTATTTATTATGAATTATTGAAGTTTTGAAGTTCCAGAATAATTGATTTTTGGAAGTTTTAATTGTTTTAATCAAGAGAAACGTTTTTTTCAATCCCACATGTGTGGTAAATGAGCTAAATTTGGATTCTTGGGTGGTGGGCTTGAATATTTATTAAATAAAATTATTTTAATAAATTTTCTACTTTGGTGTTCTAAGCATTTTCCTATAAATAGGGTGCTTAGGTTAGAATTGAAAATCACACCAGAAACTGGAATCTTGTCTCTCTTTCTCTCTCGATATATTGAGCGTATTCTTGTGAGTATTTTGATACTTTGAGTGTTGTTATATTTGCTGAGTTCCCTTCACCACTATATTCAATTATTTGATGGAAATCTTATTCTTTCGAGGTAAGGGATGTTATTTTCTTCTTAAATGATATTATTTTCTTCAATATCATTATGCCAAAATATTGGTTTGAACTTTTTATCAAATTTGAAACTTTTTGTATCGGGGTTACTATTCACGTATACGGCACTATTCACAAATACGGCACTATTCATAGAAAAATTATATTTTTCGTTTTTCGTCCAAAATATCTATTATGGATACTATCTTTGATTGTATCCATGTTTTGATCATTCTTAAATTTTACTCCACTATGATTATTTATGAGGTATTTTTGGACATGGAATAGCTAAAATACGAATCCTTAATATTTATTCTTTTGTTTCACTGGATTCGTTTTCTTTAAACTTGTTGTCTATTGTATTCTATTAGATTTTTCCCTGTTGAAGACTAACGATAATTTGTTCTATGTTATCTTAGTCATAATATTCTTTACTGGGCTAGTTGAGCTCACCATTTTCCTTTTTGTTCCATTTTTCTTCTCAGGAGGCGAAAATGTAGCGAGTACTAGTCAGGGTATGGAATGAAGGTTCTAGGAAGTTGTTTTAGTAGTCCTCACCATTTTTGTAAAATATTGTACCAATAATTGTAATGAGGACTTATTTGGGTATGAATATTGTCTAGATGGCAATATTTGTATTTAAACTCACAGTTTTTATGTTGTATTAATAAAGTTGTAGTTTGTTTTACATGCCATGTTATTGTGACTCAAAATGGGTGTTGTATACCTATTTTGGGGGCGTCACAACTTTATCGTCTCAATTAATGATTTAATAATAATAAATATTATGCAGATGATACTGTGATAATAATTGAATCAATAATATGAGAGATATGATGCAACAATTCTTGTAGCAATAATTTAGTATAAGCGGTGACTTCTCACGTAAGCATCAATAATCAATACAAGTGTCTTCTTATGCAACCACGGCAGTATTCATCGTATTTTACTCTTTGGGTAGTTCAGCGGTTTTAAACGGTAACACTTTCGTAGTTATTTTTTAAAAGATAATTACGTCATTTTCTAACTAAGACAATACTTTCGATTTGTAGGGTCCACCAATTATTGTCGGTCGTAAATGCGAATATTCCCGAGCCAATCGAATATTATATAACCACTTGCTTACTTTGCAAATCCACACCATAATATTCAAAAATATATTTCAAGAAAATTATTCTTTATTCATAAAAGATGGGGATCTTACAACCTCCCCTTCTTATGAAATTTCGTCCTCGAAATTAGGGTGCGTACCTGGTATGTCGAAGAGGTGAGGATACCTTGATTTCATTTCAGATTCTAACTCCCAGGTCATTTCCTCAACATCGTGGTTTCTCCACAAAACTTTGACTTGAGGTATAACTTTAGGCGTAGAATATGATCCTTCTTATCCAAGATTTTAACGGGTAACTCTTCATACGTTAAATCTTCCTCTATCTAAATGCGGTTCTAATTCAATAATGTGGTTTGGGTCTTTCACATATTTACGTAACATAGATATGTGAAAAACGTTATGAACACGAGACATACTTGGCGGTAAGGCGAGTCTATAGGCCACAGTTCCTACTCGATCGAGGATTATAAATGGACCAATGAATCGAGGATTGAGCTTTCCTCTCTTTCCAAATCTCGTAACTCCTTTCCATGGAGCAACACGTAACAACACATGATCTCCAATATTAAATTTCACGTCCTTTCGATGAAGATCAACATAACTCTTTTGTCGATCTTGTGAGATTTTTATACGTTGTCGGATCGTTTGAATCTTTTTCGTAGTCATACATACCAAATCTGGTCCCAACAACGTTGCTTCACCCACCTCTCTGGAGAACGACACTTTCTTCCATACAACGCCTCAAATGGAGCCATGCCAATACTTGCTTGATAACTATTGTTGTAGGAAAACTCCACCAATGGTAAGAACTTGTCCCAACTTCCCTTGAAGTCAAGGACACAGAGCCTTAATAAATCTTCAAGAGTTTGAATAGTCCTTTCCAACTGCCCATCCGTTTGAGGATGATATGCCGAACTAAATCGTAAATCCGTGCCCATAGCTTTTTTCAAACTAACCCAAAATCTTGAAGTGAATCTTGGGTCTTGATTAGATACTATGGATACTGGCATACCATGAAATCTTACAATCTCATTTATGTACATACGATCAAGATGTTCAAGTGTATAAGTTTCTCGTATCGATAATAAATGAGCAGACTTGGTCAATCTATCAACAATGACCCAAATCGCATCTACGCCTTGAGAAACCTTGGGAAGACCAGTAACAAAATCGATGGTAATGTGCTCCCACTTTCATTTTGGAATTTCAAGTGGTTGCAATGGACCTTTTGGCACTTGATGCTCCGCCTTGACTCGTTAACAAGTTAGACACCTTGAGATAAACCCCACTATCTCTCTCTTCATATTGCTCCACCAAAATGTATGTCAAATATCACGATACATTTTGGTACTCCCAGGATGGATTGCAAATGGTGTGTTGTGCGCCTCCATCATGATTTTATACTTTAAGTCAGAATCGTTAGGAACACAAAGTCTAGAGTTGACTCAAAGTATTCCTTCTTCATCGATTCTTGATTCTGAAATAGCACCTTCTTGCACTTTCTTCCTCAAACGTGTCAGCTCCAGGTCTGTAGCTTGAGCAGCTTTAATTTTATCGATTAAAGTCGGTCTACTCGTATATTCGCCATCATCACATAGGTCCCTGGAGTCTTTAACTCTATCTCCATCCTTTGTAAGTCATGTAAAATGGGCGCTGCGTTGACAATAATGCACTTTCGTGCCGCATATGATCTTCTACTCAATGCATCAAACTCTACGTTAAGCTTTTCGAGGATGATATTGAATGGTATGATCATAATCTTTCAATAGCTCAAGCCATCGTCATTGCCGCATGTTGAGTTCCTTTTAAGTGAAGAAATATTTGAGGTTTTTATGATCTGTATAGATCTCCACCTTCTCTCCATACGGTAATGCCTCCAAATCTTAAGCTTAAAAGCAGCATTTTTGCAAACTCTAGATCATGAGTAGGATAATTCCTCTCATATTCTTTGAGTTAATCGTGAGGTATAGGCTATGAATTTCCATGTTGCATGAGAACACATCCTAAGCAGATTACTTTGAAGCATCACTGTGTAGATGACAAATCCCCTCAAGGCAGGATAGTATTGTCCGAGCAGGTCTTTGAAATAAACCTCATCTTGAGTTCTTGAAAACTCTTCTCACATTCCTCGCTCTAGCAAGAATTTTGTATCTTTTGGTCGAAATTTGAGTTAATGGAGTAGTGATTCAAGAAAACCCTTCTCTGAATCTCAGATAATAACCCAATTTAAAAGCAGAAAGCTACTGCGATTTGATTATTTGACTTAGGTTGCTCCCAATTTTGAATTGCTTCAATTTTTGTCGGGTTAATAGATATTCCATGATTTGATATCACGTGCCCGAAGAATCTTTACTTCCTCAAGCGAACTCGCATTTCTTCAACTTTGTAAAACCCCAACTTTTTGAATAAAGATGAATTTTCTATAAATATTATTTTTGAATATTATGGAGTGAAATTGATATAATGTTATAGTTGTGGGTAATATTTATAAATTTTGCAAAATCATGCAAGTTGTTATATAATATTCAATTGGTGGGGAATATTCGTTTTAACGAGAGAATATTCGTCTGACAATGGCACAATCATTGGTGGACCCCTAGCGGAATTATTGTCGGATTGAAAGCGACAAAAATACTTTATAAAAATAACGGCGGAAGTTTCTTATTAGCTTGTGAAAACAAATTGTTAAAAATCTGATGTCTGGCGTGGTTTTCACGATGCACACGATATTGATTATTGATGCTTACGTGAGAAGTCACTTAGTTTTGTTCAATTATTGCTCACGATAATTCTTTGCATAGTATCTCACGTTATTTGATTCAATTATTGTCAATATTTTTATATATTATTAAACCAATAATTGAGGCGACAAGGTTATTAATATTATTATTTGCAATAATAACGATGTCTAGAAGTTACTGTCGAGGAGAGGTTTGGTCACCTAATTGCGAGCGATAGGGAGAAATCCTTATTGGAAAGCCCCTCTTTCTGAGGAGCAGGCTGGTCGATTAATATTGTGAATTATAATAATGATGATAAATGTTATTAAAAATATTGAAGAGATTTTTATGAAGTATTTGTAGTGATTTTAGTTTATTTTATGGACCCCATTTATCTATTTTTTCAAAATAATCGGTAGCAGGTTATTCATTATATATATATATATATATATATATATATATTTTGATTTTCAAGATTGGCGGAGGAAGTACAATTATTATGATTATTATATTTATATATATGTTATAGTTTGAATGTTTGGCGGCGGTGTTCACGGGGTTCATACTTAGTGACTAATGTTATATATATATATATATATATATATATATATATATATATATATATATATTTTATTTAAAAGATTTTGTTTTATTAGAATATTTTATTAAATCAATACAGACCGTCCTAGTTTAAAAGTAAATCGATGCAGATAGTTCATGAATTATTCTTATCTGCAGTCCATTCTTTTATAAATAAAGCTCATTCCTTCATTATTTTTTACGAATTCTTTGAAACTCTAGAGAGAAATTATAGAGAAACTATAGAAAAGTATTACACTTACTTCCCTACTCTTATATCCAGTTTCTTTTACGGTGGGGGTGTTATTTCTTTTGAATTCATGAAGAGAACTTATGTTATTCCATTCCTTATTATTATTAGAATAACTACATGTCATGAGCTACCCATACTTGGTGAAATTCTTACATTACTCCATTATTTATTATTACAGCCGGAATATCATGCATGCGTTTCTGTGGGACTGATTCCATTCTTTATTATTACATTGGAATATCACATGCATGCATTTTCTTGAGCACTGATTCCATTCTTTATTATTCTATTAGAATATCACATGCATGCGTTTCTGGTGGGACCTAATTTCGTTATTTATTATTCTATTGGAATAACTTTGCACTGTATGGTCTATCGCATGCATGGTGATTTCTTTTGTTATTCCATTCTTTATTATACTCGGTTGGTTAAAACTTTGACTTCTATACTCCATGAAATTGGTGGAATATCCTTGATATTTGCGCTTCATCGATATCTTTTCATGGAACTATTCTTACGAGCATTCTTGAATTTTACTCTACTGAAAGCGATATCGTGTTGACAATTTGGGCGTTATTGGTTCTTGGACAAATTAATTCTTGAACTTGTTTTATTGAATCCTTATATCATTGTTATCATCCTCGTATTTATATTTTTTTTAAAGTCATCGTGGCTTTGTGGTGCATAGATGGACTTGGTATGATTATGACCGAGATTATTCGGTGTAATCATGGTAGTAATGTTACAAATGATGTGGTAAAATTCCTCATTGGCCCGTAGTGCATTGATGGGCCGGTTGTTGGCATGATCATGACCATTAATGAATACCACAAATATTCTTGGCCCGTAGTGCATGGATAATTGTGGTCGTGATACTAAGAAATATCATTGGTAGTAGTGCGGGGTGATTCGATGATGTGGATTATTTATTAAAATTTGAGTCCCAGCGATAAAAGTGATGAAAAACCTTTTAAATCATAAAAGATAGTAGATTTTATTACTTGACTCTTTTAATGGATTGCTTGTTCGGCTATGATTAAACTTGATGTTTGTTATATTGTATCAGTTTAACCTTTGTTTAAGAAGTTAATGATAATTTATTACGCATTATCTTAATCGTAATATTTCTTCTTTGGGCTAGATTGAGCTCACGCTTTCTTTCATTGTTCTCTTGGAAATGAGAATATAGTTGGGATGAGGGGGAGCGGGTGATGGTCTGAATCACAGGAAACGATGAAAAGTCGATAACCAATACTGTCTATTCATTTCTGTAAGTATCGATTTAAGGTTTTCATGCAGAAAATAAATAATCCCCATCAAATGGCGAGGATACATTGTATATAAATTATCCATGAATATCTGAGCAATATTATAACTTCCGACGATGAACTTTAATCGTCGTATAACGTTGAGTAAATGATTATCACCGAATAATTCCAAAACATCAATCATACTGATAAACTTTCATATAAACATGGGGATGATGACAATATAAATTCAATAAAAAAGTTCAGAAATAAGATAAAGATTTATAATTTAATTTATCCGAAGTCAATGCGCTGGGTATCGGCATGATCTTATTTTGGTAAAATTCAGGAAATCTTGAATGCCGAGATACCGGACAGCAATTTCGAGATATTCTACTAATTCATGAAGTATAAAAACAACGGCGTATAATAAATATATAAAGCGCAAATGGATTTTTTGCGTCACGCGGTAATCCGTGAGCGGATCATTTCCATAATTTAATAAAGAATGAATACGAAGAATCATTCACCATGCATGCGGTAATCCATATAGGCGAGGTTATTCAGCGAATAATAATAAAGAATGGAATAATAGAAGAATTCACCAAAGCGCATAATCCGCGCATGCATGTGTTATTCCAATGGAATGATAAAGAATGGAACCAAGTCATGCGTAACCCGCACAGACATGATATTCCAATAGAATAATAAAGAATTGAAATAAGTTATGTGTCATCCGCGATGCATATGATATTCCAATGTAATAATAAAGAATGGAATAACAACAGAGAATTCACCGAGGCATGCGATAGATCACATGCATGCATTATTCCAGCAGAATAATAAAGAATGTAATAACAACCCTTACGAGTATTGAAAGAAAATAACTCTCTTCATGAATACGAAAGAAATAATACCCCTTTCCTGTAAGAAGACCTGGATCTTTGGAATAGTGAGGTAGCGGACTTCTTCTTCTTCTTTCTCTCTATAATTTTCTCTATAATAAATGCTCTATAGCTTTAGTGAATTGGTGAGAAATGAAGGAAGAATGAGCTTATATTTATAGGAAAATATAGTTTCGATAATTGCACGTACGCTTTTGGGGGCTAAAATATTATAGTATAATACCTTCCTCTTTTTCTTCATTTTTAATTTAGTCCTGCAAGTATTATCAAACTTGCACCACCTCCCTTAATAGTAAATAACGTGAATTAATAGTTCATTCATGTGACTTAATAGTATAATTATGTGAAAAAAATTAATTACAGTATAGTACCTTCATCTATACCTCCATTTTTAATTTAGTCATGCAAGTATTATCAATCTTGCACCACCTCCCCTAATAGTACATGAATGTGAATCAATAGTTCACACATGTGAACAAATAGTTATAAGCATGTGAAATAATGGCAATTAATTGCTCATTTATCCGATTAATTACCCGATTGGTCAATATAACCTCCACACATCAATTGTTATCGAAATAAATGTCGATTTCCACTAACACTAATAATTCCAACACAATGGAACTATCAATTTCATCTTTAATCAACACAATTTATTCATTATTATTATTATAACTTACAATATTTAACAACTAGGTCGTTCCCAGGAAAGAGGGGGCTTTCCGATAAGGATTTCTCCTTATTGGCGCGCAATTATGTGACCAAACCTCTCCTTGACAGAACTTCTAAACATTGTCAATATTGCAAATAATAATATGAATAACTTTGTCGTCTCAATTATTGATTTAATAGTAATAAATATTATGTAGATGATACTGTGACAATAATTGAATCAATAATATGAGAGATATGATGCAAAAGAATTTATCGTAGCAATAATTAAGTATAACTGAGTGACTTCTCACGTAAGCATCAATAATCAATATCGTGTGCTACTATGCAAACCACGCCAGACATCTTTGACTTTTACTACTGGGTGTAGTTCAACCGCTTTTAACGGTAACACTTTCTACGAATTATTTTTATAAAAGATAATTATGTCGTTTTTCTAACTACGACAATACTTCCGTTGTGGGGTCCACTAATGATTGTCTTGTCGTCATTTAATATTCCATGTTAAAGCGAATATTCCCCGACCAATCGAATATTATATAACCACTTGCTTACTTTGCAAAATTTATAAATATTATCCAAAACTATAATATTATATCAAAACCACACCATAATATTCAAAAATATATTTCAAGAAAATTATTCTTTATTCATAAAAGTTGGGGATCTTACATTTAGCGACAAATATTTTTGGAAATTAATTATTTTAATTAAATAAATAGAAAAATATAGTTTTAAATTATTAAAAATACATAATAAATTATTAAAAATTATTTTAAAGTCTCGAAAATTAGTTTTTAATTATTTTAAGTATATTTCATAAATATTTAATATTCTTGAAATATTAATGGTTTTTAATTTATTATATTATTAAATAAATTAGTTAAAAATGATTTTATACTTGAAAAATTATTTAAAATTATATTATGATATAAGAAAATATTTTAAGTTATTTTGAATGACTTTTAATATTTTGTGATAAATTTCATTAACAAATTAATATTAATGATCATTAAGTTATTTAATAAATGAATTAAATAAATAAATAATTATTTTATTTTATTAAAAATCATTTTAAATAATAATAAGTTATTTAAAGATATTTTAAGTTATAAAATATAACTTTTAATATTTAAAGGATAATTTCATTAGTAATTTAATATTAATGATTATTAATTTAATATTAATGATATTTAATTTATTTAATAATTATATTAAATAAATAGTTTAAAAATAGTTTTATTAATTTAAAAATCATTTAAAAAGGATATAAATGAAATAAAAATATTTTAAGTTATAATTAATGACTTTTAATATTTTGAGTAATAGTACATTAATATTTTAATATTAAGGGTAATTATTTAAAAATGATTTTTAATATTTTAAAAATCATTTAAGGGTAATATTAATACTTTAAAAGTATTTTGAGTTATTATAAATAACTTTAATATTTTGGTAATGGTTTCATTAATAGTTTAATATTAATTAAATATTAATGATAATAGAATTGTTTAATATTTAAATTATTTAATAATGATTCAGATGTTTGGAAATTCATGATAAATTATAATAAATATTTAAAAATTATTATAAGTCATTTAAAAATAATATAACTGATATTTATAGTTATGGAATTACCAGATAGAGTCTTAGACTCGATAATTACCCGATAAAGCCGTCGGTAGACCGACATGTTTCAAAAATTGATCTGGACTTCGATAATTTGAATGTATTAATGTTTGTTTATAATCCAATGACTGTTGAACATGTGTGGTAATATGATTAGGTTATGTGCTGAATGTAATAAGAAGTGTTATGTGTTACGATATGTTATTCTAATCAGTAAAATGATCTTATTACTGATAGGTGGTTATATAAAAGATAAAACTAAGTTACTTAATTAAGAAGCTGTACTGCATAAGTATCCTACCTTTGCATTTTCTTTATGCAATGGACATGAGTAAGAAAGTTTCAGAATTATATTATTATTGTACCAGATTATTAACCCTATTATTATATATGTTATATCCGATCATTGATTATCAACATGGTACTATATTGTAATTCAGATATATATATTCTGTTCGTTAATTTCTAAATATAGTTATTCAAGTGTCCCCACTTGGATAATAATTGTATTTAATCACATGTTGATATATATGTATATATATACCTATTGATCTCCAGTATATATACAATAAGTAGAAGTCGTCTAAGCTATTTGACCAGCTAGACCCAAATTTAGAAATATTATTGAATATGATAAAACCATTTTGTATCCAATCAACTTGTTTTGGTTCGAATTCCCAACTAAGTATGAACATCCCGAACATGGAAAAACTTTTATGCGCCCAAGGCGGACAGAGTGAATGATACCATCGTTCTTGCATGTAGTATTGATCAATACAGGGCATAACGGGCTGATCACCCCCCGTGCCTGTAAGCTATGACGGTTTACGGATGAAGTTCTGCTAAACCTATTCGAAAATTGAAAACAATGTTCATAGCATGTCACCTTAACCCTATTTATAGTCAATACGTAGTTTCAAAAATTTGATAGAGTAGTTATGTTATTATTATCAATTCAGATTACTTCACAACTATTGATTTGTTGTAGAAGGGTAGTACAAAGAAAACATTTAATCATTTCAGCTAATATTTATAATTGTTATCACTTGCTGGGCACTCAAATGCTCATCCTTGCTTAATTTAAATATTTTCAGCTAAGTGTAAACAACCTGGAGGCTCTGATAAGAACAAGGGAAAAAGAAAGGTTGCTGAATGAATGCAATGCTATCTTATGTAATAGTTTGATATTATTAAGACAATGATATATATTTATTATCATGTATTGTAAGGAATGTATTAAAGGTTACGTACTTGGGATTTAGACTCTGATAAATATGTAAATTAAGTTGGTATCTATATTATTGTTATTATTATTAGTATTATTCTGTTTATAGAAATTGTATCGTGAAGCACCAAGTTCGGGTTTTAAGTACCTGAATTTGGGGGCTTTACAGGTTGGTATCAGAGCTTTAGGGTTAGAAACCTTAGGTGGGATAGACCTTAGGCTATAACCTTAGAACAGAGGAAAACGTTGAAAATATAAATAACTCATATAGAGTTTAAAAAGAGATGAATTAAATAAATTCATCGTCAAACAAAATAAAAGATAACTTATATAAAACTATTATTTGCTGTGTGTATATACTATATGCTAATCAGGATAATTTACGTGTGTAGATGTCTGGTAGAAGAGGCTTATTATATGCTTATAGCATGAAGAAGGATCAAACCCATACACCCGAGCTGATATCGAAGCCAATAGCTGAAATAGAGGCTCACAATGAAAACAACTCAGACGAGGTGGTTATTTTAGAAAATGTAGTACTAGATCCGGAGATGGTGGAACTGACAGATAGTGATTCAGACACTAAAGTTGAAGCTGATCAAGCATCAACCGAGGTGCAGGATCTGAGGAACAAGGTTTCTTCTCTAGAAAAGTTGTGGGAAATAGAAAAGCTATTGATTAGTCAATTGTGAAAAGCGTTAATAGAAACCATGGAAGAATAAAATAAGCTTAAAATCCAAATTGATCAAATGGGAGCCATAAGAAACACATCGTGTGCAGCTCCGAGCAACAAGGGAAAAAGAAAGATAGAAGACCATGACTTAGAAAAATCCGATAAGAAGAAATGGAAAAAGACATGTTACCTTTGCGGCTATGAGGGACATACCACTCTGTATTATCCCGACTATAAACCAGGAGCATGTTTTATCTGTGGGATAGAAGGTTATCAGGTAAAAGGTTGTCCAAGAAAAAGGCGTAGCGAATAGGTAATATAGGTTACATTGTGTGTAGTCTGCTTAATGTAATATATATGATAAGTATATACGTGTAATGTAATGTTCCCAACTTTGTATTAGTCAAGATCATAAATCCCGAATTTTTGTAGTCACAAAGGGATAGCTGATGTTTAAAGCATTATGTGCTATGCTATGTAAAGTATTCGTTAAATGAATATAAATCTATGTTTAAGTAATGAAACAAGTTTAATATATTAAACTTATACGATAAGGTTTAGAATGTAAGTTAAATTTATGATTTTATTTAATCAGATAATGCCGCCAAGACGTCGAACTCGAAATCAAAGGGCAGAAGAATCTGTCAATAACGTTGAGGGACAACAACAAGAAGACCTGATGCAAAACTTTGCAAACATGGTAGCACAAGCTATGCAACAAGGAATGCCAACCGTAGGGAACCAGCCGGACAACCGCTTAGCGAACTTCAAAGATTTCAAGGTTGTAGGACCGCCGGAATTCAAAGGTACAACTGACCCTGTTGAAGCCCAAACTTGGGTCAAAGAGATTAAAAAAGCATTCGTGATAGCTAGGGTAGCTGAGTGGCAAAAGAAAGCTTTTGCCACCTACATGATGAAGGGGGAGGCGAACTTTTGGTGGGAAGCAAATCAAGCGAGGGCAGGAGAAGGGATAGTTACTTGGGATAGGTTCAAAACTTTATTTTTCGAAAACTATTTTTCATCTAGTATGTAGGCTAGGATGGAGGTAAAATTTTTAGAGTTGAAGCAGGAGAATATAACGGTGTCAGAATACGCCACAAAATTCAATGAGTTGGCTAGGTTCGCTTCGCATCAAGTTAATACAGAGGATAGTAAAGCTAGAAGGTTTGAGCTGGGATTAAAACCATGGCTCTATAACAAGGTGGCAATGTTGCAGCACTCATGGAAAATGCTATAATAGCTGAAGAGGGGAGTGAGGCCATGAGCCTCTATAACAAGGAAAGAAAGAACAAAGGTAAGGTTGAAGGAGCTAGGAAGGTAGAGATTAATAGTGGAAGTAGAAGTGGTAGTAGCAAGAGGAAGGGGAGCAATTTTGAAAATGTCCAGGTAAAGCAGGAAGGTGTTAAGAAGCCAGCGGTACAGTGTAAGACTTGTGGAAAGAACCACTTTGGGGAATGTTTGAAGGGGAAGTTTGTATGCTACAAGTGCAGTCAGGAGGGTCATATCTCTCCCAAGTCCCCCCATCCAAGGAAGAACACTGGGTGTTTCTGTGCGGATCGACTGAGCACAAGGTGAAGGATTGTCCGAAGATGAGGACGGAGGCAGGAAGTGTGAATACCGGCAAGGGCAGTGGGACTCTGGCGATCACGGGACCAATGTCATCAAGTAAGCCAACAAAATCAACATCAAGGGTCTATAACATGACTGTCCAGGATAGAATGACAACTGGCAATGGAACTCCAGGTATTATTCGTATACCTTTTATTCTTTTATATATGAGTTTCCTATATATAGTAAATTGTTTTATAAAGAAATTTTGAAGGAGGAATTTGAGTTCTTTTAAAAATCAAATTTCTGTTTAATCAGATAGACAAGCTTTATGTGATTAGTTAAACATCAGTTCGATCAATTATAATCGAGATCTACATGAAATGATTGTGTATGATATGTACCCTTATATATATAGGTTTTAAGACGGTGATTCCGGGGATGGAATCTTTATAAGGGAGGGTGAATGTAACAACCCGATATTTTCTATATAATTAAATCAAAAATTTTGCGTATAATTCTTTTTTAAAAGATGAGGATTTGTACAAGATAAGGAGTATGTATTTATGTGATAAATAAAAATATATTTATTACATAATTAAATATAAATAATTTTATTTTAGAATTATTGATTATTATAAATTATATTCTTATAATAATTAATTTTATAGTAGAAATATTTTTATTAATTATTTTCCATGAAAATATAATTATATATTATTTAAATAATATATGAAATGATTTTTAAAATTATTATAATAATTATTTATTTTATTATATGAATTTATGTTAGATTAATTAAGTTAATTATTTTTAACTTAATTAATAAGGTTATATATTAAAGATAAATCAGATATGGAATTCAAACCCTAATTTTGGATTTTTATCAAGGAATGAGAATAATAATATAATATTAATTATACTTTGATTTTTCAGTGCTATAAATATGTACTGTATGTACGTATTAATAATGGTTAGTCAATTATGGTATAGTGGTAGAAAACATAGTAGTACTGTGATTTGATCTTAAACCGGAATAAAGATTGGTCAAAATTGTGTTAATGTGATTATAATAAGTGTTGGAATTATAATCTAAGTTAGTAAACCCAAATCATGAAATTAGAAATTCTAATTTCTATATTTAGTAACCCTAATTAGTAATTTTAAAACCTAATTACTAATTGTAAACCCTAATTGCTAAATTAGCAAGTTTAACTATAATTATTAAATAATTAAACCCTAATGTTCCTGTATAAGGTAATTAAAAACCTAACCTAATTAAGAAAACCCTAATTGGTAATTTTTAGAAATTAATTTTTATTTAGAAATTAAAATGTTACATTTTCAAACCCTAATTGCTAAATTCTACAAATTTTATATGCTAAACCTTAGGGTTAAACCCTAAGGGTTAGGGCAAATGACAAAATGGCCATTAAAAGTGTAAGCAAAAAGACTAAAAATACCCTTTTTTATTTAGCTTGCTTGCAAATCCTACCAAATTAAGAGTTGGTGACCAACTTGGTTGACATTGTGACTTATAATTCCAGCAAATTAGATTCAATATCTCAGCCAAGTCCATTGTATAACACTTATATAAATAGATTAGAAGAGAGAGAAATGGCATTTGTTAGCTTATTTTGTCCCAACACTCAACTAAACTCCCTCAAGCTCCACACCTCCGAAATTCATTTAGTTTTTAAGTCACAAAACCAGCCCCACGAAATCCACTAACAAATCAGAAGCCCAAATACAAGAAGATCAAAGTGAGGTATAAAAACTAACCCTAGAAATCTGATCTTGATCTACATGTTAGATGTTATGATTTATTGTTAAGATATGTTGTTTATGGTGTATAATGATGATCTGGGTTGCTAGATGTTAGATCCATAACATCTAGAGGCTCGAATTTGAAGTTTTACAAAATCTGGAAAAATTTGTTTTGTGCTCTGACAACCGAATGTCAGGCCTTATATCTCTATGATCGTTAATGAATTTTATGTTTTGAAAGTTATTATATGTAGTCTGATATGTGCTCTTTGATCTGGGATTGAAATCAAACTTAGATCATGTGTATATTACAAGTTATGGAAGGTCAAACTGCGTTGACCGACCATGACTTGCAAAGTTTCTAGGTAACCCAAAAATGGGTTTTCAGCGTCTGACAAGATCTTTGAAGGGTCAAGATCTGTCAGATGATTGAATGTTTGATGTTGTTTTTCTAACTAGATTGTAGCCTGTAATATGAACTTTAGATTCTGGCCTTTAGATATCTTAAATCATCAATTGATCGAACGTAGTGAGAGGTCAAACTAGGCTACTCGGTCACGAATGCATTTTCTGGAATTTCCAGAAACATGAAGAACATACTTTCTGACAGCCATTGACCGATCAAGATCTTGCTAGTGTTTTGTTGTTATGGTGATGTGTTGTATTAGATCTGTAATATTACATGTTAGCTACAATCTAGACGTCTTAAATCACATAAACATTAACATGATTGCAAGTTGTGGAAGCCCAAAGGTTCATGCTCGAACTGTTCTTCATTTTTGGGCAACCCAGAAATGAAGAACAGCCTCTGACAACCACTTTGATGGCTTAGATCTCTCTCAATTTATACTTGTTGGCCATGATTGTTGCTGGATCATGTAGATCTACATTAACACTATAAGATATAACCACAAGCATGCCTTGAATCATCGCAGATTAAGAATAACACTTGGTCAAAGTAGTACCCACGATAACTGCATATGAGTTTCTCGGTTTCATGAAGAACACCTATAGCAACGGTTTTGTCGCTATAGGCAGTCTTTAGCGACAAATATTTTTGGAAATTAATTATTTTAATTAAATAAATAGAAAAAAATAGTTTTAAATTATTAAAAATACATAATAAATTATTAAAAATTATTTTAAAGTCTGAAAATTAGTTTTTAATTATTTTGAGTATATTTCATAAATATTTAATATTTTTGAAATATTAATGGTATTTAATTTATTATATTATTAAATAAATTAGTTAAAAATGATTTTATACTTGAAAAATCATTTAAAATTATATTATGATATAAGAAAATATTTTAAGTTATTTTAAATGACTTTTAATATTTTGTGATAAATTTTATTAACAAATTAATATTAATGATCATTAAGTTATTTAATAAATGAATTAAATAAATAAATAAATAATGATTTTATTATATTAAAATTATTTAAATAATAATAAGGTATTTTAAAATATTTTAAGTTATAAAATTTAACTTTCAATATTTAATGGTAAATTTCATTAATTAATTCAATATTATGCGATATTAGAATTATTTAATAATTTTATTAAATAAATTAGTTTAAAAATGATTTTCTTATTATAAAAATCATTTTAAATGAAAATAAAGTGTTTAAAAGATATTTTAAGTTATAAAATATAACTTTTAATATTTAAAGGATAATTTCATTAGTAATTTAATATTAATGATTATTAATTTAATATTAATGATATTAAATTTATTTAATAATTATATTAAATAAATGGTTTTAAATGGTTTTTTAATTTAAAAATCATTTAAAAATTATATAAATGAATTAAAAATATTTTAAATTATAATTAATGACTTTAAATATTTTGAGTAATAGTACATTAATATTTTAATATTAAGGGTAATTATTTAAGAATGATTTTTAATGTTTTAAAAATCATTTAAAGGTAATAATAATACTTTAAAAATATTTTGAGTTATTATAAATAACTTTAATATTTTGGTAATGGTTTCATTAATAGTTTAATATTAATTAAATATTAATAATAATAGAATTATTTAATATTTAAATCATTTAATAATGATTCCAATGTTTGAAAATTCATGATAAATTATAATAAATGTTTAAAAATTATTATAAATCATTTAAAAATAATATGACTAATATTTATAGTTATGGAATTACTGGATAGAGTCTTAGACTCGATAATTACCCGATAAAGCCGTCGGTAGACCGACATATTTTAGAAATTGATCTGGACTTAGATAATTTGAATGTATTAATGTTTGTTTGTGATCCAATGACTATTGAACATGTGTGGTAATATGATTAAGTTATGTGATGACTGTAATAAGTAGTGTTATGTGTTAAGATATGTTATTCTAATTAGTAAAATGATCTTATTACTGATAGGTGGTTATATAAAAGGTAAAACTAAGTAGCGAATTGTAAGCAGCGTACCAGACAAGTATCTTATCTTTGCATTTTCTTTATTCAATGGACATGAGTAAGAAGTTTTAGAATTATATTATTATTATACCAGATTATTAACCCTATTGTTATATATGTTATATCCGATCATTGATTATCAACATGGTACTATATTGTAATTAGGATATATATATATTACATTCGTTAATTTCTAAATATGGTTATTCAAGTGTCCCCACTTGGATAATCATTGTATTTAATCACATGTTGATATATATATATATATATATATATATATATGTATATATATATACCTATTGATCTCCAGTATGTATACAATAAGTAGAAGTCGTCTAAGCTATTTGACCAGCTAGACACAGATTTAGAAATATTGTTGAATATGATAAAACCTTTTTGTATCCAATCAAATTGTTTTGGTTCAGATTCCCGACTAAGTATGAACATCCCGAACATGAGAAAACTTTTATGCGCCCAAGGCGAACAGAGTTAATGATACCATCGTTCTTGCATGTAGTATTGATCAATACAGGGCATAACAGGCAGATCACCCCCCGTGCCTGTAAGCTATGACGGTTTACGGATGAAGTTCTGTTAAACCTATTCGAAAATTAAAAACAATGTTCATAGCATGTCACCTTAACCCTATTTATAGTCAATACGTAGTTTAAAAAATTTGATAGAGAGTAGTTATGTTATTATTATCGGTTCAGATTACTTCACAACTGTTGATTTGTTGTAGAAGGGCAGTACAAAGAAAACATTTAATCCTTTCAGCTAATCTTTATAATTGTTATTACTTGTTGGGCATTCAAATGCTCATCCTTACTTAATTTAAATGTTTTAAGCTAAGTGTGAACAACCTGAAGGCTCTGCTAAGAACAAGGGAAAAGGAAAGGTTGCTGGATGAATGCAATGCTAATTTATGCAATAGTTTGATATTATTAAGACAATGATATATATTTATTATCATGTATTGTAAGGAATGTATTAAAAGGCTACGTACTTGGGATTTAGACTCTGGTAAATATATAAATTAAGTTGGTATCTATATTATTGTTATTATTATTAGTATTATTTCGCTCATAGAAATGGTATCGTGAAACACCAAGTTTGGGTTTCAAGTACCTGAATTTGGGGGCTTTACAGTCGTGCCACCTCAAGTTCAGACATGTTCTGCTTCAACAAAAATAGAAACTTTTACTTGCAAACCCTTTAACATGCTTCCTATATGCTAACTTATTATACTAACCAAAATCAATCTTCTTTTTGACTTTACAATATCAATTACTACATTCTTCAATAATTTAGAGATTAAACTTCAAGTTCAAACTCTTCTTTCTTTAATAGTTTAATTAACTATAAAATCTCATATATAATTTCTTCCTACATAATCCAAAATTCAAAATATGTAACACATATATACATTCATATTTGAACCCGACATATCTTATAATAAGAATTTTATTTAATAACTCTTATTTTAATAATTTATGAAACTTCGGTTTATCACACCATTTATGTGCACAACATCTTAACGCTATCGCGTAATATAATCCCCTGTAGTAGGGTTGTTCATCTCAACTTTGACATTAGAGTCCGTACCAAAGGAAGTTTGGTTTGGATTGATCTCAAGGGTAATTTAGAGTTCAATAATCATCAACTAAGGATTATTTGAATCAATAAGAAATCACTATCTATTCGTGATTTTAATGCAATATTGAAATCAATATTCAAAATAAAGATTGAATCTCAACTTTATACAATTGAATGAAAATTATATAACAAGAGTAATATTTTAAAAGAGTTAGAACATTTCATTTGAAATCATGAACTTGAATGATTAAGCTCTGAACAATTCAAAATAAGAATATGAAGCTTAATCAACAATTATAAAGTATAAGAACTTACTCAACGAAAGTTTAGAAATAGAAACTTGCTCAATCATAATATAGAATAAGAATTTACTCAATATAATATTAGAGTTTAGGGTTAAAAACCTTGCTCAACATAATAATAGGCTTCAGAAACTTGCCTCGTGCGTAGATTACATGATTACTATTCAAGTTCCTCAATTTAATTATACATACCATTTACATTCACAATATTAGTTAATTATAACATAACCGGCATCATTAGTACATCCTTTTTTGTCTAAACTCTGATTATGATTATATTAATCAAATCATAACATTAGTTTTCACACATTATTAGACTTCATGAACGACGAGTAACTACGCATTTGACATATCAATTAAACACTTAAGAACATCATTGACATGTTAAGAATCTATTTTAACATCACATTATATGTTTAATACATTTCCATGTTCATTAGATTGGGTTTAAATCACATCTTCTAAACTTGCACAATTAAATAAAATTTTCTGGGCAATTCTGCTAAGTGGCGATGTAGAGCCCCAAAATTAACTAGAAACTGGCGTTGTGGCGCGACCAGGCGCTTTCGCACACTAATTAAGCCTACAATAAGTGCAACAACTTAGGTCTGGCGCTTCGACGATCTGTTTACTCTTTGAAAAGTATGCGCATTTCATTACTCTATATCGAGACATCAAGCTTATGGTGTTTCATTGCCTTTGTTTCTTCACGAGCAGTAACATGCCTGGCATGCAGATGAGAAGCGCAGAGTTCGTGAAGAACACAGAAAAAGCCAAATTAGTCCAAAACTTCACTCAAACAACGAATTCAATATTACCCATGTGTTCTGAACTTTACAAAAACATTTTATAACATTCTTAGCTTGCTATTAACAACTTAAATCACACAAACAACAAAGTTTAAAATTATAAATTCAATGTTTTAATGAAAAACTCTATTTTTGACATTCTTAACGAAATCAATTGCTACGAACTCGTTTTTCAACCAAATCAGTCCATACAAGTTTCGTTCTTTTCGTTTTTACGTATATAAATATAATCACCCATCAATTTATTGCTCAACATAAAAGTTAGGCATCAATTTTTGTACTTATAGGCCATATTCAAATATTTATCTCTTAATAAACTTTAAAACTCCAATTTAAACATAATTTCATGGATTAATTACTCTAAAATTGTTTATAAACATCATATAGCAGATTATGCATGCATATTAATAATTACAAACAACTTCTCAACAATTTGGCCACAAAAACTCAATTACAGAGAACTAAAAATAATATTTTCACTGTAATTCAAAACTTCAATTTAAAACATGATTTCATGGATTTGATTATTCTAAATGACATACAAGTCATATAAAACATGTTCTAAACATATACAACATCATATATTTAATAATTAACCATAAAAATTCAATTACAGAGAGTTAAAAATTTGTTTTCATAGAGAACTTTTAAGAACGTAATTTAAAAGTTGAGATCAAGGGATTACCCTTGATTTCTGTGTTTAGATACATAATGATGATAGGAACTTCTTTAACTCTCCAACTCCTTCTTCTTCAATCTCATTATTCTCTCAAATTCTCTCTTTTTTTCTCTGCACTTTGTTTTTCTCAGGCTTAATTAATTGAACTTACATATAAAAATATTAACTGGCGCATACTTGGTAGCAGTTAAGCACAATATGGCCTTAACGCTCTATTTATGAGTTTTAAAATGGACAGAAAAGAAAAGAAATGGATGAAAAATTTAAGTTTTCTTTCCAATTCTTATGTTTTTGAGTTTTTTAATAAATAGAAATAAAAAGAAATGGATAAAAAATTTGGCCACTTTTCCTGCCAAAGTTTTGCATCCAAAATTGGCCTGATTTGGACGGAAAAGAAATTAAAATAAGTAATATTTTTATAATTCCCATATTATCCTCAACTTTTAATATAATAAATTTTAAATTACAACTCATGTCCGCAATTTGTTTTTATCTACTAAACCTAATTTGATAAAGAGAAAAGTATAGGCGCGAATAACTTGCCGTGAACAAGTTCTCCACTTCGGTTCAAGCCCTAGCTCCCTGCAACAGTGTAACTGAATAAATTCATCTCCAGATTTTTCTTGTCGGTGCTCTAGCATCCCAATCTCCCCCTCTTCGGTAACCTTTCAGCCGGATATGTCTCATATTTCGGTAAAACTCATGCCTAAATATAGTCCCCAATTTGCTCTTAGCAATCTCTCTTCAACTCACACATATATTTGTCTATATATGTATATTGTGTTATCTGGTTGAATAAATATCTAACAATTTTATGGGTTATTCATATTTACAAGAGCCTTTAGTTGCACAGTGATTTTGTTCATTTGATCACACTCTATAGGATCTGCAAGTTCTTTTGTAACCAAGATGGTGGTTTTAAACTACATAAAATTTTCAAATGTTTTGCATGAACATGTATTTATTTGGATTACTCAATATTCTACAAATTGTTCACTTTATAAGTTGATAAGCTTTTCGGGTACCATGTCTTAGCTGCATGCACATTTGACTTGAAATTTACTTATATTTTGACTTGTTGGGAAGGGACGACATCTGACTCCAGAATAATTAAAAATGCCCTTGTAAGAGAAGATAAGTTAAAAATCCCTAATGGTAATACACTATCAACCTTTTTAGGATTTAATTAAAAAAAATTCTTTGTTTTACATGTACCTAATATTATGTTTTTCTAGTAAAATATTATCTTGTAGATGCCAGATTACCATTTACCAACGAATTAATGACAACTTATAGAGGTGTTCGCTACCATTTAAAAGAGTACTCAGCTCGACCTCCAGACATGCATCATTACGTAATACAATTGAAAAGGCATTTGGCGTACTAAAGAAAAGGTTTCCCATTATTGGGAGCACAACTGAGCCAAAATATGATGTGGATACTCAATCAAAAATTGTTTTAGCATGTTGCATTTTACATAATTACTTGATGTCTATTGATCCTGATGATAAACTTATTGTCGAAGTTGATCAAGAGCTCCTACAGTAAATGCATGAACCTGATGATCATGTAAGAGATGTTACTGAGGATGTAACACATGCTGAGTATTTAAGGACTTCTTTTGTAAAAGATATGTGGATTGATTACATAAATGAAGTTAATAGTTCTTGAGTTTCATCGCATGTTGACAACTAGTTTATAGTATGTTTGGTTTTTTAATTTATTATGTTATTTGATGAGTATTTGTGTCGTAACTAGAATGATATTTTGTTTATTGTTTATATGAGATTAAGTTTTTTGCTTTATTATTTATCCATTATTTTGTGTGTTGTTTATATATGTGTTGCTTCTTTTAATTTCATGAATATTTGTATAGGATAAACATGACAAAAACAACAAATGAAATTCTAGCCTCAAAGAAAGAAAATTTGAAATGGATGAATTGTTCATTGAGGTAATGTTTTATAAGCAAACATAAGGGAACAGACCTGATGGAACTTTTACGACGTATGCCTATGCAAATATGTTAAAATATTTGATAGAAAAACTTGAAATACCATACTTGAAGAAAAGTAACTTTCTTAATCGCCAGAAGACTCTCAAATCTCATTTTGTCAAGTGTTATGACTTGTTTAAATGTTCAATTGGACTTAGTGGCTTTGCTTGGAGCTCAGTTACAAAAAAGTGGGATGCTGAACCTGAAGTATGAAAAGACCTTATAGAGGTATTTTTTAAGTTTAATTGAATTACTTTTGTCTAATTTAATTGTGGGTATATAGATAATGTCTTTTATTTGATAATAATGTCTTTATAACTAGGCAAAGCCTAAAGCTGCTATATGAAGGGTTTCGATGTCGGGATTTTTATTTGTCCCTTTTCTATTCTTGTCTTTTGGTGTTCTCATGTTAGGTGAGATTTGTTTGAAAAAACAAGTTATGAAAAGGTCCGACATGTATATGTCGACGATTGGGACTGTAAGAGTCGTCAGTTGGTATTTTTAAATGGTTACATCAACTCAACCGAGAAAAGGTTTGCACATTAACCTAGTGATGTGACACTATTTAACTGGTCTGTGGAAACAAGATTCGTTAGGGTCCGGGGGCTTAATTGTGTGGAGGGAAGGTGTTAGGCACCTCCCGACACGGTGACCGCCACTTTTTAATTTAAACCTTTATCTGAATGTGTGTGTATGTGTGTAGATCAATGTGCAGTTATCTGAAAGTAGTGATATGCCTCGTTTGCACCTATATACAAAGGGTTTGAATTTTGTATAAAAGTTTAATTTTAACAAGATATAGCAGTGATATTTTTTAAAAGAGGTTTTTCAAACCCTTGTGCTCAATAGTAATTGAGGCCTTTGATACTTCCACTTTATTATGTGTTCGACTGGATTGCTTTTATTTTCGAGATGCGAAGCATCTTCGAGAAAATAAGATAGAAAGCAGTGCCGAACGCCTTGTGGGCATGAGAGACGTCTAAGGAAATTCAAAGACCGTGAATAATTTACAAGCTGGTTACAGCTGAAAATGTTCATCACGGAAACCGAATCTAGATTCAGGAGACTGAATATGTGATCACATGCACATGATTCCTAGGCTCACATGATGATGCAGTATATATGAAAGCTATAAACAGTTATATATATAAAAGTTGTAAATATATATATATATGGACAATCAACTACCACGAAGTAAACTCCAGGCAGGACAGAAAACATAAATATATATATATATATATATATATATATATATATGTGTGTGTGTGTGTGTGTGTGTGTGTGTGTGTGTGTGTGTGTGTGTGTGCGATCAACTGCCACGAAGTAAACTTTAGGCATGACAAAAATGTAAATATATATATATCCTGTCATCAACTACTGTTTGATTGAGCACAGATTTACATCAGGTGCGTTGCTTCTTTTCATATATATATATATATATATATATATATATATATATATATATATATATATATATATAAAGCAGTAAACGCTTCGAATATTATATTCAGGCTCAATTGAACTAAAGTTGTGAGGAAGTGTTTTATCCCTGGTGGGACAAACTGAAGTGGTGAGAATTGTATGTAGTGAGAAAGGTTTTGAAAACCTGAATTTACTGATCGATCTGATGATCAAGAACCAGGATGTTGGTTTGCAGGTAACTTCAGACATAGTACCGTTTCACGGTGTCCGAGTTGATGAGTTGGGGAAATTCCTCGTCATCCATCTCTTGTAATCTGAGGGCTCCTCCTGTCAATACCTCCTTGACAACAAACGGGCCTTCCCAGTTTGGGGCGAATTTTCCTTTAGATTGATCTTGGTTGTCAAGGACCTTCTTCAAGACCAAGTCATGTTCTTTGAATTTCAGTAGCCAGACTTTTTTGTTGTAGGATCGAGCGATCCTCTGTTGGTATATTTGACCATGGAAGATGGATGTGGCCCCCCATTCATGTATTAAAGACAATTAGTGGTACCGATCTTGTAACCATTGTTCTTCATCCAGCTGAGCGTCTATCAACACTCTGAGAGATTCCATTTACACCTCTATAGGGAGCACTGCTTCCATGCCATAGGTTAATGAGTAGGTGGTTGCCCCAGTAGAAGTGCGCATTGATGTTCTGTAGGCTAATAGAGTCAAAGGTAACAAGTCAAGCCATCCTTTGTGATTGGCAGACATCTTTTGCATTATCTTTTTGATATTCTTATTAGCCACTTCAACAGAACCATTCATCTTTGGACGATAGATGATGGAGTTGAGATATTTGATGTGGAATTTACAGCATAAATTCTACATCATTTGGTTGTTGAAGTTTTTGGCATTGTCTGATACAATCACCTCTGGTTGTCCATATCGACAAATGACATTGTTTCTGATAAAACCAATGATCACCTATTTAGTAACCCTGGGGAAGAGGTTGCTTCTACCCACTTGGTGAAATAGTCCATCATGGTGAAGATAAATCGATGACCATTGCTGGGTTTGGGCTCGATGGGCCCGATCACGTCCATTCCCCACATTGAGAATGTGTGACACCCCCAAATTCAGATACTCATATATCGAATTTAGTTTGTCACGTGCTAATTCTAATATCATACTAAAATCATCAACAACGAAAATAATAGAATAATTTACATTGATATAATATAAATATTCACGTCACAAGGTACCGTAACCATTACTACAACAATCCAGTGATTAAACTTAAACATAATTTAATCATCCTTAAATACATCATTATAATCATAATAATAATAGTAATACTTCTACACTTAAAGGACTAAGCTATTCTGTAGCCTTGCCCTTTCCTTTGTCCTTTCCTGATGTACTGCATTGCTTTGCCTTAACTGTAATGTTTTTTGGGAAGCAAGAATGAGCAACAAGTTTGCCCAGCAAGTAATATAGAAAAAAGAATAAGCAGTTATAACGTTTGAATCATCAAAGGTATAACGGTAATTAATAGTTCAAGGACATCAAAAATTATCAAGAGTGTTTAATAAGTGTCGCTATAGACTGAAGGATATCAACAAAATTTTAAACTTTATTCATTTCAAGGTTTAATAAGAATGAACACTGAGCAGTCACTAAGGACTAAGAACTCTTACTAGAATTAAAAGTATTATACTTCAAATCCAATATATTCGAGTACAACAGGTGATCAGCCTAAAGTACCCTACGTTATGCATAACATTTAAACATGCTAGTATGTGTGCACGTCAGTTCCTCGATAATTTTATAATTTCCCCTTCAATAAGGGTTGTTCATCTCAGTAGATTTACAAGAGTTCACACCAAGTCAATTGATTTGGATAACTTTATAACACATGATAATAGTCTAGCCGAATCAAAGGCTTAGACAACTTTTATAATGCATTTAAGAACGATAATTTCAATACTTGCAACAACGTCAAGTAGGACTGAGCAAGTAACCAAATTTGAACCAAAACCGCACAAAAAATCGTACGAACTGCACCAATTAAAATCGCACAAATGGTTCCAGCGTATGTGGCGGTTTTAGTTGGGTTGAATAACCAAATTTACGATTCCAGTTATGTTACTAGTTAAAATCGCAAGCATAAAACCGAAACCGCACCATGTGTGTGTATGTATGTATTATCTCTAGTAAATTCTAATGTTACTTTTCATTTGAACCGCTTTGAGAAAACCCCAGTCTTGCATTGTCATTTTTTCACCAATTGAAAGAAGATGGTTAGAGGTTATAGAGTCAAAAATTAAGCATTTAGGTTTTGGAATTTCGAATTTGTTTGATGCGTTATTGGAGGGGCTTATAGCTGAGGGGCCAAATTCGTTGATTTGAGCACTTGATGCATTGGTTAAGGTCAATGCTATAATAGTAATAGTCTAATAGATTATTTTTCAAATTAGGTATAGTACTTAGGATTATATTCTATAAGTCCTCCCTGCAATATATAAGATAGAAGCATTCTATCTCCAGTATATACTTTTAATTTTTGGGGAACTAGATAAACCTTCTTGCTTGTTATCGAATATATGGTCTCCATTGTTTTATATAACGAATGTTTTTGTTTTAAAGCATCATTCCTTTATTATAAACTAAAACTATTTTACGTGTCTCACTGTTCTATGATTTGATGGTGAATTTGACATGTTTGACAGAAGGAACATTGGTTCTATGCTTGATATAATTTCCATTGCCGACTTTGTCACTAAGTTAATTGCTCAATGTAAGTTCCATGTTAAATTTTATTGAAGGCTTAGATTTTTTTGTTGTTTCAATTGATTTTGGAACCGAAATCGCACCAATTAAAACTACATCGCACTCTTTAAAACTGCACTGCACCAATTACAAGCGGTTTCGTGTGCTGTTTTGAATTTTTCAAACCGTACCTATGCGGTTTTGGGTGCGGTTAGGACTTCAAACCGCACCATGCTTGTAATAACCCAATATTTTCAACATAATTAAATAAGAAATTTTGCATATAATTTTTTTTATATAAATGTGGGCATATATGTAAAGTAAAATATATGTACATTTGTGATAAATAAAATTTATTTATTACATGAATAATTGTAAATAATTTCTTTTTAGAATTATTGATTATTACATATTATACTCTTATAATAAATTAATTTTGTAATAAAAATATTTGTTAATTATTTCCATGAAAATATGATTATTGTATGATATGATTATTAGGAATTATTAAGTGAATGATTAATTTATATTAATTGTTATAGAGATCCACAATTTCATTAATCAATGAGGAATGGATAAATATTGGTGTTAATTAATCAAGAAGGTGAATAAATTAATTATTGACAAATAAGTAAGTTATTAATATAATAATATTATATTGACTGTTATGTGCAAGTGTGCAATAATTAAAGAATGTAATATATATGGAATGCAACTATACTATATAGTGTAATGTTGCATTTATGTGATTATACTATATATAACAACCCTATATATTAAGTCTTATTAAACTACATTGTATGAAGCAATGTGATTAAGCATATTGGAACTATATGTTATAAATACATTATGAAATGTCTGTGTGACAATATGTATGTAGGTATACATTAAAATAAAATGTACATGGATTATATGTATGTTGCATAACATCTACTACCTTGAAATATTAATTATGTAAACTATATTGTGACATTAGGATATAACCCATGTATGGATGATATGGATGATTGTTTAAGTATTACAAGATTGCTGAGTATTTGGGTTGTCCCAAATTTAGTGTCCAAATTGCTCCTTATTTCACATTCATATGAATCCCATAAAGGCTAAGGCCTATTTTCTTTTCTTTCTTCTAAGCTTTTCTAGCTGATGATTATGGGTGAGTGGTGGTTATGATGATTTTCAACTACCATCTATTGACTCTCTCTTAACCTTCATGCAATCCTTCAATCCATGAGTTTGATTTAGTGGGCGATTGCAATATCTGTGTAATTTTCTTTCTATAAATATGAACTCTCCTTCTCCATTTTTCATTGCTGAGAATTGTTTAAGTGTTATACCCATCAGTGGAAGAAGTGTGAATTAGAAAGCTAACTAGATACAAACCCGCGCGTTGCGGCTGTATTATTTATTTTGTTAATAATAAATTTATACGTGCAATTAATAAATTAAAATATAATAAGAATATGGTAGATTGTTGTACGATAATCAAATTTTGATAGCATATGTTACATAGAGTTGGATAAAAGTTTTATGTGCAAATATATATCCAAGTCACCCTGAACCTCAATAATGAAAAACAAAGAGATGAAACAATGCATACTAAACAACAAAAGGCAGTAATTCTAACCATTACTCAGCCGAGGATAAGCTGAAAGAAGAAATTTAACCAAGTCCATGAGATACCATTAGTAAAATTTTCGTTAAAGACTTGAACTCATCCAGATACACTGAATCGTAGATTATAAACTATCAACTTATCTCTAATCGTGAGTTGCAATAGAGTTCCTTTTCTCTTCTTCGCGTGGCTTATTTGTATTAACATCCTTAAATTTGTTAGGCTAAACATTACATGATCTTTACAATGGTAAAACATCTAACAATAACAATACATTCATGATAAGGTTCATAAAGCTGATAAAATCCACATAATAGAGAAAATCAATTTTCCATCACAAGAAGATATTCATTAATGTCAAAAAAACAAACTATCTCTAACCATTCCCTTGTAAATAATGCAGTAAACATCAAGCACATAACTATTCAAAATGTCAAAAAACTAACTATCTAATAGTTGGCCTAATGTAAGCATGTGAAATGAACTTTCTAGTGGTTTTCTTTCCTTGGTTGGTTACGTACAGAAACTTGCAAATAACAATAAGCTTGCTCTAACATGAACAAAGCATAACACAACATATTAGGTGACAATGTAGCTACTACTTTTAGCAACAGATGTCCAAATATTAGCATAGTTTAAATACCTATGCTACTTAATAAGAACATTCAGTAGAAATACTTAATCAATGATCGTTTACATTCTCATATCTAAAAACTACTTCTCAGACTGTATACCCAATAACACATGTGTGAGGCATTTGAGAAGGTGAGTCGAGTAAAGGGAGTATAATACTTGTTGGACTTGTGCCTGCAATGTGTCAAATTGCTTCTCTGTATAGCATACATTCCCAGTAATTGTCAGACACAAACTTTGGATCTTTGAAGAAAATAAATCATTTGGTCGCAACCCATAACATTGAGTACACATCGAAACTTATACTAAAACCCTCAAAGATAAATTAAATGTTTAATTGGTTTTCAAGTAATGAATAAATCAATTGATGAACTGAATACACCAAAAAATAAAAGTAGAAAGAGCACAACATCACGTTCACAAATTTGGGGAACCAAAAGGCGATTCAGATGGTTTACCATCATCACAGCGCCACAAATATCATACATTGCACAATAATCTACAGTGTCTTTGCCTATAGCATTAAGTCAACTTTATAAGAGAGATCAAAATTTCCTATCCTAAGGAATTGCCCACACATCAAAATTGGGAATCAATTTCTTCAAAGCCATAATCTGATAAATAATAGTTACTTATCAGAAGGGGGGTGATTGGGCAGGGGGAGATGTGGTGAATGCACCCAACAGTGCATTTTAAAACCCCTTCACATGTGACCGTACTCACTAAGCAAGCAGATAGGACCAACTTCATCCAAAGTAGATAAAAATAAAAAACTAATATGCACAAACAGAAGTGGGAACCAAATGCAGATATAGTGACAGAGACTTGGACTCAAAATCAAAGCTCTCATATTATGTTATGCACCTGATTGCTCCAAATTTAAGTTCTTGCAAAATGGCATCACCAATGGCATCAAGACCTCACATAGATAATTGTTAGAATCAAAACTATAATAACCGTACTATTTTCTTAATTTGGTGATGATGTGAATTATTAAGAATATGAAGTAACATATATGCCAACATGTTCTATTAGATGTAATAAACCAAAGTTAGAGTTTTAAGGGTTCTATTTGCAATTCTCTAGAATTAAAATTTAGTTAAAATTTGGCACTCAATTCCAATTTCAAGGGTTAGAATTTTCTTGCCAAACATTGCTTCAGGAAAAATCTACACCTACTAACATGGAAAATCCCAATTGGAAATCATATAAAAAAATAACATAAATAGATATTCATATGATGACAACAGACATGTGACATGTTTAGAACTTACATAGGACCCGTATGGTAGGCGAGAATTTGTCCCATTCACGAAAACCTCGCCATACATTTTGGCAGAATCTTAAGAACTCAAATAATTACATAATGAAGCTTAAGAACTCGATAAATTAAATCAATTGAAGGTGATAATTTCATATAATTTTAAACTTATTGTCAAAATGGAGTGTCCTTGTCAAGGAATATAAAGCATTAAGAGACATCCAAACTGAAAGGCAATAGGATATGCATTTGAAGGAGCCATGTTTGTATTATTGAACTGACGGACGCAAAAATAGTGGCTGAAAAATGAGGATATATGAGAATGGAAATTTACCTTACCATGCTACCTATCAAAGCAGCATCTTTCTCATTTAACTCTTTTACATCCTTTTCTATGTTTATATTGTTTCGAGTTGTATGTTTCTTGTAACATCTACAAACTTGAAATGGAGAGACAATTGATATACATTACTATAACATCCTTGGTCATGACAACATCAGTCACTATTTTTGAATCCAACTTTAGTAAAACACATATCATAATAATTTCACCACAAAGTATAATAGAAAACACAAAATAACTTGGATATGTCTATCAATTAATGCTTCAAGTTCTTGTTACAGTCAAATTTTGACAGAGACTGTAACTCCTTCACTTTCTCATGGATCTAAGACATGCCAAAATTTAAACGCCATAAGAACTTTGATGGTCTTGAAGTTTTTTTCTCTCATGTCAGTTGGATCTTGAGTATTCTTGTCGGTTGTATTTCCATAATATAACAACATAACTTTGGTTAAGCAATTATGCATTGCAGTGTAGCCTGTCTACAATCCTAGTGGCAGTAAGCCATTTGATTCATCATTTCAAATAATTAGTGATTCATGTTTTGCAAATAATGGACACATGTTCAATTGTAAAACCTTGGTAGTGAACATACAGTAGGTTGAGTCATTGATATAAAGGTTAAATATACAATTACATTCTAATTAGCAAGGCTCTGTATGCACGTGATATATTAACTGATGTTGAAGTGATGGAAGAGTTGCCAAAATTTTCTTTATCTTTGAACAGAAAAATATTAGGTAGTTATAAAATTTTGAAACTTCAATTCTTGTAGGGAGACATTTCTGCTGTTGTTAAAAAACATTTCTTTATCTTTCATCAAAATTAAATTATGATAATCAGTGGATGTGATTCATAGTAGTGAAATAATCTACAAGCATGCCAAGTTAAATACTAAACGATGAGCTTAAACGGTAATTAGCATCTGGCTCCGGCAGAAATCTGTTGCAGCCTTGCAGGGTCCTCTTCTTAAACGATCGGAAACGATACTTTCTACATAATCTCTTTTTTTGGGTGTTGGGTGGGTTTCCAATTGTTAAATTACTGTAAAGTTTGCATATTTGTATACATAATTAGCTTTTTCTAATAATATTTTTATCTAGATTTTGCATAGTGGATGATAATGAATTGGTCTTTTAGCTTTTGGTGATTGGTGTAGTTACACGACCTAGATGAAGGGGAATACTTTCCCCTTTGAATTGATACTATCAATTCAACCTAGTTTACTTAAATATTATATTGTAGCACACATCCGTCTGCAACACAATTATAATATATTATTAGCTCTTATTACATCCTATATCTTATATCTTCAGTTATATTAATATTTTATAAAGAATGTAATCTATAGATGTGTTTTCACCAAGTCGTAAAATTCATACCAAACCAAAAATAGGGATGCAAGGAGAGAGTGACTAATAAAATTCAAAATAACAATAGCAATAATCTCTATCATATCAGAGTGCAAAAAAATTACTGAAAATCAAACCAGGAGTATATCACATCACTTAACAAAGTAAAATTACCTCCTCATCGCTCTCATCTCCACCGATTCGTTCTTAATCCGCTTCAAGATATGGGTTGGCGTCATCATCATCTTCATTACGCAAAAGCAATGAAGAACACCATCTTCACTTTTGGGGACCTCCAAAGTTCATGATTTTCGGACTCTTAGAAACTGCATTAGATTACGGGGAGAAAGTGATATATATATATATATATATATATATATATATATATATATATATATCTCTTATAAACTCAGTCAAACTCTTAACAATTAACATGCAGGATATGAGAGTTACTGACCTGATGAAGTCAAAAAGATTATGGTATTCATTTCTCTGGATGTTCCTATATATACGTATATAAATGTATGTTTATGCATGGGGTGATCATTAACATTATTTCAAACTCTAATTCAGTTAAGAAGTTTTATCCATAAAAATTTTTGCTGATTGGTTGTTGAAGAGATTAAATTCTACTTGGTTTGTTATTATTTATTCATAATTTAAAAAAAGGATAGGATATAATTAAGATAATTGGGACATAATTAAACTAACTGACTTACACAGATGAATTTATCCATATGATGGACAACTATTGAACGTTTAGGAGGACAGATGTCTAATTTTTAGAAAGACAGATGTCAATCTAATGTGTCATGAATTGTGATTTAGTATATATAATAGATTACAGAGGTATAAGATTTCTTCTTGTTCTTCATTTTGAATTCTGTCAAAATTTCCATTCTTGAATTACCAATTTCTTGATTATGCCAAGTTGAATTGTAATTGGGTTGTAGAACACTTATGTAGTTGTTTTATAAGCTTATTAACATGTTTAGTATGCAATGCGGATTGGTTATAGTCGAATTAGTGAAGAAAATTTTGTAGTTGGCTTGTTATATGCCGAGACTGGGAAGTCTCTGGACTGGAACGGGAGCCGTGCGGCCGCGCGTATCCCTAGTAAAAATGGCGCACGCCCGTGCCCCTCTAAAGATTTTGTTGGTTGTTTTGTTATAATATTTGGTTTATGGAGCATGCTAATACAACTTCGTTAAGCTTATTTCAGTCCTTGACATATTAGTTATGTTGCCTTTCATATAATCACTCACCTAGCTTATAATCACTCACCTAGCTTGATTTTAAAAGAAAACTTGAGTTTTCAATTTGTAAAGTCAATAGACCATGTGTACCTTAACGTTTTAACTTGAAGACATGTTAGTGTGCTCTGATTTCATCTGTATATAAACATGCCAGCAGGATGTATAGTAAGTGAAGTAGTTTAACATAC
Source organism: Panax ginseng (assembly GCA_020205605.1). NCBI lineage: Eukaryota > Viridiplantae > Streptophyta > Magnoliopsida > Apiales > Araliaceae > Panax > Panax ginseng. The sequence goes on from CM035147.1 coordinate 2,621,987, forward strand.
TAAATGACATTGATAACGTGTTAATGGAAACTTAGAGTTTCAAAATGGACATTGACTTATTATATTCGTTTTGATATTCTGATCTTGCAAGCATAGTAGTATGGTTTTGAAATACATGTCGGACATACTAACTTACATATATGGATTTCGTAATGAAGCATGATCATATTGGACTTATTAGTAAGCTTTACTAATGAAAATACGAACTTTGAACGTTAATATACTACTTTGAGAGTTAGAAACTGATATTTATGAATATGTTTGATGATACTCTTAGACTCACTTATGTATCATAAATGTATATATACCATGCTTAGGTATCGTAATTCAAGTAAAGCATAAACGAAGTATATTTTCAAACCAAAACGATGCTAATTACACATATGTGATATGAATACTCACAAGCATGCCAAATATGAATTTAATAACTACCTTGAATGTTTAGAAGGAAAGCATGTTAGACTTTATGGTTTCATAACCTTGAATGGCCTTAACTTGTTGAGATATTCAAACTTAGAACCATATTATGAAAGAAGGAACCTAGATTGAAGTTGAGAGCTACGAAGGGACCCTTGACATGTTAATATTTGTTATGTGTGTAAGGATGGGAAGGCTAAGCCAAGCAATTGATTGCTCATACTGGTTTGAATCGGGAGTCGCATGCTGTCATAGCGCCTTCTTAGTACAAATCGGTAGCGGTCGTCCGCCACCGCGATGGGATCGATTTACGTAGTTGTTCTGTGGTTTCATAAATTCCTAAGTTGTTACTCTAATCTGTTATTCATGTCCAGTGTGGACCCCATAACGGATAACTATCGGATGAAGAAAACGACAAGCTTGAGTTTTTATAAATAACAGCGTAATTGTTCTGAATTAATTGTTGGATTACACGGTGGTTAAAATACGATGTCATCGTGTGGTTGCAGCGAAGACACCAGTATTGCACAATATTTTAAATTATTGATTCTTACGGAAGAAGGCACTATTTAATAATTATTACAGTAATCATTGTTTAATATTTTATTTTATTGATTCAATAATTGCTACGTTGATATTTTATATTATTGTTGTTTTAATAATTGTCACTGCACAGTATTTCCCATTATCAGATCAATAATTCATATTATTTGAATAATATTGTTAGATAGCATTATTGGCAAGCCCCATAACGGATAACTATCAGATGAAGAAAACGACAAGCTTGAGTTTTTATAAATAACGGCGTAATTATTACCGTTAACACCGTTGATTACACGGTGGTTAAAATACTGATGTCTGGCGTGGTTTTTGCAGACAAGAAGCACCTGCAGATTGCACGAAGATTTTAAATTATTGATTCTTACGTAAGAATGCCTTTATTCAATAATTATTATAGTAATCTTTATTCAATATTTTATTTTATTGATTCAATAATTGCTACGTTGATATTTTATATTATTGTTGTTTTGATAATTATCAACGCACAAGATTTCCCATTATCGGATCAATAATTCATATTATTTGAATAATATTGTTAGATAGCATTATTGGCGATGTCTAAGGAAGTTAAAATCTAGAAAAGGGTTTGGTCACCTAAATTGCGGCGATAAGGAGAAATCCTTATCGGAAAAGCCCCTATTTCCTGGGAATGACCTGGTTGTCATAATTATGATTCTGTAATATTATTTGTGAATAAATAATTTTTAATTTATATGATAAGGAAATATTTATTTTATGTGGATACAAATGATGGATTTATTTATTTTATGTGGTTATAAATGAAGAAATTAATGTTGAGGTGTTTTATCAGTATTTTATCAGAATATAGGTGTTAAAAATCGCCCATATGTGGATTTCGATCATTTTTCGTTTGAAATTTGAAAAAACTTAAACTTTCAAAGTTGAAGAGAATTTAATTTCCTATGGAATAGACATAAAATTATTATTTTCCTGATAAAGGGCTATTTATTATGAATTATTTAAATTTCGAAAAATTAAATGTTTTTATTAAAATTATAGGTGGGACCCACTTTTGTTTTTTAAAACATGTGGGCTGCAAAAAAATTTCAGAAATGGCATGCTGGTCTTGGTCATTGGCATGCGTAGAATTGGTATAATAATATTATTATTTTATTATTTAGTTTGCTTTGGCGTTCTAGCATTTTCCTATAAATAGGCGCTTAAGTTAGAATTGAAAATCACACCAGAAACAAGTTTTCTCTCTCTCTCTCTCTCTCTCTCTCTCTCTATATATATATATATATATATATATATATATATATATATATATATATATATATATATATATATATATATATATATATATTATCAAGTGTATTTTGAGAGTATTTAGATACTTTGAGAGTTATTATTAGGTCAAGTTTTCTTGAGACTATATCCGATATTCGATCATGTAATCTTTGTTCTTTTTGAGGTAAGGATGTTATTTTCTTCAGTAAATGATGTTATTCTTTCAATATCATTATACGTAAATATTGGTATGAATTTTATTATGAAAATTTTACCTTTTCATGTCGAGGTTATTTATTCACGATACATTCACATTTACGACACTATTCATGAATACTAAGATTATTCATTCACAGTATGAGTTTTCTTGTGGAATTTCTACCTTTTTGTGTCGGAGTTACTATTCACGTATACGACACTATTCACCGAAAAATAATTTTTTTTTCCCTTTTTGTCCAAGATGTCTATTATGGTTACTATCTTTGATTGTATCCATGTTTTGATCTTTATTTTCGAATTCTGCTTCACAATTGGTTATTATGGAGTATTATTAAACTTGGATAAACTTTAATACGAATCCCTAATATTTGTCCTTTTGTCTCATTGGATTCATTTTTTTTAAGATATTTTTTATCATCCTCAGTCCTAAATGATGATATTACTAAATATCTTTGGCCTGTAGTGTAAAGATGAATGTTTAACTGATGAATATCTTTGGCCCGTAGTACAAAGATGAATAGGTGTTGAGATGAACATGACCAACTGGTGATACAAATGAATATCTTTGGCATGTAGTGCAAAGACGAATATTTGATTCAAGATGTATATTGATTGATGTTACAGGAATAAAATATTGATGATGGACTTTTAAATCTTAGAAGATAGTAGAATTTATTCTCTACTTGACTCTTCTAATGGATTGTTGTTTTCGCTGCAGTTGTTGATCTAAAACTTGTTGTCTATTATATTCTATAAGATTTTTCCCCGTTGAAGACTAATGATAATTTGTTGTATATTATCTCAGTCATAATATTCTTTATTGGGCTAGTTGAGTTCACCCTTTTCCTTTTTGTTCTATTTTTCTTCTCAGGAGGTAAGAATTTAGCAGGAACTAGCCGGGGTATGGAGTGATGATTCTAGAAAGTTGTTTTAGCAGTCATCACTGTTTTTGTAAAATAGTGTATCAATAATTGTAATGAAGACTCCTTTTGAGTTTGTATACTGTCTAATAGACAATATTTGTATTTAAACTCATAGTATATGTGTTGTCGTATCTTACACGACAATTGTATTACTGAAATTGTATTTGTTTCTATACTATGTATTTGGCGACTCAAAATGGGTGATGTAAACCTATTTTTGGGGAATCACAGTTGGTATCAGAGCTTAGGGATATGGTCTCTGGAGGAGATCGGGGAATAAAACTAGGAAGGGAGAGACGAGTAATCTTTCACTAGTGTGTCATACCTAAGCTTATTTGGTTGGTCAGTCGGAGCATATGGTTAATATGTGACATGTTAATTTGTTAATTAACCCTTTTTTTGTGGCAGTATTTGAGAATGACAGCTGGAAATATTAATAATAGAGTGATTGAGACCGTGGAGACACCTTTAATCACCACCCATGGGAACGTGCAATAGGAAGGCAATATTCCTCCTATAAACAACACTACCGAACAAATGATGAATGATGGGATGTTTAAAAGCTTTTTGCAGTTCATGCAAAATCAGACGAGGGAGACTCGTGTACAAAATACGGGTGGAAATGATAGCAATGCACGACTTGTCACAGCCAAGTAGTTCAAAGATTTGGGACCACTAGAATTTGTGGGAAAGTCGGATCTGATTAAGGCAGAAATGTGGGTCAAGCAAATTACCAAGATATTTGATGTCTTGGGATGCACGGAGGAACAGAAGGTTCCACTCGCCACCTTTATGTTCCGTGGTGAGGAAGACTATTGGTGGGAGTCTCATGAAGCGTGCACCGACCGGTAATTGACTCAACATGTCTTGGGAAACGTTTCAGAAACTATTCAATGACAAGTACTTTCTCAAAAGTATTCGTCACATGAAGGAGGTAGAGTTTATCAGACTGGAATAAAACAACATGATTGTGTCTCAGTACGAGGCTAAGTTCATAGAGTTATCTAGGTTTGCACCTCATTTGGTAGAGGATGAGGAACGAATGATGCGGATGTTTCTGAGAGGTCTAAAACCCGAGATTCGGTAATATCTTATTTCTCATAAATTTTCTTTATATTCAAATGTTGTAAACAGGGTTAAATTATTAGAGCGAGATAATGAGTATGTTCAACCGAGGGACCACAACCAGGGTCATACCGGTGGTAGCAGTCATCGAAGCAATGACAACCAGCGGGGAGGAAAACATTCAGACAAAAGCGGTAACCACTCTGGTGGTAATCGTGGCCATGATGGTAGAAGAAGCGATTTAGGGGGAGATTTCAAAAAGAGAAGGTACAACAATGATAACGTGAAGACGTTAGAACAAACATCATCTATTTCTAAGGGAGGAGAACGAGCACCGATCGTTTTTTATAAATGCGGGAAAGAGGGACACATCAGCCCAAACTGCCCACAACAATCCAAGGTGTGTTATAACTGTGGAAAGGAAGGTCATATAGCTAGAGATTGTCTTGTAGTGAAACCAAGTTCAACGGGGATGGTGACTCCAAAGGCTGTCCCGGATAAGTCAAAATTGATGGTTCCTGGAAGGACGTTTGTCGTGACTGCCCAAAATGCGAGGAACCCGAACGAGGTGATCACGTGTAAGCTAATCATAAACTCTTGCGAAGTTTATACCTTATTAGATACCGGTTCTACCCATTCTTTTATCTCTCCTGCTTGTGCTCAACATTTGAACTTGACTCTAGAGAAATTAGACTTTGACTTATCTGTTGAGACTCCGTTAAGAGAAACTTTCATTACATCTACTGTTTATAAATCTGATTGATTCAAGTTGGAACCATCACATTACCTACCGATCTTATTTCGTTGAAAATACTTGCATTTGATGTGATTTTAGGGATTGATTGGTTAACCACTCATCATGCTAAAATTGATTATTTTCGTAAGGTTGTTAGTTTTCATATTCCTAACCAACCTGTTATGCGAATTCAAGCAACCAAACCTCTAAAGTTAATCACTGTCATATCAAGCCATAAAGCCATTCGTTTATTGAAAAATGGATGTCAAGCTTTCTTAGCCTATGTCACAGACTTGAACAAAAACACGTCAGATTTGAATAATATTTCTATTATTAGTGAATTTCCTGAAGAACTTCCCGGTCTACCCCCAGAACGTGAAGTTAAATTCTTTATTGACCTTGAACCTGGTACAGAGCCCATTTATAAAACCCCATATCGAATGGCTCCTATTGAACTTTAGGAGTTAAAGGTCTAACTACAGGAGTTGTTGGACATCGGTTTCATTCGTCCTAGTACATCTCCTTAGGGTGCTCCTATTTTATTTATAAAGAAGAAAGACGGGAGTATGCGACTATGTATTGATTACCGGGAATTGAACCATGTCACTATCAAGAATAGGTATCTGCTACCTCGTATTTATGACCTATTTGACCAGTTGCAAGGAGCACAATTCTTTTTAAAGATCGATCTTCGTTCTGGATATAATCAACTGAAGATTAAAACTAAGGATATTCCAAAGACTGCCTTCAGAACTCGGTACGGGCATTATGAATTCTTAGTCATGTCTTTTGAATTGACTAATGCTCCTGCTAATTTCATGGATATAATGAACCGTGTGTTCAATGAATATTTGGATTAGTTCGTTGTTGTCTTTATTGATGACATCATCATCTATTCCAAAAGCCGTGAGGATCATAAGCACCATTTGAAGCTAGTACTTCAAAGGCTTCGTGACAACAAGTTGTATGACAAGATGAAGAAATACGAGTTCTGGCATAAGGAAGTAGCATTCCTTGGGCACGTGGTGTCAAAACATGGAGTATCTGTTGACCCGGTAAAGATTGAAGCAATACAAAGTTGGGAGCAATCGAAGTCAGTGACCGAAGTACATAGCTTTCTGGGCTTAGCTGGTTATTATCAGAGATTCATGGAAGGATTTTCTAAAATCGCTACTTCGTTAACTCAGCTGACTTAGAAAGATACAAAATTCGTATGGAGTGAGGGATGCGAAAAGAGTTTCCAAGAGCTCAAGAGGAGACTCATTTTGGCACATGTTCTGACAATACCATCTGGTTCGAATGGATTTGTTATCTACAACGATGCTTCAAGAAAAGGGTTAGGATGTGTTCTCATGCAACATGGGAAAGTCATAGCCTAAGCCTCGCGACAACTCAAAGAATATGAGAGGAATTATCCTACTCATGATCTGGAGTTGGCAGCAGTCATTTTCGCATTAAAGATCTGGAGACACTACCTGTATGGGGAGAAAGTGGAGATCTATACAGATCATAAAAGCCTCAAATATTTCTTCACCCAAAAGGAACTCAACATGCAGCAACGATGTTGGCTCGAGCTGTTGAAAGATTACGATTATACCATCCAATATCATCCTGGAAAATCAAATGTAGTAGCTAACGCTTTGAGTAAAAGATCATATGCTGGTACGAGTGCAATGTTGTTAACACAAAGGCCTATTTTGTATGACTTGAAAAGGATGGAGATAGAGGTAAAGGCTCCAAGTACCCACGTGATGATATCAAGGATACGAGTAGAACCGACTTTAATCGATAAAGTTAAAGATGCTCAAGCTACGGACCTAGAGTTGATGCGTATGAAGAAAAAAGTGCAAGAAGGTGTTATTCCAGAAGCAAGAATCGATGAAGAAGGAATACTTCGAGTTAACTCCAGACTTTTTTGTTCCTAACAATTCTGACTTGAAGCATAAAATCATGATGGAGGCACATAACACACCGTTTGCAATCCATCCGGGGAGTACCAAAATGTTTCATGATCTTCGACATACATTTTGGTGGAGTAATATGAAGAGAGAGATCGTGGAGTTTATCTCGAGGTGTTTAACTTGTCAATGTGTAAAGGCGGAGCATCAAGTGCCAAAGGGTCCATTGCAACCACTTGAGATTTCGAAATGGAAGTGGGAACACATTACTATGGATTTTGTTATGGGTCTTCCCAAGGTTTCTTAAGGCATAGATGCGATTTGGGTTATTGTTGATAGATTAACCAAGTCTGCTCATTTCTTGCCTATACGCAAGACTTATTCCCTTGAACGTCTTGCTCGTATGTACATGAATAAGATTGTGATATTGTATGGCATGCCAATATCCATAGTTTCGGATCGTGACCCAAGATTTACTTCACGATTTTGGGTTAGCTTGCAGAAAGCTATGGGCACGGATTTACGATTCAGTTCGGCATACCATCCTCAAACGGTTGGGCAATCAGAAAAGACTATTTAAAGTCTTAAAGATCTATTAAGACTCTGTGTCCTAGATTTCAAAGGGAGTTGGGATAAGTACCTACCATTGGTGGAATTCTCCTACAACAACAGTTATCAATCAAGTATAGGTGTGGCTCCATTTGAAGCATTGTATGGACAAAAGTGTCGCTCTCACGTATGTTGGGATGAGGTGGGAGAAGCAATGTTGTTGGGACCAGAGTTGGTACGAATGACTACAGAGAATATCCAAATAATTCGACAACGTATACAAATGGCACATGATCGAGAAAAGAGTTATGCGGATCTTCATCAAAAGGATGTAGAATTTAATATTTGGGATCATGTATTGTTACGTATTGCTCCATGGAAGGGAGTTACAAGATTTGGGAAGAGAGGAAAGCTCAATCCAAGATTTATTGGTCCATTTGAGATTCTTGACCAAATATGTAATGTGGCCTATAGACTCGCAGTACCTCCAAGCATGTCTCATGTTCATAATATTTTTCACATATCTATGCTTCGTAAATATGTGAAATACCCGAACCACATTATTGAGTTAGAACCAGACGAGATAGCCGAAGATTTAACGTACGAGGAGGTACCTGTTAAGATCTTGGATAGGAAAGAGCATGTCCTACGCACCAAGGTTATACCACAAGTTAAGATTTTGTGGAGGAACCATGCTATTGAAGAAATGACCTGGGAGTTGGAATCAGAAATAAAAATGAGGTATCCTCACCTTTTTGAAATACCAGGTACGTATGTCAATTTCGTGGATGAAATTTCATAAGAATGAAAGGTTGTAAGACCCCAAGTTTTTATAAATAAAATCAAATTTCCTCTATTTATTATTGTGAATAATAAGGTGTTAATTTGATATAATACTTTGGTTATGGGTGAAATGTGCAAAGTTTGCAAAATAAGCAAGTGGTTATAAAATATTCATTTTGTCGAGGAATATTCGTTTGGTCGTGGAATATTCTTCACGGTTTGGGAATATTAAATGCGATTTACGCTTGACCATTTATGGGCCCTATAACTGGATAAATCGCTTGACATAGAGAAAAGCGATAATTTTGAGTTTTATAAATAACTACGTAATTTTTAATGTTAACTTTGTTGGATTACCCGATGGTTAAAATACAGAAGAATGGCGTGGTTGCACAGTAGCACACGGTATTGCACAATATTTTGAATTATTGATTCTTACTTAAGAAGACACTACTCAATAATTGTTACAGTAATTACTATTCAATATTTTATTTTATTGATTCAATAATTGCTAGGTTGATATTTTATATTATTGTTGTTTCAATAATTATCACTGCACAGTATTTCCCATTATCAGATCAATAATTCATATTATTTGAATAATATTGTTAGATAGCATTATTGGCAATGTCAAGGAAGTTCGCTTAGGAAAGGGGTTTGGTCGCACTAATTATTGGCAATAAGGAGAAATCCTTATCGAAATTCTCCTCTTTTCGGGAAGCGACGTTGGTTGTCATAATTGTGATTCTATAATATTATTTGTGAATAATTAATTATTGATTTATATGATAAGGAAATATTTATTTTATGTGGATATAAATGATGGATTTATTTATTTTATGTGGTTATAAATGAAGGAATTAATGCTGAGGTTTTTTATCATTATTTTGTCGGAATAGAGGTGTTGAAAATCGTTCGTATGTGGATTTCGATCATTTTTTGTTTGAAATTTGGAAAAACTTAAACTTACAAAGTTGTAGAGAATTTAATTTCCTATGGAATGTACATAAAATTCGTATTTTTCTGATAAAAAGGCTATTTATTATGAATTATTGAAGTTTCAAAAATTAAATGTTTTTATTAAAATTATGGGTGGGACCCACTTTTGTTTTTTCAAACATGTGGGCTGCAAAAAAATTTCAGAAATGGCATGCTGGTCTTGGTCATTGGAATTCGTAGAATTGGTATAATAATATTATTATTTTATTATTATTTAGTCTGCTTTGGCGTTCTAGCATTTTCCTATAAATAGGCGCTTAAGTTAGAATTGAAAATCATACCAGAAATAAGTTTTTTTTTCTCTCTCTCTATATATATATATTATCAAGCGTATTTTGTGAACATTTAGATATTTTGAGAGTTGCTATTCAGTGCAAGTTTCTTTTAGCACTATATCTGATATTCCAGTCAGAAGTATTGTTCTTTTGAGGTAAGAGATATTATTTTCTTCGTAAATGATGTTATTCTTTCAATTTCATTATACAGAAATATTGGTATGAATTTTATTATGAAAATTTTACCTTTTCATGTCGAGATTACTATTCACGTATATGACACTATTCACATATACGACATTATTCACTAATACTGATATTATTCACGAGTCCTTTATTCATTTAAGTATGGGTTTTCTTGTAGAATTTCTACCTTTTTGTGTAGGGGGTTATTATTCACGATATTCGATAATTATTCAATAGAAAAATGAAATTTTCTCCTTTTGTCCAAGATGTCTATTATGGTTACTTATCTTTGATTGAATCCATATTTTGATCTTTATTTTTGAATTCTCGCTTCACAATTGGTTATTATGGAGTATTATTGAACTTGGATAAAGCGTATGAATAATGAATCCCTAATATTTGTCCTTTTGTCTCAATTGGATTCATTTTTTAAAGATATTTTTCATCATCCTTTCGATCCTAAATGATGATATTATTGAATATCTTTGGTGCAGAAAGTGCAAAGATGAATGATTAATTGATGAATATCTTTGGCCGTAGTATAAAGATGAACAATTTATTGAGATGAATACATGACCAATTTATATACAAATGAATATTTGTGGCCTGTAGTGCAAAGATGAATATTTGATTCAAGATGTATATTGATTGATGTTACAGGGATAAAATATTGATGATAAACTTTTAAATCTTAGAAGATAGTAGAATTCATTCTCTACTTGACTCTTCTAATGGATTGATGTTTCCGCTGTAGTTGTTGATCTAAAACTTGTTGTCTATTATATTTGTTGACGTCGGAATTTTTAGATGTCCCTTTCCGTTACTTGTTCTTTGGTGTTCTCATTTTAGGTGAGATTGGTTTGAAAAATCAAGTGAAAAAGGTCCGACATGTATAATGTCGACGATGGACTGTTAAGAGTCGCCAGTTGGTTTTAAAATGGTTGTACCAACACAACCGAGAAAAGGTTTACACATTGACCCAGTGATGTGACACTACTAAACAGGTCGGTGAAACCGAGTTTCATTAGGGTCCGGAGACTTGGTTATGCGGGGGGGAGGTGTTAGGCACCCCCCGACATCCGTGTTACCATGGTGACCGCCTCTTTTCAAGAAACTATTATCTGAATGTGTGTGTGTGTGTGGGTCGATGTCGTTATTTGAAGTAAGACGAGGCCTCGTTCAACCTATATATATGTGGTTTGAATTTATGTAAAAATTCAGTTTTTAGCGAGATATAGCAATGATGTTTTATAAAAAAGTTTTTCAAACCCTGATGCTCAATAGTAATTGAGACCTTTTACACTCCCATTTTATTAAGTGTTCTGCTTGATTGATTTTATTTGACTGATGCGAGGCATCCGTATGAGAAAATAATGTACAAAATAATGCCGACTTCCTCGTGGGTATGGAAACCATCCGAGGAGATTCGGATAATCGTGAGAATAATTTATAAGTCGCCATAAATTGAAAATGTCCATCACGGAACCGAATCTAGATCCAATAAAATTTGAATTTGTGATCACATGATTCCTAAAGCATGTGATACCGTAATTTATATGAAAGCGATGGAAGGTATATATAAAAGCTCTAAAATATATATATATATATATGCATATGATCACAAACCACGAAGCACCTCAATGGGGGATCGAAATGTAAATAAAAGTCATTAAAGTTATCAACCGCCTTGGAGGAAACTCAAGCGGGACAAAACATAAATAAAGTCAGAATACGGCCAACCGCCACGGTAAGGAAACTCCTGTGGGACAAAATATAAATAAAGTTGTATTAAAGTAATCAATCGCCATAAGTAAACTCCAGTGTGATGAGACGTAAATAAAATTGTAAAGCGATCAACCACCACTGAAGTGAACTCTAGTGTGGGACAAAAAATATATATATATATATATATATATATATATATATATATATATATATATATATATATATATAGTTTATAAACGCATTCGGATGTAAAATCTAGGCTCATCGAACAAAGTCGGACCACGATTCATATATATAAATATATATATATACAAAAGCGGTAAACGCCTGCACTCAAAGTTTAGGCTCATCGAACAAAGTTTGACACACAGTTAATATATATAAATGTGTATATATATATATATATATATATATATATATATATATATATATTAAAGCAAATAAACGCCTGCATCAAGTTCAAAGCTTAATCGAGGCATAACTCGATAATGTTAATCAATATATATATAAATTTAATATATATATATATATATATATATATATACAGATCGAAATGAAACCACTGGATAGAAGTCCTGCAAAAGCAAGCAACACGACTCTCAACGTGTAGAAGGGTGTAAAAAGAGATGAAGAAGAAAGACTCTAAAGTGTGAGAAGGCTTACAAATTGATCGCTAAAGAAGACTTCTATATCTTTAGAGTGGTAAACACTAACTTTTGCAGTACAAAAGGGCTATATATGAGCTCACTGTGTGTTTAAAAGGGAAAGTACACTCGTGCATGGGGTGAGTCAGAGCAAATCAAGTGGCTTCCTCGCTTTTCTCTTGCAAAATGGCCACCCCAAGCCCTCTATTTATAGAAGGGGAAGCCATAGGTCAACCTGCGGCACCTAGTAGCAGGTGTACCTGCGGCTGTCTGGGGTGCCCCGAACAGTGTGGGTCCGCCGTGTCAAAGTACGTACATTCGGACAACGTGTTGTTCGCTCGATCGTTCATAACTTTCAATCCGGGAGTCCGATGGAAGCGTGCCATACCATTCCGGAAAGCTCTTTCTGAGAGCTACACAACGACATATTATTTGACCTTTTTTGATTCCAAGAAGATGGGTCCATGACCGAAATGGCATTCCCAGGTTTTTGTCAGGCAATCCGGTGAGCCGTTTTGTGTAGTTTGCGCTCTGGAGTTAAGATATCACTCTAGTGGGACTTCCTTTGAAGTATTTTGAGTTGGAAAAATAACCATTTTTCCCCTCTCGAGGTTATCTCTAGTTTTCGCGCAGTTGTAGCAGTCGTTTCTCAGGGTTATCTCTGAGGTTGACTTGATGTTGACTTTGACTGTCCTCAGGGTTATCTCTGAGGTTGGCTTGACCTCCCGGGGTTGGAAACTGGATATCCCGGGGCTATCTATGGGGTTGGAATTGATGGTGTCATCCTCCAGGGTTATCTCTAGAGTGTGAAAAAGATGTTTTTATCCTCCTGCATAGTCAGTAACAGGAAAACGAAATTTCGAGTGTCTATAGATGCCCCTCTTTATCATGTTCATGCAATGCAATGGAATTGACATGATAAAGATTAGTAGAAACTTGAAAATATGACAAGGTATTTCTAATGATGCAAATTGCAATGTAATGAATGTTTATAATGAATGTCAAAATGTTTTCGCAAATCACAGTTCACAAATCGCACATCGTATTTCGCACTTCGCTTTTCACATTTGGCCAAATTGCATTTTGCAACTCGCACATCGTAATTCGCACATCGCATATCGCATATCGCATCGCAAATCGCATATCACAAATCGCAAATCACAATTCACACATCGCATATCGCATCGCAAATCGCATATCGCAAATCGCAATGTAATGAATGTTATGATGAATGTTAAAATGTTTTTGCAAATCGCTTTACCTTTACCGATCATTGATGATGCCTATGCTGGTGTTGACTCCAATGGTTTGGCATTTAATCGCTGATGCTTGTTTAATGAAGATAAGTTGAGATGTTTTCCACATCTCTGATGGGGATGACGTTCTGAAATCACCAGACCCTCCTAATGTATTCGGCCGTAGTTTGCAATCAGTATTCTATCCTGCCGATCGCTAAACTTTTTGGTTCCCACTCGAACAAGTGGTATACTTAAGCTTTCATCACCGAATCTGCCTTGATGTCGCACTGAATTGATGCCAATGGTTTAGAATACCAGATCATCTGATACCTTCGCTGAAGTAATATTCCACGGATTACGTCACTAGACTTCGCCTGATGTTATACTAGATTGATGACAACCACCAGATATCTCACCCTTCTTGAGGTGATTTGGAGTTTCTTTTCGCTGTTGGGTGCTTGTGCCCCATTTCCTTAAGCGTTTGATTTGCAACCCTACCGAATCTGATGACTTGAATGTCATTTGAAATCCTCGGAGGGTGTAATTCATTCTTTCGCTGCCCAGATTTAAGCATCGGTGTAGAGGCCTCAGCTTGTGAGGACTTAACGCATGTTGATGGTGTAGATTTCCTTAGTTTGACCTTTCGTCATGCGCCTTTTGCTCCTGAGTTAAGAACTTTTTGAGAATTTTCCCCTTCTTTCATAGGGGCACGCTTATGTCGCTATGATTTCTTCCAGGAGTTCTCCCCTTTCTTTTTTATAAGAAGCTTGATCTCGCCTTAAGCTCCTCCCATTTCTTGGAATTGGAAAAATGCCCCAGTCCTTTCGCATGTTGATGCTAAGGGTTCATATGAGAAACTCTCTTTGTTGATGGAGTCGTGAGTGAATAATATCTGAATCGCCATTGTGATGATGATGGACCATGCTGATGGCGCTAATTGGTGCATTTTCCATTTTAGGATGATTGATAAATGCCCCAATGTTGAGTTGTCGCTGCTTTCGAGATTGCCCCCAATCTTGTTGTAAGGGATCCAATATCCGGTTGTCGCCAATTTTGAATTTGCCCCAGCCTCGCTTGTTGTCTGGGATAGTTGCTTTGATAGATGAGCTGATAAGACGCCGAGATCGCAAGAGGCCTTTACATCCGTATCATCTGGTGAAGCAGTAGTGGATGTGGGCTTTGATGTTGTGACTCTTTCCGGTAAAGATGTCGCTTTGTTAGAGAGAGATGATGCTCTAACTCATAGGGATATCGTTGTTCACGAAGCGGGATGACGTTATATCCACCAGAGATATCGCATGTTAGCGGTGGATCTATTGGCTCGTGTAGAAACCCTTGGGTAGGAGATCACAGTGTTACCTCCTTCTTCTGAGAGGGAATCCATGTTGGACTTGATAGCTCGCATATACCCTAATTTGTAGATGGGCTTGTATTTTTCTGCACAGACTAGCTTAGCCATTTTGTCATGTAGAATACACATTGTATATATCAAACAACATTATATATAGCAGGGAAATATATGTTGATTCACTTCCCTTTTAGTTATGCCTTGCTACTTGCTTGATATTCGCTTATTTCTCCAAGACTTTGTGATCTGAATGTATTCTGAACTCCTCCTTGGTGGATGGACAGTGAGATGTCTCAGGATTTTCAGAATGGATCGTCGATCTTTGTGTATACCCTACCATCTTTGGTGTCTTGGGACTGTTTCTGGATGTGGTTATGGATAGGAGTGGGTTTGTTTTTTCTTTTTCTGTGGTGAGACCGGACCATATAACATGGCTGCCTACGTACTCCCATGTATTGGGGAGATCAGGTCGACGTAGTTCACCCCAGGTATAAGGCGAATTGCAGATGAAAAGTTTAATCCCATGTACAGGATAAATTGAAGGTGTGAAAGGTTTGATCCCTGGTGGGATAACTGAAGTTGTAGGAAATAATGTGAAACCAGGCTGCTAGTTTGAAAAGTGTGTTTTTCCCTGAGGGGCAGATGGGTAAAAAGGAAAAGCTGTATGTAGTGAGGGTTAAAGAACCTGAAATGACAGGTGATCTGATGATCCAAAACCAGGATGTTTGCTTGATGGTAACCTCAAACATAGTACCATTTCACGGTATCCGAATTGATTAGTTGCGAAAATTCATCGCCGTCCATTTCCTGTAATCCGAAAGCGCCTCCTGTCAATACCTCCTTGACAATAAACGGGCCTTCCCAGTTTGGAGCGAATTTTCCTTTAGACTTATCTTGGTTGTCAATAATCTTCTTCAAAACCAAGTTGTGTTATTTGAACTGCCGTAGTCGGACTTTTCTGTTGTAGGATCTTCTTTACAAGTAGAGGGCCTCTCATGTCTGGGCCACATACTAGCCCATGGATTTCATCCATGAGCCTTTAAGCTTGGTCCTCGTCCAGACATCTGAGGAGACCTCGTCTTGCATCTCTTTTGTAGAGTGCATCTCTGTTCAGGTAGAATTTCATAGCAAGTCGATGGATCCGCCTTCTTTCAGTCGGGCTTGCCTTAGCGGGTGTAGATCTATCTTGTGAGTGCTCATTGATATGCTGATATCAAGGATGCTGGATGGGAGGTAGTGATGAGTAGGTTTTTAAACCATGAATTGTGTTCAGTTGGTCTGTTTTTGTGTTTGTTTTTATACATTTTTTATGTTACTATTGATGGGTTTTTCGTTTAATGTAGGAAAAGCAGAGGCATCTTGCTTTTGGAAGCATTTGAGATTGTGTGATCAGTTAATGAAGCTGATGATGGTGTGTATTTGTCATTGTGGAGTAGAGCGCTGAGTCTCATACTGAATTGGGCTAACTATCGTTGTTATGGCGCCGATCATTTATTGGTCAAGCACTGATCGGTACTGGGTCTATTACGCCCATCGCATGCATGTATACCGATCTTGTCATGAAGGCCACTATGGCGCCGATCGCTATTTGGTGATGAATTAGTTTTAAAGAGGACTTAGATGGCAAAAGAGTTGGAGAGAATTAGAATTGTTTTAAGTTGATTTGGATAGGAAGTGGAGGCAAGCTAGGGGAGTATCTAGACAAGAGATGGTCTACAAGTAAAAGGAAGAGGGAATCGGGGATATACACAACTTTGCAAAAGAACGACATTGGAGATCAAGCTTGAGGTCTAGAGAAGAAGGAATAACTTCACTAAAATTGCGGAATTGAATTGAGGAGAGAAGGGTGGTGTTTTATTATTCTTCCTTAATTTTTATTATCTGTAATTGGGATGATGTCTCCTTTTATTTATTCAGTAACTAATTTATTTATTATGAATTAATTATTTTTTTAGGTGATTGATGGATCTTTGAGTGGAACAATGGTTTATTAGCTTTAATTCTCAGTTTAATAAAATATTCAATGGTTTATCTATATTGATTTGAGCTTGAATTTGTGAATTTCTTGATCAACGATTCTTTGTGGATTTGAATAGATTTGAGAGAAGATGTTTAAATCTAGACTTAATTGATATAGCATGTGTTCATGAATTTGTGAATAGCAGAATTGTGATGAATTTTAAGGTAGAGATACGCTTAACATCGCATGTAATCGTTAGAGAACTTAATCTTAAACTTCTTTTGATTTAATTTGCATAGAGATATTGTGAGTTAATTGATTGAAGTGTTTGGCTTAATTCTATCTTAATTGTGGATTTGAGTTAATTTGGTATTGGTGCATTGAGAGGTGGTTAATGCTACAATCATGTTCTTGATTAATAAACTAGAATATTGAATTGAACTGAGATAAAAGTGAATTAATCTGAGTAAAGCTTAGAGTGAAATCATGAGCCTAATTCTCCAAGTATTGTTTGAAAATTGAGTTTTATCTTTGTGGGTTATTAGTGATAGTTAGAGTATTAGTTGTTAAGATTTTCTCCTCATTTATTCAAGTTAGTTTAATAAAATTCAGATTAGTTAAAAATTGATAGTTGTAAGCTTGAGTTCTTGTTAATTGTCTCTGTGGGAACGATACTCAACTTATCACTTTATTACTTGTTGACTAGGTATACTTGCGTGTTGCGCGTAATTAGATTTTACCCAACAAGTTTTTGGCGCCGTTGTCGGGGAATTAGTTTAATATTTTTTACTAATATTAATTTCAATCAAATTAGTCTTAATTTAAACATTTTTATTTTTATTTTTAATTCTCTTCCTATATTTCTCTCTTTTCAGGTACCATGGATGACTTTGCGTATCAAAGGCCATATTCGAGTATGACTTAACCAAGGGGAAGGGGATTGATGGACTCAATGTATTTTACGCATTATCAAAGACAACTTGAGACACTTTCGAGAAGGTTGGACGTTGTTCGTTTTCAACATAATCGAAGGATAGCGATTACTTGCAATTATTCAGGTTGGCAATCACCGAGTAATCAATGCACCAATGCCTTTGGTCGGATGACAAGATGGTGGTAACTACTCAACAACTATTCTTATCCGAAAGTTATCATCAAGTTTGGGGGTATCACCCGGATTCGTCATGGAGCTATACTTATGAAGACCAATACTACGCTCCAAATCCAACATATCCATCAAATTTCTCAAATCCACCTCCAATCCAACAAGAAGACAATTGATTTCAAGGAATTCATGTTAAGGATTATAGAAGAAAAAGAAGAGATGATAATGAGTCAGGAGTTATCAACCCAAAATTTTAATAATCGAATGGAACAACTCGTCACTACCTCAACCAATGGTCCTCAATACATGGCTTCCAGATGAAAATGTAAAATTGAAGGCTGGGGGAATTATTGTCCAAGTTCATAGTAGCTGAGGAGAAGATGAGTAATCAAGAGAGGTCAAGTCAAAATCTTGCGGATCGGATAGAGCAAATGACCAACGCCGTAAACAACCTTCCTCCAAACACTTGGCTTTATGACATGGATTCTAAAATTGATGGAGAACCCGAACCGAATCTACAACTGGATGAGCCACAAGATATAGGAAGTGTGGAGACAATTGGGGATAATGAAATAGAGGTCCACAAAGATCTAAATGGGTCTCCACCAAAGATCAAAGAGTGATCGATTTGTAAAATCATGCCCACTTGGTAGTCATATGTCGTCAACGAAGCTCTTGATGACAAAAGAGCGAGTACAATTTTGAATCCATGGTGGGACGAGAAAGAGAGGATAGATGGAGAGCCCATTGTGTGTGACAAGCTTCCATGTCCCAAAGTGATCACATACACAATGAAAAAAACACCTAGCTGGGGGACGTTCTTGATTGAGGTCATACCAAATCAGAGCATGCTAGGTGACTTTAAAGCAATGGCTATCACAATTGGGAACCTACCAAAAGCTACATTATTTCCAATGGATGGAGGGTTCCTCAATTATCGAAGAGGAATTGGATAGCGTTGACTAGACAAAGTCTGGCTGAAAGACTATAAATCAAGCGCTTATTGGGAGGCAACCCAAGTTTAATTTTTATTTTTAGTTTTTCTTTTTAGGTTTCATATTAGTTGATAGAATTTTTTTATTTTTTTTTAGGATTTAATAAGCTTGCTTCTATCATATTCACAGGTTAGTCAAGTCCAACTCAAGTTTGATGCCCGATTCATTCCAATGTGCTTAACCTATTCTTCAAACTTCGCAGACAAGGAGATAAATTGCTATATGTCGTGGAAGTCCTCTCTTTAATTTTTTCCTATCTTAGCCATCGAGGACAATGTCCTGCATTTTAAGTTTGGGGGTATTTATCATGTTTAGTATTTACTTGGGCAATGTTTTGATGGAATTTGATTTTGGTCAATGATAAGTGGGTGGTTGATATTGTTAACTCTTGGAGAATTGATGAGCATGCTTAGTCTATATTTTAACTCATTAGTTGGTTTTCACATTACTTGCGAATGTTTTGAAAAATTTTACACATATCCATTTGTTTAGCCAGTTGGGATTGAAATTTTTTTGGCTAAATGCTTATGAAAGATACCATTGCAACTTGAGATATCTTATTTGAGCATCATTCGAAGTGAAAATTAGGCACTCACATAAGTTTGGGGGAAATCTTGGGGTATTTATGAAAAAAAAATTATTGGAACCTTCCCGAGTTGAATAATTGAATCTTGTGGTGGGTCGAGATGGAGCGTAAAACACACTCCTCATAAACACAGGCACGAGATGGAGCGTAAAACGCACTCATTCGATGAAAAGTGGAAAGTGAGATGGAGCGTAAAATGCACTCACTAAATAGAAAAAAGAAAATATGTATGTTTGAAATACTTGGGAAGGGTTCTTACGTGCTTAAAAGTTTAAATATCCAGTTGATCCTCAAGAAAAATTTGTGTTATGTCTATATTAGCGATGATTGATGTGATAAGAAGTTTTGAAAATCATTTTTGAAAATCTTTTATGAGTATTGGTTGATTTAATCTAAATCATGACTGGATTGAACACTTGGATGCACACACACACTTAAAGGATCAAGAGTAAATGTGAATATAATGACAGTTGTTTAAATTTTAGACATGACATTGTTTTGAAATTTTCTACGGGTTATTATCTATAACCTTTGAGGCCATTGATCGAATTCATATTGATTCATTGTTTGGGTGGATCATTGTTAGAGGATGAATCTGTCTAATTCGTGTTTTTGCTTGAGGACAAGCAAATGTTTAAGTTTGGGGGTATTTGATAAGTAGGTTTTATACCTACTTATCCGGTATCTGTTACTTGAATTAGTTGCTTATATTCATGTTCTTAGTTACTTTTCATACATTTTATGTTATTTTGTAGGTTATGAAATGACATTGGCATGAAGAAGCAAGGATAAGCAATTCGGATATCTTTTGGACTAAAATACGCAAGCAAATGCAAGAAGGGAATATTGAAGGACTTTTGACACCAAGTTGGATGCATGTTCTTAGCTTGGAACTTAGATGTTATGGTAGCTCTACTTCTTAGCTTTCCGGAACATCTTGATTCATTCCAATCGGAGTTCGGATACGAGAGTTATGGCATTTTTATCAACGAAGATCAAAGCTAAGAGTTGTCATGTTTGTCATTTACATAGCATCTACTTCAAGACTGATTTTCGCCTTGATCCAATCTGAATCTGTTAAATCTCAAAGAATTAAAGTTGTAGATCTTGTCGTTATCTTCGATTTGATAGGTGGCAGGTCCCGTAACTCCAAGCGGATCAAAAGTTATACCTGTTTTACCAAAGGACGTTGCAGCAAAAATAGAGTGGCGCTGACTGCGCTACGCCTAGCGCGGACTATGGCAGACACCGTAACTCATCACGCTATAGCGCTTGGATCGCGCTGAGAATGGCCTAGGGACAATACTGATCGCGCTTAAGCGGCGAGAATTGAGTGAAATTGGGTTATTTGATGTTCAAATTGATCTAGAATAGGATTCTTAGTTGCCTAACTTGCTAGGATGTCCATTAGAACTCAAAATACTTGAGTTTTACTTGGATTGGGAGGCTAATTCTAAGAATCCATAAAATCCCTCTTGGGATAGATTTCTAATAACTAATTCTTTACTTTCTTTCTTAGATTAGGAACCCTAGATTAGATTAGAATTGAAGATTGAAGCTATTGATTATCATTGGAGAATCAGATTGGAAGCAAGAGAATGCAGATTTGTTTATCTCAATTCTAATTTCTTTTCTTATTTATTTGTATCTTTTTAATTCTTAATCAATTATGGATGATGGATTCTAGTTTATTTATGAATTAAACTCTCTTTTGAGATTACTATGGATCTTATTGTGTAGTTTACTTTGATATGCTTCTTTGTTAGTCTTATTAGCTATATTTGGATTGTCTATTATGATTTGTAATGAATTGCTTAATTGCCTAGCTAACAATTACCGTGATAATCTATATGAACTCGAGAGATAAAGTATAGATTTAGATCTCGATCATGATAGCATGTGTTTGTGATTTCGCATAGATGAAATTCATGATTTGTGTTTACGATAGAGATATGCCTTTACGCCTATATATGTAGTCTAATAAGAACTTGAACTTAAACCCTTTTAATTGTAATTCACATAGAGATATAGTGGGTTAGTTAGTTAGGGTGTTCAAATGATTCTATCATCCGTGGATTTGATTTGATATGAGTATGGTGCATTGAGATGGCCATATTTCACTTTCGTGTTCTTGATTAACAATTCAAAGATAAATAATTTGGCTTAACAGAAGTGTGTTGATTTAAATGTAACAATAAGTGAAATTGTAATCTCAAGTCTTCAATATCTTGTTTCATTCTTCTAGGATAGTTAGTAATAGTTTATTTAATTATTTTAATTTAAATTATTAAATCATTTGTTTAAATAAGATTAAATTGGTGTTGAGTTAGTACTTGGTGATTTTTATTAAATAATTCTCTATGGGAACGATACTCAACTTATCACTTTATTACTTGTTGACCACGATACTTGCGTGTTGTGCGAATTAGATTTTACCCAACAAGTTTTTTGGCGCCGAATTGCTGGGGACATATTAGCCTAAATCTTAATTTATTACAATATCGCTTAAATTAATTCAGCTTTTACTTAAACAATTTTTTTTATTTTGTTTGTTATCTTATTTCAGGTGATTGAAGCAGTTTATGCAAACTCGGTCCAAAAATCCTAACCTGCTTCCTTTTGAGGACGACATCGAGAAAAGATTTCAAAGATTGAGTAAGTGGATTAAGGAAACAAGACAGGAATTTGAGACATGAAAAAAAGAAGAGGAAATGGCGTCAAGATCATAAAGCACTAAGGGACTTTCGCCACACCAAAGGTGATCGAATCTGTAGCCAAGCATCACGAGGCCCTTAATAGTCGCAAATACGTTTGAAATTAAGCCGGAACAATTCAAGTGATTCGAATCTTGGTTCAGTTTGGGGGCTTCTGCGAATGATGATCCAAACGAGCATCCGGTCGGGCTTTTCTTGAGATATGCAACACTTTTCAGATAATGGAGTGTTTGATGATGCAAGACGACTTCGTTTGTTCCCATTCACCTTACGGACAAGGCGTAAGAGTTGGCTACACTCCTACCATCCGGGATCTATAACTTCACGTGGGAAGACCTAGCTCGAGAAATTCTCGCCAAATTTTTCCCACCGCAAAAAGCGGCAAAAATGAGGAACGAGATAACGATGTTTGAACAAAGAACACGGGAGTCATCAGATGAGGCATGAGAACGATATAAAGAATTACTTCAAAAATGTCCACATCATGGTTTGCCGAAATGGTTGCAATTGAACACATTTTATAATGGATTGAATGGAAACATCAGAACGAGCATTGATGCAGCTTCAGGTGGAGCATATATGGCAAAGAGTTATGAGGAAGCGTATGAGTTGATAGAGACTATGGCAGCTAACAATTACCAGTGGCCCACTACGAGAATGAATCAAGCAAAGGTCGCAGGAGTGTTAGAAGTTGATGGAATGACGGCAATACAAGCATAAATTTTAGCACTCTCAAAGAAAATTGATTTTATAGCGGGGGTACAATTGCAACAAGCACAACAGATACAACAAGTGGCAAGTATTTGTGAGTTGTGCGGAGAAATTCTCTACTGACCAATGTGCAATTAATCCAAATTTCTGCAATTTGTGGGTAGCTACAATAGAATTCGCAAAACACCTATCGTAATACGCACAACCAAAGGAATAGAAACCATCCAAATCTATCGTGGAGTAATAACCAAAGAACAACAAGCTCTAAGGCCATCTTATCCCCAGATTTCGTATACATCAACAACCAACCCAATACCAAGAAAGGAAATCAGATCCGGAGGAGTTGGTGACAAAGTACATAACCAACAATGAAGCAGCCATGAAAAATCAAGCAATGGCTATGAAAGCACAAGAAATAGCCATGAAATCACAAGAAACTGCAATCAAGAATATGGAGAATCAAATATGACAAATTGCACTAGCATTGAATAATAGACCATAAGGAACACTACCCGGTGATACCGAAAAAGAAACCCGAAAGGTAATCACGAAAGCAATGTCAAGCTATTATGTTGAGGGTGGAAGACATCTTGAGGGCAAGAAACAAAAACAACGGGTGTAAAGGAAGTTGAGACAGACACGGAAAATGCAAGAGATTGAGATTTTAAATAAGGCGAGATAAACCAACTAAAACGAAAGCATCCTAGTGAGAGTTTAACCGCTTAGCTATCCTCCCCACCATTTCAAAGACAGACTTCAAAAAAGCGTAAAGTAGACAAACAATTCGCAAAATTTTTGGAAGTTTTTAAGAAACTTCAAATCAATATCCCGTTTGCAGAAGCCCTGGAGCAGATGCCTAGTTATGCCAAATTCATGAAAGGGATTCTATCGAGAAAGAAGAAGTTGGGAGACTATGAGGCGAGCTTTAATAGAAAGTGTAGTGCAAAGTTGTTACAAATGAAAATTGCCACAAAAGTTGAAAGACCTGTAGCTTCACCATTCCATGCATAATTGGGAATACTTGCTGTTCAACAAATGTCCGTGTGACTTGGGAGCAAGTGTGAATCTTATGTCACATTATCGGCCTACACAGAGTTGGAGTTGCTCGCACCCAAGCCTACAAACATTTCTTTTGCAATGGCGAGATAAAGTCAAGAATATATCCAAGAGGCATTGTGGAAGACATCCTAGTGAAGGTGGACAAATTCATATTCCCGCAGACTTCATCATCTTAGACTATGAGGAAGATAAAACATCCCAATCATTCTAGGAGGCCTTTTTGGCGCTCAAGGTAGGACGCTTCATCGATGTGTACAAAAGGGGAACCTGACTATGAGGGTTCAAGACCGTAAAATTAAATTCAATGTGTTTAAGGCCATGAAATTCGACGGATGGCGAAGAATGTTTTAGAATGGATCTTATTGACCACATAGTTGGCGTAAGACATGAACAAGAGCTTGAAGAGCGATCCATTGGTGACAACATTATTGGGAGGTGAAGGACTTGACGATCCGGAAATTGGAGAATATTTGCAAGTATTGGACTCTCTGCCACGAGAAAGCAGATTTAAAGCACCATTCGAAACATTGCACATGGAAGAGCGGACAACGACAAGAATGAAATCGTCATTGGAGGAACCACCAATTCTTGAGTTGAAACCACTCCCTAAACACCTCAGGTATGCGTATTTAGGCTACCAAATTCTTTACTTGTTATTATTTTACAAGACTAAATGAATTGCAGGAAGAAAAAGTCATGCTCATGAAAAGCTTCAAGAACATAAATCGGCGATAGGATGGACAATAGCGGACATCAAAGGAATCACCCATCCTTTTTTTGCATGCACAAAATTTTGATTTTGAGGATGATGCTAAACCCCATCGTGGAACAACAGAGAGACTCAATCCGATTATGAAAGAAGTAGTCAAGAAGGAAATTCAAGTGGTTAGACGTAGGTATCATCTACCCAATTTCGGATAGCAAGTGGGTTAGCCCAAAGGCAATGTCTGCCGAAAAAAGGAGGTATGATGTGGTTCAAAACAAAAACAATGAGTGATTCCAACAAGAAAATGATCGGATGGATGGAGAGTTTGCATGGACTACGAAAATTGAATAAAGCAACTCGCAAGGATCATTTCCATTTGCCCTTCATCGATCAAATGCTAGATGATGCGTGGTCATGCATACTATTGTTTATTGGATGGATACTCGTGGTATAATCAAATTGTCATCGCCCGGAGGATCAAGAAAAGACAACATTTATATGTCCAGACGCAGACGTTCGCATTCGTGAGAGAATGTCATTCGGACTGTGTAATGCACCTGCCACTTTCCAACGGTGCATGATGGCCATCTTCTCAGATATGGTGGAAAAGAATGTGGAAGTCTTCATGGACGATTTCTGTCTATGGGGATAATTTTAACGCATTCTTGGAAAATCTAGTAATGGTCTTACAGAGATGCACTGACACAAATCTGGTACTTAATTGGGAGAAATGCCACTTTATGGTGGAAGAAGGCATAATTTTGGGACACAAAGTCTCGATGCAAGGATTGGAGGTCGATAAAGCCAAGCTGGAAACAATTGAGAAATTGCCTCCGCCAAGTTCAATCAAGGGTATTAGAAGCTTTCTAGGACACGCAGGGTTCTATAGGAGGTTCATTCAGGATTTTTCAAAAATAGCAAAACCATTGTGTAGCCTCCTAGAGAAGGATTCAGTATTCAAGTTCGATGAGGAGTGTAAGTTGGCCTTCGAGTTGTTGAAGAAAAAGCTAACTACAGCCCCCGTTATCGTCGCTCCGGATTGGAGCATGTCGTTTGAATTAATGTGTGATGCAAGTGATTATTTAATCTAATGGTTGAGCCAACGCCAAACAAGATATTCCATGCTATTTACTATACAAGTAAAACACTCACAGAGACTCAATTGAACTACACAACAACGGAAAAAGAATTACTTGTAGTGGTGTACGCGTTTGATAAATTTCGGGCCTACTTGATCAGAACAAGGGTAATTGTTTATACGGATCATGCGGCCATTCGGTATTTGATAGCAAAGAAAGACGTAAAACCACGTCTTATCCGATAGATCCTCCTCCTACAAGAATTTGACTTAGAGATCAAGGACAGAAAGGGGACAGAGAACCAAGTTGCTGATCATCTGTCAAGGCTGGAAAATTTTGACAAAGAGAAAGAGGATAAGTGTGTCATCAACGAAACCTTCCCAGATGAGAAATTATTTGGGATTCAACAGAAGTACCATGGTATGCAAACTTTGTCAATTATCTCACAAGAATATACTACCTCCCCGATCTCATACACGGCCAGTAAAAAGAAGTTTCGCACGATGTCAAATGGTATATGTGGGACGACCAGATTGTTCAAAAAAGCAGCCGACAAGATGATCCAAGATGTGTGCCTTACAGGAAAGAAGAAGAACATCTTGCATTTAATGTCACTCATCCTGCATATGGCGGGCATTATGGTAGTACAAGAATGACAGAAGAAGGTGCTTCAATCGTGGTTTTATTACAACCTGTTTAAAGACGCTCACCAATTTGTCAAAACATGTGATCATTGTCAAAGAGTGGGTAACATATCAAAAGAAATGAGATGTCGTTATAAGTAATATTAGAGGTTGAAATCTTCGACGATGGGGCATTGACTTCATGGGACCATTCCCTCGCTCTCAAAGAATCAATATATTTTACTTCATGGTGGACTACGTCTCAAAATGGGTAGAAGCCGCAACACTACCATCGAACGATGCCAAAGTGGTCCTAAGATTTTTATAGAAAAATATCTTTACAAGGTTTGGAACACCGAGGGCCATAATAAGTGATGAGGGAAGTCATTTTTGCAACAAAGCATTTACAGCCCTGTTGGCAAAATATGGGGTCAACCACAAAATAGCGACGGCTTATCATCCCCAAACCAATGGACAAGCAGAGGTGTCAAATAGGGAGGTCAAGAAAATATTGGAGAAAGTAGTTAACCCAAATCGTAAGGATTGGTCGCTTCGATTAGATGATGCACTTTGGGCATACCGGACCGCATACAAGACTCCATTGGCATGTCACCTTACCAGTTGTTGTATGGAAAGGCATGTCATCTTCCGGTTGAGATACAACACAAGGCGTACTGGGCTATTCAAAAATTGAACTTCGATCAAGTAGTAGTGGGGGAAAAGAGATTACTACAGCTAAATGAGCTTGACGAATTCATATTACAAGCTTACGAGAATGTACAATTATATAAGGAAATGGTAAAAAAATGGCACGATCAGAAAATCAATCACCGAACGTTCATGCTAGGGCAAGTTGTGCTGTTGTTCAAGTCAAAACTAAGGTTGTTCCCAAAGAAACTTAAATCACGGTGGTTAAGACCATTCACCATAAAAACGATTTTCCCACATGGTGCCGTGGAGCTGTATAGTAGAAACCTATTAGAAACCTTCAAGGTCAACGGTCAAAGATTGAAGCATTACTGGGGCGAGGATGAAAATGTGGACACCATCAACATTACCCTCACGCATACGCATAATAAAAACATAAGGGACCTGCTTTGCTATCTACATTAAACCAAGCGCTACTTGGGAGGCAAACCCAAGCTCTAAACTCCATCTTTTATTTACTTTTAAATTTTTAGTTATAGCTTAGTCAAGAGAATATACTTGAGAGTAACAAAAATCTCTATAATTGCAGGAACCCCCCAAGTGTACTCAGGCAATAACATTAAAGAGTGCGAAGAATAAAAGTCCTTGGCACGATCATGCCAGATCGGCTTATAATGATCAAGGCTTACCCAAGCAGCTTTCTCAGATTAATCTGGTACCGACAAATACCACAAAGAGAGCTGCATCACGCTAAGACGTTGAAACCTCCTCATATGACAATACTACAAAAGAAGACCGATCGAGCCAACATATCGTGATACTAATACCGATCATACCGATCAAGCGCTTATAGATCAAGAATTATTAGACCATCGTAGTAGGTACTACACGATTACGCCTGAATCTATACCGACTGCTACCGCATGGAAATTCAAAGAACTAAAGAGGCATGATTGAATTGAATAACTCCACCTCTCCACCTCTCTATTTCATCAATACCACTTCTCCACTTCTCCTAATTCTATTGCACTTCCT
This sequence comes from Panax ginseng, assembly GCA_020205605.1. Taxonomy (NCBI): domain Eukaryota; kingdom Viridiplantae; phylum Streptophyta; class Magnoliopsida; order Apiales; family Araliaceae; genus Panax; species Panax ginseng. Next base: position 2,650,025 of record CM035147.1, read on the forward strand.
CTTCCCCATAACTCCACATTAATTTATCTTTACACTCCTTCTCCTTTCCAAATTCCAAAACCACTAACCCTTTCAAGTCCCAACTCCCACCCACGTTAGTTTACTATTGTTTATATATGAAGTTCCTTCATTCTAAACATCTTGACACTACAACACTCAAGAATCACAACCCAATCCTAAATCTAACACTAGCCTTGCACAAAGTGATACAAATTGGGACTTCTCTTCAAATAGGTAAACCCAACTTATAAAAGGTGTGATAATTCTCGTCATCCCTCACAAAATTTCTTGTTGTGACATCCAATATTGAGTGGTAAAGCTGAGAATTGTGAAATCAAGAAGAAGGTGCAGAATTTTGAGTTATTTGGGTAGCAAAGCTTCATCAACAAAACAAGTTTGGGGGAATCACACACTGGCCCACCACCCGCTTGAGAAAAAATATGTAACTGCATTCTTGAGTCAACAAATTGGAAGCAACATGTCGTCGCACAAAAGACAAAGGGCATCAACCTCTTCGACTCGCCCAACATATGACCATACAAAATTTGTGAGCGAGAGGGCCGCAGAGAGATTCCACACATCAATTGGCAAGAAAAATTTGGTTCTAGAAAGAGGATTAAAACCAAATACGAATTTGGATGGTGATATGGCGTTGCAAATTGTAGAACGCAATTGGTTTCAACTAGTAGAGCAACCACTTCCAGCGGCAATCAACATAGTTAAGGAGTTTTACGCGAATGCAACTGAACATGTCAATCATGTTGTCATGGTTCGGGGAAAACCGGTAGCGTTTCATGCTGAAGCTATCAATGAATATTTTGGGTTGGAAACACCACAAGAAGACCGGTAAGACGATGGATTGCCCGAGCTAGTTGAGTTGATTTCCCGATTATGTAAACCAGGAACAAAATGGACGATTAAAGCTGGAACGAACGAAAAGATAAGTTTTCCTCAAGCAGCACTGAGTCGATATGAAAAGGCATGGCATGCATTTATTTGTGCTAGATTAATGCCCACGAGCCATCTAACTGAGGTTACTAAAGCACGGGCCCGATTATTGTATGGAATCGTTCACCACCACTATCTTGTGAATAATTCAATTGCTTTTATAATGTTGATGTGGGGAATGTATTCAAGAATCCATCGATGAAAGCACTACGGGGAGTACCACTGGTGGGCTATTACATGGGTTTCTAATTATCGATTTACGCTTAGAAAAGGTCAAAAAGTGCAATGGCAACCTAATGAACCAATTCAACAACCATTGTCCATAATTGACCATGCAACTATTCAAAGGTATATAGCTTGGGATGGAGCACAGTCCCACCCGTGTGGTGTGGGTTACATTATGATCCGCCAACCATCATCCTCGGCTAGTGAAGAACCGGCGCAAGAAGAACCAGTTTGTGAGGAACCCGCTCGCGAGGAACAAGCACGGGTCCCAAGGAATCAATTCTTGTGGTTGGCTGAGAGGCAAAATTTAATGCATCAGTACAATGCAAACGCATTCAACACGCTTGCTGAGGCATTTGCTCGTTGTAATCCAAATGCTCAGCCACTCGTTATGCCTACTCCTCCTATCCTACCAACATATCCTTCTTCGGACGATGACGCGCAGTAATGCGGTTTCAGGGAAGTCCTCAAATTTTCTGTTTTTGAGCATATATAAAGTAATGAGGGCATTCCTTAATTTAAGTTTGGGGGATTTATTTTATTTGTTTTATTTGCATTTGCATGATAGTTTATAGTTTTCATTTGCATAGTAGTTTTAAATTAGTTTTTATAAAAAAATAAAAAAATAAAATAAAATAAAATAAAATATAAAAAAATTTATTTGCACGAATCTAGTGGATAGTTGGGATATGTTGCTGTTTTTCAGGGCCAATGATGAGGTTGGAATTTGGTGAAATTGTGCGATACTTAGTAAGGGAACTTTGAAATAATTTTGTGTTATAAGTTGAATCTTTCTACTGTTTGAAACTATTATAAAAGGATTGCACGAACATACCAACTGGTAGATTGATTGCGTTAAATTGATTCATAATAAAGCTCTAAAAGGAATCACTAGTTTAAATATAAGAATGATAGAATAAGTAGTGATGACTAGTGTTAGACAAGAACTTAAGTTTGGGGGAATATGTGGGGTATATAAGCCTGTTTATCTATAAAAAAAAGAAAAAAAAAAGAAAAAAAAATATAAAATATCGTGGCTAGTTTTGTTTCGGGGCCTTTGTTATTTGAGGAAGTACGCCTGAAGGGGTATCTTAAAACCTAGCGCCTTAAGGTTTTATATGGTCTGGGAGTCGTTGGTCGAAAGCTCGCTAAGGGGTATCACTATTAGCCTAATGGAATGAGACATTGCACAGTCATGGTTAAAAAGTAAAAAAAAAAAAACGGGAAATAAGAGCAAAATGCCCCCGTGAATGTTAAGTGAGGTATAAATACCCCAAGTTGACCCTTTATGATGGTTTGTGTCTAGCTTTGGTTGGATCGAGCTTATTGTTGGATTTCTTATATTTATTCTGTTTAAGCCTTAGAAGATGTGTGTTATGTTTTAAATTTGATAGTATGTCAATTTATGTTGTTGGTACACACACACACACTATAGTAGTGATATCAATTTGAGATTCAATGGTTGGCTAGAAATTGTGGATTGGTTTCGTTATGAGGTATTCCTAAATTTACATGATTTCTCTGAGGCCTTGTCAGTGATTTGGTATTACTAATTTGATATTGGATTCAACATTTTAAGATTATTTGCATTGCATTGCATGACATTGTGTTTGCTTGAGGACAAGCAACGTTTAAGTTTGGGGAATTTTGATGAGTAGGTTTTTAAACCATGAATTGTGTTCAGTTGGTCTGTTTTTGTGTTTGTTTTTATGCATTTTTTATGTTACTGTTGAAGGGTTTTTCGTTTAATGTAGGAAAAGCAGAGGCATCTTGTATTTGGAAGCATTTGAGATTGTGTGATTAGTTAATGAAGTTTAGATGGTGTAGTGTCATTGTCAAGTGGTAAGTTACTGTCAACAATGGGAATGGAGAGTCACTGAGGAAACCAAATTGTCCTAGCTATATTGTTATATATACCGATCATACTGGGTCGACACGACCGCACCGGGTCTATTACGTCTCATCATTGCTATGGTATATTGATCACAACCATGGAAGGCTACTATATACTGATCATGTTGGGGATGAATTGATTTTTAAAGAGGAGTTAGATGGTAGTAGTTGGAGAGAATTAGAATTGTTTTAAGTTTTTTTGGATAGGAAGTGGAGGCAAGCTAGGAGAGTATCTAGACAAGAGATGGTCTACAAGTAAAAGGAAGAGGGGAATCAGGGGATATACACAACTTTGCAAAAGAACGACATTGGAGATCAAGCTTGGAGGTCTAGAGAAGAAGGAATAACTTCACAAAAATTGAAGGAATTAAATTCAGAGAAGGGTGGTGTTTTATTATTCTTCCTTAATTTTTATTATCTGTAATTGGGATGATGTCTCCTTTTATTTATTCAGTAATTAATTTATTTATTATGAATTAATTATTTTTTTAGGCGATTGATGGATCTTTGAGTGGAACAATGGTTTATTAGCTTTAATTCTCAGTTTAATAAAATATTCAATGGTTTATCTATATTGATTTGAGCTTGAATTTATGAATTGTCTGATCAACGATTCTTTGTGGATTTGAATAGATTCGAGAGAAGATGTTTAAATCTAGACTTAATTGATATAGCATGTGTTCATGAATTTGTGAATAGCAGAATTGTGATGAATGTTAAGGTAGAGATACGCTTAACATCGCATGTAATCGTTAGAGAACTTAATCTTAAACTTCTTTTGATTTAATTTTCATAGAGATATTGTGAGTTAATTGATTGAAGTGTTTGGCTTAATTCTATCTTAATTGTGGATTTAAGTTAATTTGGTATTGGTGTACTGAGAGGTGGTTAATGCTACAATCGTGTTCTTGATTAATAAACTGGAATATTGAATTGAACTGAGATAAAAGTGAATTAATCTGAGTAAAGCTTAGAGTGAAATCATGAGCCTAATTCTCCAAGTATTGTTTAAAAATTGAGTTTTATCTTTGTGGGTTATTAGTGATAGTTAGCGTATTAGTTGTTAAGATTTTCTCCTCATTTATTCAAGTTAGTTTAATAAAATTTGGATTAGTTAAAAATTGATAGTTGTAAGCTTGAGTTCTTGCTAATTGTCTCTGTGGGAACGATACTCAACTTATCACTTTATTACTTGTTGACCACGTATACTTGCGTGTTGCGCGTAATTAGATTTTACCCAACAGGTAGCTCATCCGATACTTCTCCAATGTAATTCTAATAGGCTGGAGTCTTTTGTTGGTCAAATGTGAGGGTTGTCATGTCTTCCTTGTATGTTGATCAAGGAGGCCAAAGTTGCTAGTGTATCCGAAAAATCATTCATATTCCGAGGAATGTGGAGGAAGGATTTTTCTTCAAAACTCTGAAACCATCTGTAGAACCTGCCGATGGTAAGGCAACAACTGTAGAACCTGTTGAAGAGATTATTTCTTTTTCTTTTTTCTCTCTTTATTTTCTTTTTTCTTTTTCTTTTTTTTTCTTCTTTTTTTTAATTTTATTTCTTTCTTTCTTTTTTTTCTTTTTTTTATGCATTAGATCGTGGAAAAGAGCAATATGGCTCACTGATAGGTAGCTCCGACATTGATGAGGCTGAATGACAACTGTCTGTAGCAAAGGGATCCCCAAGGCGTGATGAATGAAATTTTCTCATGATCATCTTCAGTAACCATGATTTGATGGTACTTCATGAGCAATCGTAAAAGGAGTACATGTCGATCGAGTCAGATTGTCAATGAGTATGGGATGAATGGCACGTGAAAGCTATCTTTGAGGCAAGCTTTATTCAAATCTCTGTAATCCACACAAACTCGCACCTCCCTTCCTAGTTTTGGCACGGGGACTGTGTTGGATAGTCATTCAAGGTATGTTGACACCATGATGAAGCCGACTTGAAATTGTTTCACAATTTCTTCTTTAACTTTTAACTTCCACTCAGGTTTTAATCGCCTGAGCTTCTTCCTGAGTGGCTTAAATCCCCCTTTGATGGGAAGGCGGTGAATGACAATGTCCGTGTATAAACCGACCATGTCTTCGTGAGATCATGCAAACACATCCTAGAATAGGGTCAATAGAGTAACCATGTCATTCCTTTGGTTTGGAGTGAGGTCCGTACCAATCTGGATTTGTTTGGGGTTTTATAAGGTTCCGAGGTTTAAAAGAAGTGGTTCGATCAAGATTTGGCTTGGGTTTGTCTTCACCCCATTCTTTGATCTCCTGAGGTATCTCATAGTCCTCTTGTATTTCCATCAAGTCTGAGTGCAACTTTACATCAAAGTTACAGTCCTTGTGGAGAATAGGCACCTCATCAGCAAGTCTAGGCACATCTAACTTTAGAGTCCTGAACTAACATGCTCTCACTTAATATATGAAACTGTTCAATCAAACAAAGTGTTAGCATGTAATGACAAAAGTAACTGCTAATACTGTACAGAAAAAGTAAGCAGTTATTGTTATCTAAAGGGCAGAATGAGTCTCTGCCCGTTTTACCATTGTCGACCAATGCAAGGAGTCGCTTCCAATTGATTATGAGGACAAAGTCCGTGGATCGCAGATGATGGAGGGGTTGTCATCGTCCTCCCTATCCCGAATGATGGCCATTATGTCTGGGAAATCATCGTCTGGGGTGTATCTATTTGTATGTTCATCATGGAAAATGACGCGTATGCCTGACATCATTCTGACAATGTCTTGTTTAATTCTTCGTTCCTCTTCTTCCACTCTGGGGTCTAGAACAAAGACATCTTTCTCCTTTACCGGTATCGGCTTAGGAAATAACATAGCCATTACGCTGGCTGGCACCTTTATAGGAGGTGGTGCGGACTCAGGAGTTGTAGATGGAGACAATCGCTGTGTGGCTGAAGGAATTTGTCTGTGCTTATGATGATTCATGCGACTGGTACTAGTAGTATCCGGACCTTGGGTTCCTCCTTGTGTAGAGGATTCAGCATGTATGGGTATCCTTGGACCCTGAGTAGACTGGTGTAGTTCTTTGAGTAGAACAGCCAAATCTGTAATTTGTTTGCTTAATCCGTCAAATTCTTTTGCAAGAAACCGGATTAATGTTATCCGGCCTGGGATGACGATACATGATTGATTCAGAGGCTGTTGCCTTTTTGGACTTTGAACTGGTAGTAGGTCCAATTGGTTCCCTGCGAAAGACTTGCATAGTTTAGTCTTTAGGGAATGTGTATAATAACATGCTATGTGATGTGTCCATTTTAGGATTTTTATCCTGCAAAACGAATGTCAGCTGTTTGTAGCATGCTAAAAATATGTATGTGTACAAATTTCTTCATATTTCTCATTACATAGAGATAGATATGGAATGAAATTACAAGTGATTGTGTTTACAAGTAATTTAAAATGAGAGCATGAAGAGACTTTCCTCCGTTTTGGGTTTATCAGAGGCTGACCTATCTTAGGTTACTCTCGCGGCTTTTTGGCATGAAGGTTCCCAAATCATCGCAATCTACTTGATGGGAAGTTAATCCGGTCTTTCAACTGGAGCGAATTTGGGTGGTGCCTTTCTTGAGCCTCGGAGAATTAGTCTTCTCACGAGTCCAGTAATCAAACACCGAAGGGATAGCTTCCTGGTGGAGGGACCACACAACATACATTCACATACATCGCGTCTCACCATATGAAAAATGATGACATGTGTGAAGCACTAATATCACAAGCAGATATGGTGTGAAACACTAATATCACAAGCAGATATGGCACGAAGCACTAATATCACAAGTAGTTATGGTGCGAAGCACTAAGTGCATAAGGAAATGCATTCGCATACATTCATCAAATGTAAATGCAACATCCACACATAAGCAGAGCAATGCTTTTGAAAAGATTGTAATAGCGGCTCAAGTCCTCTTACTAGAGTCCCCAGCAGAGTCGCCACCTGTCGACGTCGGGATTTTTAGATGTCCCTTTCCGTTACTTGTTCTTTGGTGTTCTCATTTTAGGTGAGATTTGTTTGAAAAAAAAATGTGAAAAAGGTTCGACATGTATAATGTCGACGATGGATGTTAAGAGTCGCCATTGGTTTTTAAATGGTTGTACCAACACAACCAAGAAAAAAGTTTTTGCACATTGACCCGGTGTTGATGTGACAACGCTAAACTGGTCGGTGAAATTGAGATTCATTAGGGTCCAGGGGACTTGGTTACGCAGAGGGAAGGTGTTAGGCACTTCAGACATCCGTGTTGCCACGGTGACCTCCTCTTTTCAAGAAACTATTATCCATGTGTGTGTGTGGGTCAATGTGTTGTTATTTGGAAGTAAGTGTGAGGCCTCGTTCGAACCTATATATATTGTGGTTTGAATTTATGTAAAAATTCGCTTTTTAGCGAGATATAGCAATGATGTTTTATAAAAAAGGTTTTTCAAACCCTGATGCTCAATAGTAATTGAGACCTTTTACACTCCCATTTTATTAAGTGTTCGGCTTGATTGATTTTATTTGACTGATGCGAGGCATCCGTATGAAAAAATAATGTACAAAATAATGCCGACTTCCTCGTGGGTATGGAAACCATCTGAGGAAATTGAGACACCATGAATTAATTTACAAGTCGCACATAAATTGAAAATGTCCATCATGGGAACCGAATCTAGATCCATATAGGTCAATCTGTGATCACATGATTCCTAGGCAGCATGAGATACCATAATTTATATGAAAGCGAAGAAGGTATATATATAAAAGTCAAATATATATATATATATATATATATATACGCACATGATCACCAAACCACGAAGCACCTCCATGGGGGATCGAAATGTAAATAAAGCTGCTAAAAGCTATCAACCGCCACGGAGGAAACTCCAGGAGGGACAAAACGTAAATAAAGCTGTAAATACGGTCAACCGCCACGAAGAAAACTCCAGATGGGACAAAATGTAAATAAAGTTGTACAAAGCGATCAACTCGCCACTTAAGTAAAACTCCAGCAGGGACGAGACGTAAATAAAGTCAGTAAAAGTTTATCAACCACCACGAAGTAAACTCTAGGTGGGATGAAATATATATATCTATATTTATATAAAAGCTTATAAACGCATCGAATGTAAAATCTGTGCTCATCGAATGTAGTCCCACCATAGTTCATATATATATATACAAAAGCAAACAGAACGCACTGGATGTAAAATCTGTGCTCATCGAACAAAGTCCGACCTACAGTTCATATATATATATATATATATATATATATATATATATATATATATATATATATATATATACAAAAGCGAGTAAACGCCTGCATCAAGTTCAGCTCATCGAACAAAGTTCACCCACGCTAATATATATAAATATATATATATATATATATATATATATATATATATATATATTAAAGCAAATAAACGCCTGCATCAAGTCTAGGCTCATCGAACAAAGTTTGACACATAGTTAATATATATAAATGTATATATATATTAAAGCAAATAAACGCCTGCATCAAGTTCAGCTCAATCGAGGCATAACTCGATAATGTTAGTCAATATATATGTAAATATATATATATATATATATATATATATATATATATATATATATATATATACAGACCGAAATGAAACCACGGATCAAGTCCTGCAAACGCAAGCAACACGACTCTCAACGTGTAGAAGGGTGTATGCAGAGATGAAGAGAAAGACTCTAAAGTGTGTGAGAAGGCTTACAAATTGACCGCTAAAGAAGACTTCTATATCTTTAGAGGGTAAACACCTTGACTTTTATAGGTACAAAAGGGCTATATATGAGCTCATGTGTGTTTAAAAGGGGAAAGTATAATCGCATGGGGTGAGAGCAGAGAGAAAATCAAGGTGGCTTCCTCGCCTTTTTCTCTTGCAAAATGGCCACCCCAAGCCCTCTATTTATAGGGGAGTCGCAGGTCTACCGCAGCACCTAGTAAAGCAAGTGTATTGCTGTGCAAGGTTGCCTTGGCAAAGTGTGGGTCCCGCCAGTGTCAAGCACGACATTCGGACAACGCTACTGCTCAGACGATCGCTCATAACTTTCAATCCGGGAGTCTGATGGAAGCGTGCCATACAATTCTGGAAAGGTCTTTCTGAGAGCAACACAATGACATATTATTTGACCTTTTTTGATTCCAGGAAGATGGGTCCATAACCAAAATGGCATTCCCGGGTTTCTGTCAGGCAATCTGGTGAGCCGTTTTGTGTAGTTTGCGCTCCGGAGTTAAGATATCTCTCTTGTGGGACTTCTTTTGAAGTATTTTGAGTTGAAATGAGTGTATTTGATTTGAAGTGAAGTTGAGTTGGCAAAATGACCATTTTGCCCCTCCCGGGGTTATCTCCGGTTTTCGCGTAGTTGTAGCAGTCATTTCTCAGGGTTATCTTTGAGGTTGACTTGATATTGACTTTGACTGTCCTCAAGGTTATCTCTGAGGTTGGCTTGACCTCCCAGGGTTGGAAATTGGATATCCCGGGGCTATCTCTGGGGTTGGAATTGATGGTGTCATCCTCCAGGGTTATCTCTGGAGTGTGAAAAAGATGTTTTTGTCCTCTTACATAGTCAGTAACAGGAAAATGAAATTTCGAGTGTCTACAATATTCTATCAGATTTTTCCATGTTGAAGACTAATGATAATTTGTTGTATATTATCTCAGTCATAATATTCTTTACTGGGCTAGTTGAGCTCACCATTTTCCTTTTTGTTCCATTTTTCTTCTCAGGATGTGAGAATTTAGCAAGAACTAGTCGGGGTATGGAGTGATGATTCTAGAAAGTTGTTTTAGCAGTCCTCACTATTTTTGTAAAATAGTGTATCAATAATTGTAATGAGGACTCCTTTTGAGTTTGTATACTGTCTAATAGACAATATTTGTATTTAAACTCATAGTATATGTGTTGTCGTATTTTGCACGACAACTGTATTACTGAAGTTGTATTTGTTTCTATACCATGTATTTGGTGACTCAAAATGGGTGATGTATACCTATTTCAGGGGCGTCACAAGTGTAGTATTCATGTGTTAATAAGCATGTTGTTTATAGGATCCTATGATGAATAAGTGTTTACCACTTTAAAGTCAAATTGTGATTTCAACTATGACATGGTATATTATAAACTAATTTTCATGTGATGACATATGTATAAGATTATGAGACTATAAGACTAGCACTATATGCATTGATAAATTTCACTTGTGTATGATAGTAAATTAAGATATTAGGTGTACATGTTGAACTTGTATAACTAATGTGATTATACATAAATAGGATATCATAGTGCATCGACTTGATATTAAGCTTTACTTTGGTAAACTACGCTTGAGGCAAGTATCTAAACCATACTTTTATTGTGCAAGTATCCTAACTCTTGCTTTACTTTATTCAATGAATATCGTAAGCTTATCTCTTGAATGCAAGTATCTAAACTATCCTTTACATTGTGCAAGTATCTGAACTATCCTTTACATTGTATAAGTATCTAAACTATCCTTTACATTGTGCAAGTATCTGAACTATCCTTTACATTGTGCAAGTATCTGAACTATCCTTTACATTGTACAAGTATCTGAACTATCCTTTACATTGTGCAAGTATCTGAACTATCATTTACATTGTGCAAGTATCTTAACTATCCTTTACATTGTGCAAGTATCTGAACTATCCTTTACATTGTACAAGTATCTGAACTATCCTTTACATTGTGCAAATTCTCAAACTTTATTCGTTCATTGTTTATCAGTACAGTATTACGGTAAGATGCAGATATATATATTATGTTCATGGTTATACAAGTGTCCTCACTTGGATAATTATTGTACAAATGAAATAGTTGTTATGTTGTATACATCACCCATCTTGAGTCGCCAAATACATGGTACAAAATTCAAATTTAAACTTAATATATACAAGGTCTCTTCCAAGAACAAAGGAAAGGAAAGGTAATAATACTTATGTAAAACATAAATCGAGAGAGTTTATTAATAATGAAATTTTTTATTGTGCCTTCTAGGATTTCAAATAGATTCAATAGTATACATCACAAATGGAGTCCTCATTACATTTATTATCACACTATTTAATAAAAATAATGAGGACTACTAATGCTATCAATATACACACTCAATGGAGTCACTCCGCTCACCCGACTAGTCCCCGAATCGTATATTCTCATTTCAAGAGAACAATGAAAGCAAAAGGGTGAGCTCAACTAGCCCAAAGAAGAAATATTATGACTAAGATAATGCGTAATAAATTATCCTTAGCCTTCAAAAAGATAACAACCGATAGAATACAATAGATAACAAGTTTTAGATCAACAATCGCAAATGAATAAGCAATCCATTTAAGAGTCAAAAGAGAGCATAAAATCTACTATCTTCTATGATTTAAAAGTTTTTCATCAACTTTATCACCGAGACTCAACTTAATAAATAAAAATCCAATCATCCATCGCACCACTACCAAGGATATTCATGTAATCATCAATGGTCATGATTATACCGAATAATCTCTCGTCATAATCATACCAACAATCCGCCCATCAATGAACCATGTGCCAATGAGGACTTTTACCACATCATTCGTTACATTACTGGCCATGATTATACCGAATAATCCTCGGTCATAATCATACCAAGTCCATCTATGCACGTAAGCCAAAGATGACTTTCATCACAATATAAGCATGAGGATGATGACAATGACATAACAATTCAATAAAACAAGTTCAAGGATAAATTTTAAAGATTTATAATTTAATTTATCCGTAATTCAATAACGCTCAAATTGTCAACATGATATCGCTTTCAGGAGTAAAATTCAAGAATAATATTCATGTACCAAAAATAATTTGGATGTAAAAGAAATATATTTTTCTGTAAATAAGACCCCGTGAATAGTACGTGTGAATAGTACTTCGAGAATAATACTCTGAATGAATAGTATCCAAAATATGAAAAGTACCCCAAATAACCGAGTGAATAATATTTAGGTGAATAGTAATCAGAATAAGAATCGTGAATAGTACTCGCATGAAAAGTGCCCTAATACCCGAAAGTGAATAATATTTGAGTGAATAGTAATCAGTGAATAGTAACTCATGAATAGTATTTCATCATGAAAAGATCAATAATTATCAACAAAGCTCGTAATAATATTTCCATGAAAAGATATCGGATGAAGCGCAAATATCAAGGATATCTACTAATTTCATGGAGTATGGAAGCCAAAACTTCAACAAAATGAGTATAGAATTCAAAAAAATCAAAAGAAAATAATATTACTTTATATACAGAGTAAGTATGGAAGAAAATATTATTTCGCTTAATATTAAACAAAAATAACATCCTTGAACGTAAATAATATTCCAACTAATATTTAATCTAAGATAATATTCCTACTAATATTGAATCTAAGATAATATCCTTTATGAATATTGAACTAAATAATATTCATATAATAATAATAAAAAATAATATCTCTTCGTAATATGAAATAAATAATACCTTTACCTCGTAAGAAGATCGGATATCGGATAAAGGAAGTAGCATTTCTTCTTCTTTTCTTTCTCTCTATAGCTTCTATCTCTATAATTGCTCTTGTGAGACTTAGTGAATTGGTGAGAATGAAGGAAGAATGAGCTTCTATTTATAGGAAAATATAGTTTCGATAATTGCACGCTTTGGGGCTCAAAATATTACAAAGATAATACCTTCCTCTTTTTTCTTCATTTTTAATTTAGTCCCGCAAGTATTATCAAACTTGCACCACCTCCCCTAATAGTAAATCATGTGAATTAATAGTTCATTCATGTGACTCAATAGTATAATCATGTGAAAAAACTAATTACAAAGATAGTACCTTCATCTATACCTCCATTTTTAATTTAGTCATGCAAGTATTATCAATCTTGCACCAATTCCCCTAATAGTAAATCATGTGAATCAATAGTACACACATGTGAACACATAGTTATAAGATGTGAATTAATAGCAATTAATTGCTCATTTATCCCGATTAATTACCCGATGGTCAATATAACCTCCAGACATCAATTATTATCGAAATAAATGTCGAATTTCCACTAACACTAATAATTCTCAACACAATGGAACTATCAATTTCATCTTTAATCAACAAGAACTTATTCATCATTAATATTATAACTCACAATATTTAACAAACTGTGTCGCTCCTGTGAAAGAGGGGCTTTCCGATAAGGATTTCTCCTTATCATGCAAGCAATTAGGTGACCAAACCTCTCCTCGATGTAACTTTCTAGACATTGTCAATATTGCAAATAATAATATGAATAACTTTGTCATCTCAATTATTGATTTAATAATATAAAATATATATATGATGATAATCGCGTGACAATAATTGAATCAATAATATGAGAGATATGATGCAAAGAATTATCGTAGCAATAATTGAGTATAACCGAGTGACTTTCACGTAAAGATCAATAATCAATACCGTGTGCTACTACGCAACCACGCCAGACATCGCATTTTTTACTACCTGGGTAGTTCAATAGTTTTAACTCAGAACACTTTCACCGTTATTTTTATAAAAAGATAATTTTGTCATTTTTAACTACTTACAATACTTCCATTCAGGGGTCCACTAATGATTGTGTCATCGCATGGATATTCCCCGATAAAAAGAATATTCCCCACCAAACTAATATTTTATAACAACTTGCTTACTTTGCAAAAATTTTCACATATCACCCTTTAACTTTAACTTTTATCAATTTAACCATTTACTTAAATAAAATAATAATTATAAGAAAATTGAATACTTTTATTTCATAAAATTTGGGGTCTTACAATCTCCTCCTTATGAAATTTCGCCTCAAAATTTACGACGCACTCGGTATGCCAAAAGGTGAGGATACTCGATTTCATTTCTATTCTCTTGAGGTATAACCTTTGAGTGTCGAATATGATCCTTCTTATCCAAGATTTTAACACGTATCTCATCATACGCTAAATCTTCTCGCTATCTCGCCTAGTTCTAATTCAATAATGTGGTTTGGGTCGTCCACATATTTACGTAATATCGATACAAAAAAACGTTATGAACACGAGACATACTTAGCGGTAAGGCGAGTCTATAGGCCACAGTTCCTACTCGATCGAGGATTTCAAATGGGCCAATTAAATCGAGGGTTGAGATTTCCTCTCTTCGTCGATTCTTGCTTCTAGAATAACGCCTCTCTTGAACCTTCTTCTTCTTCACATTCATCATCACCGGTGTGTAGCTTGAGCGCTTTTATCTTTATCGATTTAAAGTCGATTCTAATCAGATATTCGCTATCTTCACGTGGGTCCCTAGAGTCTTTAACTCTATCTTCATCATTTGTAAGTTATATGAAATGGGTTTTGTGTTAACAACATCGCACTCATAAACGCATATACGATCTTCTACTCAACGCGTCACTACCACGTTCGCTTCTTCCACGATGATATTGAATGGTATAGTCGTAATCTTCAATGTACTCGAGCCAACGCCCTCGCGCATGTTATGTTCATTCTAGGTGAAGAAATATTTGAGGGTTTAAGAAATGGGTTTTGTATCGGGGTCAATACAAAATTTGATTTCACGCTATAGGGTAGGCTAGAAGTCTTCAAGAATACGCCAGAAATTTATTAACAATAGAAATATCATTCAAAATCGTGACTCTCATCCAAGACTTGATACACATGTAATGAAGGTTTCTCCCAACTGAGTTTCAACCGATAAGTCAAAGTCTAATTTCTCCTGAGTCAAATTTAAACGCTTGAGCGCAAGCAAGAGAGATAAAAATGGGTAGAACCCAGATTCAATAAGGTATAGACTTCGCAAGAATTTATAATTAACTAACCCGTGCTAACTTCGTCTCTCAAGTTACTCGCTTTTTTGAGAAGTCATGAAAATGCTCTCCCCGAAACCACCGATTTTGTTTTGTCCAGATCCGCTTTTGGTGCCACCATCCCAAATTGGACTTGACTTTGGTGCACACACAAAATTGGGCTAGGTGACCTTCTTTTCCATAATTGTAACATGTTTTGACCGCATCGCGCAGCTTTGACCGATATGTCCCTCCCTCCGCATTTGAAGCATACAATTGGTGGTCGCTCTCCTTCCTTGAAAATGGGTGTTGGTGTCGCTATCTTTCCATCGTTGTTGAACCTTCTTCTTGAAATTTCCACTCCTATTATCTTCGCCATGATTACCAATCAAGTGGTTACCATTCTGGCATGATAATTTCCCCACGATGGTTATCATTGTTCCGATGGTCGCTGCCACCAGATGATTATTATCGTGTTGTTGCTCGTTACCTTTTGGTCAGGTTGACTCATTATCGCTACTCCAATAATCGAGCCCTATTCACAACATCCGAATATAAACAAAGTTTGTGAGAAATGAGGTATCGACGATATCTAAGTTTCAAACCTCTTAGAAACATTCGCCATTCGCCTCATTATCGCATTAAATGGGATGCAAACCGGATAACTCCGCAAATTTAGCCTCAGATCATGCACACTGGCCATATTATTTTGCTCCAACTTGATAAACTCCACCTCCTTCATGTGATTTAATACTTTGGGAAAGTACTTGTCGCTGAACAACTCTCTCGAACTTCTCCCAAGACATCTTGAAAAGGCCAGTCAGTACGCTTTTATAGATTCCCACCAAGAATCGCTTCTTCACGCAACATAAAGGTGGCGAAAGGAACCTTTTGCTCCTCTGAGCATCCCAAGACATCAAATATCTTGGTGATCGCTTTTAACCACGCTCTCCTTTAAGTGGTTCTCGCTTTCCAAAAACTCCGGCTGGTCCCAGCCTTGAATCGCTTAAAAATGACCACCGTGGGTTGCCATTGTTTCCACCTCGTGAATTTTGAACAAGAGTCTCTCTCACCGATGTTGCATGAATTGCATAAAGCCTCCGATCATCCCATCGCTCATCATTTCGACGGTTGTTGTTTACCCGAGGATTATTGTCTTCTTATTGCACATTATCCTCGGTATCGATCGTGGTGACTCTCAACGGCCTCATGTGCTTCATTGTCGATCTCAACATTTTTAGATGCCATTTTCAAACACGCCACAAAACAAGGGTTAATTGACATATCACATATTATCCCTATACTCCGACCGACCAATTAAATACCAAATAAACTTAGGTAGGTCATACTAGCGAAGGAATTCCCTGCCTCCCTCCTAGTTCTTAGTTCTTGTTCACATCTCACCTGTGGATCATATCCCTAAGCTTTGATACTAACCGTGACGCCCCCAAAATAGGTATACATCACCCATCTTGAGTCGCCAAATACATGGTACATAAATCAAATACAAACTTAATTATACAACTATCGGGTAATATACTTACAAAACATAATCGAGAGAGTTTAAATAAGAATATTGTCTTCTAGACAATATCCACACTCAATGGAGTCCTCATTACATTTATTGTCACACTATTTAATGTGTAATAGTGAGGACTACTAATGCTATCATCCTGACCATCACTCCGCTCCCCGACTAGTCCCAACTATATTCTCATTTTCAAGAGAACAATGAAAGAAAAAGGGTGAGCTCAACTAGCCCAAGAAGAAATATTATGACTAAGATAATGCGTAATAAATTATCCTTAGCCTTCAATCAAAAGATAACAACCGATAGAATACAATAGACAACAAGTTTTAGATCAACAATCGCAGCAGAATAAGCAATCCATTGTAAGAGTCAAGTAGAGCATAAAATCTACTATCTTCTATGATTTAAAAAGTTTTTCATCAACTTTATCACGAGACTCAAATTTTAATAAATAAAAAATCGAATCATCCTCGCATCACGGCCAAGGATATTCATGTAATCATCAATGGTCATGATTATACCAAATAATCCTCGGTCATAATCATACCAACAACTCGCCCATCAATGAACTACGTGCCAATGAGGACTTTTACCACATCATTCGTTACATTACTGGCCATGATTATACCGAATAATCCTCGTCATAATCATACCAAGTCCATCTACGCACGAAGCCAAAGATGACTTTCATCACAATATAAGCATGAGGATGATGACAATGACATAATAATTCAATAAAACAAGTTCAAGGATAAATTTTAAAGATTTATAATTTAATTTATCCGTAATTCAATAACGCTCAAATTGTCAACATGATACGCTTTGTGGAGTAAAATTCAAGAATAATATTCATGTACCAAAAATAATTTGGACATAAAAGAAATATATTTTTGGTAAAAATAGTACCCGAAAATAGTACTCGTGAATAGTACTTCTAGAATAGTATCTCATGAATAAGACCCAACATGAAAAGTACCCCAAATATCGAAAGTGAATAATATTTGGGTGAATAGTAATTGAATGAATAATAACTCGTGAATAGTACTCTCATGAAAAGTGCCACATGAATACCTTTGAATACCCGAAAGTGAATAATATTTGAGTGAATAGTAATCGGGTGAATAGTAACTCATGAATAGTATTTCGTCATAAAAAGATCAATAATTATCAACAAAGCTCGTAATAATATTTCCATGAAAAGATATCGGATGAAGCTTAAAATATCAAGGATATTCTACTAATTTCATGGAGTATGGAAGCCAAAACTTCAACAAAATGAGTATAGAATTCAAAATCAAACTAAATAATATTACTTACATACTACAGTAGTATGGAAGAAAATATTATTTCAAGCTTAATATTAAACAAAAATAACATCCTTGAAACGTAAATAATATTCCAATCTAATATTTAATGAAGATAATATTCCTACTAATATTGAATCTAAGATAATATCCTTTATGAATATTGAACTAAATAATATTTATACTAATACTAAAAAATAATATCTCTTCGTAATATAAAATAAATAATACCCTTACCCGTAAGAAGATCGGATATCGGAGTAGTGAAGTAGTACTTCGCTTTTCTTCTCTCTTCTCTCTCTATAGCTTTTATCTCTATAATTGCTCTTGTGAGACTTAGTGAATTGGTGAGAATGAAGGAAGAATGAGCTTCTATTTATAGGAAAATATAGTTTTGATAATTGCACATTTTGGGGCTCAAATATTACAAGATAATACCTTCATCTCTTTTTTCTTCATTTTTAATTTAGTCCCGCAAGTATTATCAAACTTGCACCACCTCCCCTAATAGTAAATCATGTGAATCAATAGTTCATTCATGTGACTCAATAGTTATAATACATGTGAAAAAATAATTAAAGATAAGACATTCATCTATACCTCCATTTTTAATTTAGTCATGCAAGTATTATCAATCTTGCACCACCTCCCCTAATAGTAAATCATGTAAATCAATAGTTAACACATGTGAACACATAGTTATAAGCATGTGAATTAATAGAAATTAATTGCTCATTTATCCGATTAATTACCCGATTGGTCAATATAACCTCCGCACATCAATTATTATCTAAAAAAAAAAAGATGAATTAATTATTAGACTAAATAATTAATTGATGAAATTGTGGTAGATTAATTTAATTATATGTGTTATATTTATTAAATTAATGTGGAAAAATTTTATTATCGAAGTATGTGATTATGTGAGCTTATTGTATTAAAACAATATTTAATAAGCCTATTGGTATTTTAATTAATTTAATAATTAATTAGAGATTTAATAATTTAATTATTATTAATGAATGAGAAATTCAATTATGTGACTATGTGAATTAATGAAAAATTATTATATTTTATTTTAAATAAATTAAACTAGATATTTGATTATTTTATAAAGGGTGTGACATTTTCAAACTATATTATAAAGGTTTTATTAAATTAATTTGTTATAAGCCTTTAAGGCTAGCCAAACATGGCACTAAGGGAGGTTGAGAGCAGTTACCCATGTTAGGTAACTGACCTCCATCATGCGCATCAGTTCACCTTATTTATTAGTATACGCCTACGCCTTCTTTTTCCTTAATTGGCTAAGTCTAGAAATAAAAACAGAGAGAGTTTGAGAAATTTTTGAGAGAGATTGTGAGTACTGTGATTGAAGTAGAGAGAAATTGTCATCCTTGTTCATCTACGCTTTGGGTAATTCTCTCCAACCCAATTCTCATATTTTACGTCATTTAGTTTTTATGAAAATGGCTTTCATTCATCCTGTAAAGTCTATAATTGGGAAATTATGTTGTTATATGGATATATGTAATAATACGAGTAACATAACATATTTTATATAAATTATATATGGTTCCATATCATCAGTTTCATAATATTATAACGTATGATTATGGCTTCAAAAGTTACAGAATATGTTATATGGCCATATGGCCTTATACGTGACTTTAATATGTCAAACATAAATTGTTCTGTAAAATTTCCACTTGTATATGATTATGAATGCTAAAACAAATAAAACGAAACTTGAATGGTTGGATTTGGTCTTATAAGGAATCCGTAGTATTAAATTCTATGTTTTGGTTCAAAAACCTTCAAGAACAGTACAATTTGCATAATTTAATTATGTGATTATATGTTTTAATGGGTTAAAATCACTCTATAAATGTTGGGTATTGATTATATATGAATTCTAATATGTGGGTATGTTTAATTTGGAGAATTAATGATCATGTAGTGTTTATTTCGCTGAACTTTGTGTTCTTCGCGAATCGAGAATCAAAATCGAGTTTCAGCCGCATGGCGCCAACTCCGTAATCAAGTCAAGTGTCAGTTGTACACATGGCGCAAAGTCTTAAGTTCCATCACAGCAGCTTCAAGCATCAGCAGGCCAAGAATAAGATAACAAAAAATAAGTAAATACCACTTAGCGTATCGCCGTAAATGAGTTTTTAAAATGCTTAAGTCTAGCAATGTGTTATTAACTTAGTCTATTGATCATGAAAACTTGTTAGACTTATAATGAGGTGTTAAAATATATTCTTAACACGTCCATAACACAATTACGTGTGAATTAAATGATCGAATGCATAGTTAGCTTATTGTTCGTGAAATCTAATTTTTGACAATAAGTGTAGTAATTGACTAAGTATAGTCATGAATTCAAGTTAGACAAAAGAATAAACTTATGATGTTTAGTACGTTGTAATTGACTGGTATTGTGAACGTAATTGATATGTAGGATTTAAATCAAAGAACGAGTTTAATTAAAGTGTAATCTATGCACGAGGCAAGTTTCCTAACCCTACTTGTTATCATTATATAAGTTGATTAATTCACCTTTCTACATTGAGCAAGTTCTCATTATTATTGATCAAGTCTGTCTTGTATATTAAAGTTATTAATCTTTCAAGCATGATGCTGTTATACAATACTTATTCTATTGTATACCTTTTAAGATTCTATTCAAGTTAAGTTATCAATTATTGTTAAATCTTGTTAGACTAGCGAACCCTTTATGATTCGACTAGTCCATAGTTGATGAGCGTTCTAACTTCAGAACCCTTGATGAATTATCCAAACCAAACTTCCTTTGGTGCGGACTCGAATGTCAAACTGAGATGAACAACCCTGTATAGGGGATTAGTTATGCGTTAGCGTTAAGATATTGTATGTACAAGATGGTACTAAGTGGTTGATCCCCTAAGTACGAGAAGAAGAGTCCATAGTCTTACGACTGTTAAAGGTTTCAAGAATAAACCCTTGACAACCTAGGACATAGTTCAAGGTCTTACGACCCTCAGAATTTCTTTTGATTCTTGTTATTCACTCTTAATTCAAAAGTTGAGCTTTTATATCAAGTTATTATTTCTCTCGCATGTTATTATTCATTGTTATATTGTTATATCGGTGGGCAATCGTGCTCACTCTTGCGTAATAATAACATTGCAATTAAGAAACGAAAAAGCGCATTTAACCTTCCACTAGTAAAGTAAAGGGCAAGCTTAGCAAGTAATGAAGATTGATTATTTATGTGGTTATGTAATGTTAATTAGAATTGATGTTACTTAAGACTTATTTGTTTATATTTCCGCACAGATGATTTAAGGTTAGAGTAACTTGGGATTTATTTATTATGTAGTTGATGTAACCCCATAAGGGGAGATTTATTATTATTTCTATCTATTGCATGGTTTGCATTTATTTATGGGTAGATAGATGGATGATGTTTGTACAGTGAACACCAAATCCTATGGAAATGGAAGTACCGGAATTGGGGGTGTCAAAATGGGGTCCACCAATGATTGTACCGTCGTATGGATATTCCTGACAAAAAGAATATTCCCCGACCAAACGAATATTTTATAACAACTTGCTTACTTTGCAAAAATTTTCACATATCACCCTTAACTTTAACATTTTATCAATTTAACCATTTACGAAATAAAATAATAATTATAAGAAAATTGAATACTTTCATTTCATAAAATTTGGGGTCTTACAACAACTCTGATATGTAAATTAAGTTTGATATTTATGATAATATTATTATTATTCCGCTCAAAGAAATGGTATCGTGAAGCACTGAATTCAGGTTTCAAGCACCTGAATTTGGGGGCGTCACAATGCTCACCCCTAACGTCAAGGTATACAAATGATTTCAGAATAGTAATAGACATTTGCTCGATATAAATATGGTTGACATGGCAACAATTTGGATTATACAATATATACAGTGTAAGAATTAGGAAACTTGTGTAATCATATATTCCTTGCATGAAATAAATGAATAGGTTAGGATACTTGCATCAAAGAAAAAAGGTTTAGATACTTGCATCAAAGAGATAAGGTTTAGATACTTGCCTCAAAGAGATAAGGTTTAGATACTTGCATCAAAGAGATAAGGTTTAGATACTTGCATCAAAGAGATACGGTTTAGATACTTTCCTTTAGCGTTGATTACCACTTATAGCGAAAAATCACCTCAATGAACTATATTATCCTATTTATGTATGTATAGGTATTCATTAGTCATACACACCTTGATATACATATCCATATACATTTATCACATATATTTAAACTCATGTAGGCCATACACAGTCAAACTCATAGATGTATAATTCACATTGTTCTTACTTTTAAAATCTCTAGTACCACATGCTCATCTTTTATTTGTATTTGTTAAATATCACTTACTTCACGTATTCTAGTTTAAATTGCTTCACATATTCATATTAAAGAACCTTTAAGCTAGGTTTGGCCCTTTGTTAAATTTACTCATAAATTTCAATTTTACAAAGTTAAAAGAGCTCATTATATCAACTACTAACTATAGTATTCGTTAAACCACATAAAATTGCCAAACAACCTCTTTCTACGCATGCTTGCATATCTTATATTTGGTCGTATTATTCTCTACTTAGAAACTCTTTTAGTTCATGCTTGTGTAGTTTATAAAGTGTCTAACTAGATGTGTGAACATGTCGGTTATCTCTAGAGGCATAAAGCAACCTATCATAGTTGTTCAAAAGTTCACAATACAAGTCATAGAGTCTTCAACTCAATTGGTTTTCAAATCTTAAAATTTCATGACAAATAACTAAGCATGCAAAGTACGTTGAATTCACATTTCATACGTATTTACAAAACTAACTAAGTTGCAAATACATGCTCAAAAGGTTATATTTCAAAAAGGCATAAGGTTTTATAAACATAGTTTTTGTCTTTTAACTTTTCTTTCAAAAAGGTTATAATTCAAACTCCAAACCTACTAAAACATCTTACAACATGTATTAACACATGTTTAAGGATTATGTATGCTTCTTAAGTTAAGTTAAGGTAA
This sequence comes from Panax ginseng, assembly GCA_020205605.1. Taxonomy (NCBI): domain Eukaryota; kingdom Viridiplantae; phylum Streptophyta; class Magnoliopsida; order Apiales; family Araliaceae; genus Panax; species Panax ginseng. The sequence goes on from CM035147.1 coordinate 2,672,872, forward strand.
GTTAAGACTTCTTGTATCAAACAATCAAAACAGTAATATAAGTCACTGAAGAACCCCCCTCTACGGAGCGGGCCTTTTTTCGTCGCAGGATTTTCAAAATGGCATATACATCTTAGTTAGAACAACGGCACTCACATTGCCACTTAGCTAACATGCCAAACTCTCATCCAAAAAGCAATGTAATGATAATTAGTTGATATAGACTTACTAATAAACATCCCTAGCATGCTTCTAACAATTCCAAACATACAAACATCAAATTCAAGAATCAATTCAAGATTTATGCCATTTTTCCAAAGTTTAACACATTTAGCGATTCTCTTTACTACGAATTTGTTACTTGGCCAAATTACTTCGTTTAACTTTCGTTGATTTCGTATTTAACCATATTAACAATGTCTAGCATCAATTGACACATTCTATCATGCTTCAACCATAAACATTTCAACTCAAAACAAGTATTTTAGTACTTTTCTAATAACTTTGTAAAACTTGAATTTTCAGAGCATATAGAGGGATATTACCTTTTGTTTAGTTGAATTGCTACTCTAGCTTTAATTTACAGATTGTATATGCTCAACCCAACCACACTCACACACAACTTGAAGTTTAACAGAGAATTTAGTAAAAAGTCTATGAATGAGAAGAGCTCCATTTATAGGAAAGCTTGTGACCAAATTTGGGATTTTTGCTCAATGAATTAAACCATTGGAATGGAGAAGAAGCTGATGGGTATGAAAGATTTGGTGGAAGAGTACTATTTAGACCACTCCCTTCCTCATGATTTGCTATCTCTGAGTTTGGTAATGAGGGACTAGGCCAATGGCCTATTACGTGAAGAAGAAAAGAAAAAGATACTCATTTTGGGACACTGATATAATACTCGGCATTTCATATTACTATTAGCATAATTAGGTTTATTTGATATTTATCTCCAAATGTGCATACATATACACCCACTCATATAATGCACGTAGAATTATATAATCCATGTACATTGGTTTAATTCAAATAATATTTACATTAGACTAGGATATACCTTAGTTGGGTACCAATATTACTTTCAATAAAACTCATTATTCCAATTCTACATAATTAGTAAAATAATCATTTAATATTAATTATTTATTTAGTCAAAGTTATTTTCCCTCATAGGTTTAGAATACCAAATTAAATATTCCCACACACATCATGGGATCACATAAGACTCTTTCATACAACTTAGTCAATTACTTAAGTCAAGCTTACTTTTATCATATAGTTTTATATAATAATTATTTACATTCCAATTGTCACACCTCATTTTATATTGAATGAAAAATCTTATTATATATGATTTCTCCTTACATGCTATAGTTTATGATAATTAATGTATAATAATAGGAATTAGTCAATCACATTATGAAATATTTATTTATTAGTAGTACTTAATAATTTAATCCATTTCATCATTAATTAAATTAGTACCTTCTCATTTCACCACTTTGCCACACTAGGCACAATTTCACAAGCTTAAACTAAGCTTCTCATCACTTCTACTACATTACTTAATTATCACATGTTTATTCAATTAAATTAATTACCACAACTCATGCCAACTATATATATATTTATATTCAAATAAATAATCAAACAATCTTTATTCTCAATTTTATAATAATTTACACAAATAAATGGGGATAATCCCTTCGCATCTTATCTTCTAATTCTCACGTGCCCTCTTCGGTGTCGTGGTTTCGCCAAACCACATTTACAGAAGATATAATTTTATTCCTTAACGTTTTCTCTTTTCTATCTAGTATTTGAACAGGAATTTTCTCATACATTAAATTTTTCTCTACTTGAATGGGCTCGTAGGAGATCACGTGTCTATAGTCGGGCTTGTATGGACGTAACACCGAAATGTGAAACACATTTTGGATGTTGTTCCAATTCAGGTGGTAATGCAACTTTGTATGCCACTTCGCCCACTCGTTTCAATATCTCGAATGATCCTATGAACCTCGGACTCAATTTCCCTTTTTTCCGAATCTAATATTTCCCTTCCAAGGAGACACCTTCAAAAACACAAAACTATCGACTTCAAAATCTCGGTTCTAACGATGCAAATCGGCGTACTTCTTTTGGCGATCTTGAGCCGCTACCAATCTGGCCCTTATCCTTGTTACCACGTCGGTCGATTGTTGAACTAATTCCGGTCCCAAAAGTCATCTTTCTCCAACTTCGTCACAACACAATGGTGTTCTACACTTTCTCCCGTAAAGAGCTTTATATAGCGGCATACCAATACTCGCATGATAGCTATTATTGTAAGCGAATTCTACCAATGGTAAGTGGTCGTCCCAATTACCCTTGAAGTCCATCACGCAAGCTCTAAGCATGTCCTCCAATATTTGTATGGTCCGTTCACTCTGCCCATCAATTTGAGGGTGATAAGCAGTACTTAATCTCAAATGAGTTCCCATTCGTTCCTGCAAACCTTTCCAGAATTTTGACGTAAAATGCAGATCTCAATCGGAGATAATCGACACCGGCACTCCATATCGTGATACGATTTCCTTTACATATAAATTTGCTAACTGGTTCAAATTGAATCGGATCTTTATGGGTAAAAAATGAGTTGTCTTTGTCATTCGGTTCACAATAACCTAAATGGCATCATAACCCTTCTGTGTGATCGGAAGTCCAACCACTAAGTCCATCGTAATGTGCTTCCATTTCCATTCTGGTAATTCCTGCGGTTGAAGTAGTCCACTTGGCCTCTGATGTTCTGCTTTGACCCTTTGATAAGTAAGACATCTACTAACGCATTCTGCAACTTCTATTTTCAAATTAGGCCACCAAAAGTGGTGTCGAAGATCCTGGTACATCTGTGTGCCTCCTGGATGAACAAAATACGTCGTATTATGTGCTTCGTGCAATATTTCCTCTCTCAGTTCTGTTACAGCTGGCACCCATACTCGACCCTCAAACCTCAATACACCGTTCTTATCCACTTTGAACTTTTCTTCCTCATTTTCTACTATTCTCTTCCTTAGCTTCTCACATTCTTCATCTTTCTCTTACACTTCCTTTATTCTATCCAATAATATTGGGTGAGCTTCCATCACGAATAATTTTCATTCTACTTCTTTCGGTTCTTCCACCTCTATTTCCAACCTTTCCATTTCTCTTATTAATTCCTTCTGAGTTGTCAATTTGAATAACTTCTCCCTTCCTTTTCTACTCAAAGCGTCGGCAACTATGTTTGCATTTCCCTGATGATAAAGAATTTTGCAGTCGTAATCCTTGATTAATTCCAACCACCTTCTTTGTCGTATATTCAACTCCTTCTGTGTAAAGATATATTTCAGACTCTTGTGGTCTGTGTATGTCTCACATTTTTCTCCATACAAATAATGCCTCCAAATCTTTAAAGCAAAAACTACCGCCGCTAACTCCAAGTCATGGGTAGGGTATCATTTTTCGAAATCTTTCAACCGTCATGACGCATATGCAATGACCTTTCCATACTGCATTAACACACACCCAAGTCCTCTATGTGATGCATCACTATACACCGCAAATCCTCCAGTATAATTTGGTAATGATAATATAGGTGCCTCACTCAACCTCCTCTTTAACTCTTGGAAACTCTCCTCGCATAATCCCTGGTCATAATCATACCAAGTCCATCTATGCACTACAGGCCACAGTTGACTTTCAACATAATATAAACATGAGGATGATGACAATGATATAAGAATTCAATAAAACAAGTTCAAGAATTAATTTATCTAGGAACTAATAACGTCCAAATTGTCAACATGATACTTCTTTGTAGAGTAACACTCAAGAATGCTCAGAAGAATATTTCCATAAAACGATACCGGATGAAGCGCAAATATCAAGGATATTCCACTAATTTCATGGAGTATAGAAGTCAAAACTTTAACCAACTGAGTATAATAAAGAATGGAATAAAAAAAGAAATCACCAGGCATGCGATAGATCAAGACAAACAAAGTTATTCCAATGAATAATAAATAACAAAACCCGGTCATGCGAACGCGTCACGCATGTGATATTCCAATGTAGAATAATAAATAATGGAACCAGGTCATGCATAAACGCACAGACAGGATGTTCCAACAGAATGATAAATAATGGAATAACAACAGAAATCACCATGCATGCGATAGACCACACAGACAGGTTATTCCAACAGAATAATAAATAACGGAACCAGGTCATGTGTAAACGCACAGATAGGATGTTTCAACAGAATGATAAATAATGGAATAACAACAAAAATCACCATGCATGCGATAAACTGCACAGATAGGTTATTCCCAACAGAATAATAAATAATGGAATAACAGAAGAATTTCACCATGTTTGCGGTACTTCGCATATACAGGTTATTCTAACATAATAATAAAGAATGGAATAACAGAAGTTCTCTTCATGAATACGAAAGAAATAATACCCCTTACGAGTAAAACAAATAATATCCCTTATCGTAAAATAAGAGTATTCCGACTTGTAGGGCGAGGATATACTCGAAGAAAACTTGTACTACGCTCAAAGCTTTCTTAAACTCTAAAGAAATACGCCAAGATTATAGAAGAAGAACTCTCTATAGTTTTCTCTCTAGAGTTTCAAAGAAATCGTAAGAAATAATAAATGAATGAGCTTTATTTGTAGAAGAATGGATCGATAGTAACTAATTCATGAACGGTCCAGATTGATTTACTTTAAACGGACTATTCGATTTAAAACAAAATCTTTTAAATAAAATATAATATATTCTATTTATAATCTAATAAAAGAATAACTTTATAAAAGTATTCTATTTTATATAAAAAGATTTTACTATACAAAATACTATGCGTGCACTATGCAACACTATGCATAATAAAATATAATATATTCTATTTATAGTCTAATAAAACAAATAACTTTATAAAAGTATTACATTTTATATAAAAAGATTTTATTATGCAAAACATCATGCATAATACGTAATATAATATATTCTATTTATAGTCTAATAAAAACGAATAACTTTATAAAAGTATTCATTTTTTTATATAAAAAGATTTTCTGCATTTTATTATATTAATAATACTAATAAAACAAAAATCGAGTGACTTATCACGTAAGCATCAATAATCAATATTGTGTGCTACTATGCAACCGAACGCCAGACATTATACTTTTACTACCGAGTAGTTCAACAAGATAACGGTGTGAAACGTCTACCGTTATTTTCTTAAGATATTTTTGTCGTTTTCTCAATCCGACAATAATTCCGTTGCGGGGTCCACCAATGATTGTGCTGTTGTACGAATATTCCCTGATATAACGAATATTCCCCGACCAATCGAATATTATATAACAACTTGCGTACTTTGCAAAATTTATAAATATTACCCACAACTATAACATTATATCAAATCCACACCATAATATTAAAAAAATTATTTTGAGAAAATTAAATATTTATTCATAAAATCTGGGGTCTCACAATCTCCCCTCCTTATGGAATTTTGCCTCGAAATTTACGACACGCACACGGTATGCCAAACAGGTGAGGATACCTTGACTTCACTTCAAATTCTAACTCTTGAGGTATATCCTTTGAGCGTCGAATATGATCCTTCTTATCCAAGATGTTAACACGTATCTCTCATAACGTTAAATCTTCCGCTATCTCATCCGGTTCTAAATTAATAATGTGGTTCGGTCGTCCCACATATTAATGTAACATCGATATGAAAAAAAAATGTTCGAACACGCAACATACTTGGCGGAAACGCAGTCTATAGGCCACGATTCCTACTTCATCGAGGATTTCAAATGGGCCAATTAAATCGAGGGTTGAGATTTCTCTTCGTCGATTCTTGCTTCTAGAATAACGCCTCTTGAACCATCTTCTTCACATTCATCACCTCCGAGTATGTAGCTTGAGCGGCTTTAACTTTATCGATTAAAGTCGATTCTAATCGTATATTCGTTATCTTCATGTGGGTTCGTATATTTGTACTTGTAACCGTATACGATCTTCTACTCAATGTGTCAGCTACCATGTTCGCTTTGCCACGATGGTATTGAATGGTACGATCGTAATCTTCAACAGCTCGAGCCAACGTCTTTGGCGCATGTTACGTTTGTTTTAAGTAAAGAAATATTTGAGGGTTTTAGGAATGGGTTTTGTACTGGGGTCAATACAAAATTCGATTTCACGCTCTAGAGGTAGGCTAAGAAGTCTTCAAGAATACGTCAGGAAATTTATTAACAATAGAAATATCATTCAAAACTGTGACCCTCATCCAAGACTTGGATAGTAAGTCACATTGATACCTATCAACTTGCCATTGTCATTCATGACATCGCCTACAAAGCCTGGCTTCGGTGCATTCCAGACAAGAAAGTTAACAACGAAAGGACCGGGGCTCTTTACTTATGGCTTGATATGACAATGATTGACTTTAGTGGTTTGGTTGCTTGAATTCACATAACAAAGTTGGTTAGGAATATGAAAGCTAACAACCTTCTTTAAAGCATGATGAGTAGTTAACCAATCGATTCCTAAAAATCGCATCAAAGGCAAGTATTTTCAAAGAGATAAGATTCGACAATGTAACGTGAAAGTGTCAATTTGAATTAAATAAGATTTATAAATAGTGGATGTAACGAAGGTTTCTCCCAACTGAGTTTCAACAGATAAATCAAAATCTAACTTCTCCGGAGTTAAATTCAAACATTGAACACAACTAGGTGAAATAAAAGAGTGGGTAGAACTGGTATCTAATAAGGTATAAACTTCATAAGAGTTTATCATTTACTTACCCGTAATAACTTCGTTCGGGTTCCTCGACAAACACTCTCACGTAAACTACTGGATTTGACTTTGTTATAGGGTACATTCCACCCTTAAGTGCTTCTTCACGTTCCTGATCCATGATTTGAATCATTATTCTCCGATCCATATCGAATTGGGGTTGACCGCTATGCACAGGATAATTCCGAATTCGATGTTGGATTCTCCCAATTGTTGTCCAAAAAGCAAAATCCATTTCATCTATTTTGGCTTTATTGGATCGGACGTCTTTTTCTATAATATCTACACGTCGTGCGGCTTTTACCCATGCGTCATCTATTCTCCTTCGTTCAGTTGTTTCTTCTTTCATCAAAACTTTGATCATAGCATTCTCAGATTCTAGCTCTAATATCTTATACTCTGCCAAAGAGTGCTTCTGTTCAAGCATCGCACATCGGGTAACACAATTTTGAATGGTTGCATCTCTTTGCTCCACGCATCACCGTCGTTCTTCAAATTTCGCTTCTTCTAACTCATGAATACGATTTTGTAATGCTAAAGTTTGATCATAAAATTCTTCTAATAAATTCTCATCAGTTCTCTTCTTCCTCACTCTCACCGCTACCTTCAAGAACTAGCTCAGGTGCAACTATTAGTTCTTCACGCACCACGTAGATATCTCTAATTTCTTCTTTGTCTGACATCACATTAACCTGGTTAGTGATTAAAGGTGTCTCAATGGTCTCATGTGCTTCATTGCTTATCTCAACATTTTTGGATGCCATTTGCAAATACTACCACAAAACAAAAGTTAATTGACATGTAACATATTATCCGTATACTCTGACCGACCAATTAAATACCAAATAAACTTAGGTAGGTCATACTAGCGAAGGAATTCCCCGTCTCTCCCCTCCTAGTTCTATTCTCACATCTTAGCCAGGGATCATATCCCTAAGCTTTGATACCAACTGTGACTCCCCCAAAATCGGTATACATCACCTATTCTGAGTGGCCAAATATATAATACAAAATTCAAATACAACTTAATTATACAATAGTCGTGTAAAATACGAATAAACATATGCTGTGAGTTTTAATACAAATATTGTCATCTAGACAATATACAAACTCAATGGAGTCCTCATTACATTTATTATTACATTATTTCACAGAATAGTGAGGAATACTAATGCACCATCTAGGACCATCACTGTTCCCCGACTAGTCCTCGCTACGTTTCTCATTTCTCAAGAGAACAATAAAAGCAAAAGGGTAAGCTCAATCTAGCTAAAGAAGAAATATTATGACTAAGATAATGCAGAATAATTTATCGTTAGCCTTCAACGGTGTTAAACTGATAAAATATAATAAACATCAAATTTAACTGCAGCGGAACAAGCAATCCATTAGAAGAGTCAAGTAGAGAAAAAATCTACTATCTTCTATGATTTAAAATGTTTTTCATCACTTTTATCGCTGAGACTCAGCTTAATAAATAATCCACATCATCAAATCATCCCTGCACTACAGGCCAAGGATATTCTTTAGTATCACGACCATGAATTATCCATGCACTACGGGCCAAAGATAATCATGTTTTCATCAATGGTCCTGATCATGCCATAAAACAATTCATCTTTGCACCCTTGGCCGAAGAGAATCCATAGCCATAATCATACCAAAAACTGTCCATTAATGCACTACGGGCCAATGAGGACTTTTTTTCACATCATTTGTAACATTACGGTCATGATTACACCGCATAATCCCTAGTCATAATCATACCAAGTCCATCTATGTACTACAGACCACAGATGACTTTCAACATAATATAAACATGACGATGATGACAATGATATAAGAATTCAATAAAAAAAGTTCAATAATTAATTTATCCAGGAACTAATAATGTCCAAATTGTCAACATGATACTTCTTTTGTAAAGTAACACTCAAGAATGCTCGAAGAATATTTCCATGAAAAGATATTTGGATGAAGCACAAATATCAAGGATATTCCACTAATTTCATGGAGTATAGAAGTCAAAACTTTAACCAACTAAGTATAATAAAGAATGGAATAACAAAAGAAATCACCGTGCATGCGATAGACCGCATGCATGTAAAGTTATTCCAATGTAATAATAAATAACATAATTGTGTCATGCGTAAACGCACGTGGGCGAATATTCCAATGTAATAATAAATAATGGAAGCAGGTCGTGCGTAAAACGCATGCATGTGATGTTCCAATGTAATGATAAATAATGGAATAACAACATGTGAGAAATCATCACGCATGCGATAGATCGCATGCATGTGTTATTCCCAATGTAATAATAAATAATGGAATAATGTAAGAATTTCACCATGTTTGCAAGATTGCGTGACATACAAAGTTATTCTAACATAATAATAAAGAATGGAATAATGTAAGTTCTCTTCATGAATACGAAAGAAATAATACCCCTTACGAGTACAACAAATAATATCCCTTACCGTAAAAGAATAGTATTCCGACTTCTAGGGAGAGGATATACTCGTAGAAAATTTGTACTACGCTCAAAGCTTTCTTAAACTCTAAAGAAATACGCTCAAGATTATAGAAGAAGAACTCTCTCTATAGTTTCTCTCTCTAAAGTTTTAGTGAATTCGTAAGAAATAATGAATGAATGAGCTTCTATTTATAAAAGAATGGACTGCATAGTAACTAATTCATGAACGGTCCAGATTAATTTACTTTAAACAGACGGTCCAGATTTAAAACAAAATCTTTTAAATAAAATATAATATATTCTATTTATAATCTAATAAAACAAATAACTTTATAAAAGTATTCTGTTTTATATAAAAAGATTTTACTATACAAAATACTATGCAGGCACTATACAACACTATGCATAATAAAATATAATATATTCTATTTATAGTCTAATAAAACAAATAACTTTATAAAAGTATTCTATTTTATATAAAAAGATTTTACTATACAAAACACTATGCATAATAGAATATAATATATTCTATTTATAGTCTAATAAAACGAATAACTTTATAAAAGTATTCTATTTTATATAAAAAGCTTTTCTATTTTATTACATTAATAATACTAATAAAACAAAACTGAGTGACTTATCACGTAACCATCAATAATCAATACCGTGTGCTACTATGGAACCACGCCAGACATCGTACTTTTACTACCGAGTAGTTCAACAAGATTAACGGTAAAACTTCCGTAGTTATTTTCATAAGATATTTTGTCGTTTTCTCAATCCGAAAATAATTCCGTCATGGGTCCACCTAATAATTGTGCCTTGGTTATTTAATATTCCTAAAAAATGAATATTCCCCACCAATCGAATATTATATAACAACTTCATTACTTTGCAAAATTTATAAATATTACCCACAACTATAACATTATATCAAATCCACACCATAATATTAAAAAAAATTATTTCGAGAAAATTAAATATTTATTCATAAAATCTGGGGTCTCACAATACTTTTACAGAATTCACAGAAATTCCATTTTGATCTATCATGTGTCCTAAAAACTGAACCTTCTCCATCCAAAATTCACATTTCAAAAATTTAGCGTACATCTTTTCTTTTCTCAATGCTTCCAATACCATCTTCAGGTGTTCAGTGTGCTCTTCCTTAGTCTTTGAATAAATTAAAATGTCATCGATAAATACTACTACGAACTTATCTAAGTATGGCTTGAAAACTTGGTTCATCAAGTCAATGAATGTTGTCGGAGCATTAGTTAACCCAAATGACATCACTAGAAATTCGTAATGTCCGTAACGAGTCCGGAATGCCTTCTTTGGTATGTCCTCCTCTCGCACTTTCAATTAGTGATAACCTATCCGTAGATCTATCTTGTAAAAGCACTTTGTTCCCTTCAGTTGGTCGAAAAGGTCATCTATCCTTGGCAATAGATACCTATTCTTAATCATCACTCGGTTAAACTCTTGATAGTCGATATAGAGCATCATCGATCCATCTTTTTTCTTTACAAACAACACTATTGCTCCCCAAGGAGACACACTTGGCCAAATGTAACCCTTTTCTAGCAACTCTTGCAATTGTATCATTGATTCTTTCATTTCTACTGGTGACATACGATATGGAGCTTTCAAAATCGGTGCAGTTCCCGGTGCTAAGTCTATTATGAATTCGATTTCTTTGTCTGGCGGAAGACCAGGCAGATCGTCTAAAAACACATCTTGAAAATCTTTGACTATCGATATATTCTTCATTTCTACTCCCTTTTTTCTGAGTATCCACTATATAGGCTAAATAACCTACACATCCTTTCTTTAACAATTTCTTGGAATGCATCATCGTAAGGAAACATGATTACTTGAGCAATGAACTACCATAAAACATTACCTTAGACCGATTCAAAGTCTGAAGGTTCTCACTCTTCTTTTGACAATCGATTATCGCAGCGTGGTTAGATAACTAATCCATTCCTAATATCACATCAAACTCTCCCAGTTTAATCAGAATTAAGTCTACGTTTAGTTCGTGACCTCTAATATTTGCACAACAGTTTCGGTAAACGAACTCTATGGGAATTACTTCCTTATTTTTAATCTCTATGTTCAACGAATTTTCTAAGCATTCATGGGGTATGTTTAGTTGTCTAGCAAATTCTTCAGACACAAAGGAATAGGTAGCACCCGAATCAAATAATATATAGGCATTTATATTATTGATTAGGAGAATACTTGACACCACGTCCTTCGCAACCACTGCGTCTTGGATAGTCATGTTAAAGGTTCAGGCAATCGGTTGATTGGATTGCGTTGGTCCGCCGATCATCAACTTGCTGCCCCCTCCATATTGGTCACTTTCTCCGTTGCTCCCCTTCTTTGGTCAATCATTGATTTGATGTTCAGTTGAGCCACACACGAAACATCCTTTGATCTTTTTTGGCTTTGGGCAGTTAGGTGAAATGTACCCTTCCTGGCCGTAGTTGTAGCAGACATTGCGCCCCTTCCAGCACTCCCCTTGATGGTTCTTCCCACATTTTGAGCAAGCTTCCATTCTTTTCTTAAACCCTCCTTGATAACTTTCTGACTGGTTGATGCTTCGATTGTTGTCATTGTTGTTGTTGTTGTTGCGGTTATCCCATTTACTCTTTCCCAGATGGCTTCCACCACTACTACTCCCTCCACGAGTTTCTCCCCCAGTATTCTTGTTCTTCTTTTCCTTGTTGTATTGGCTCAATGCCTCGCTACCTCTTTCAGAAATTATCACCTTCTCCAACAATGTGGCGAACTAGTCAATTTGAAGAACTGACACCTTATTGAATAACCAAGGTTTTAGTCTGAGTTTGAAGCGTCGAGCTTTCCCTTCTTCAGTGTCAACTTGATGTATTACAAATCGTGCGAGTTCATTGAACTTGGCCGCATACTGCGTCACCGTCATCTCTCCTTGTTTAAGTTCTAGAAATTTTACCTCCATCCTGTTCTTCATGCTCTTCGGAAAGTAATTTTCGAAGAACAAAGTCTTAAACCTTTCCCAAGTTATAGTCCCTTCTCCTGCCCCCCTGCTGATTTGCTTCCTACCAGTAGTTTGCTTCACCCCTCATCATATATGTAGCGAACACGATTTTCTATTCTTCACCCACACGAGCAATGGCGAAGGCTTTCTCAATTCTTTAATCCATGTCTGTGCTATGACAGGATCGGTAGTACCTACAAATTTAGGAGGTCCTACACTCCTAAAGCCCTTAAAGTTTACAACTGGAGCTGCTTGGGGAATAGGTGGTACTGGTTCATTTCTTCCCCTAAGAGATTCCCCTAACAAGTCAACTAGCCTCTATATAGGGTCTACTGGTCCTCTCTCATCATTAATCCACTCTTCCGGTGCAGCTATTCTATGTATGGGCGGCATTTTACTGCATCACAAAACTTTCATTTTTATTATCTTATTTTATTATTTAAATATTTCTCAAATGAAAAGAAATAACATTTTATAACACGTTTCTGAAATAAGATCATTTACATTCATATGCCAAATTGTTATATTACATTATTATCTCCAGCATACTTCTATAAATGACAACATGTATCCCCTAATACCACAAAAGACGGGGACAACCACTAACATGCCACCCCTCTAACATTTTTCAAAAGTTCGGGGTTTACAACTATCTCACATCTTACACAAAAGACTGAGATTACAACAACAGGTTATACATCACATAAATGGAAATACTACAACTACTAAATTCTAACACCTAGACTAAATCTAACATCCTGCGCTCCATAGCGCTCTGGTACTCCCTCTGGGTAATGCACACCACTAAATCTCGACTTATGGTGTGCCAGGTATGTCCCTGCTCTGTCAGATAATGATTTACCCCATCAATTAACCTCTCCATGGTCGTGCGCACCGCATAGCCCATCTTGTTCATCTTCCTTCTCTTGCACCTCACCTCATCCTCTAGATTGTTAGCCCTATCATTAGATTCTTCACACTTCTCTTCGAAGTGGATCATATCCATTACCTCCATCTCTAATTGAGTACGGAGAGCTTCCTTCTCTATCCTCTCGCTCAACTCTCTCTGCTCCATCTATTCCAACTTTCCTGCTAGCTCTACATTCCTAGCCACCGACCTGTGAAACAAAGTCCCCATCTAGATCCCTACCTCCTTACTGTGGGCAATCTCCACCTCCATCTCCTGCATCACTAACTTTCTCTGATGGTCCTCATCCCTCAGTTTTTGGAACTCGGACTCCCTTTCCTTAGGCTCAACCTCTAACTCTTCTACTCTTCATCCTAACTCTAAATTTGCTCCTCATACTCCCCCAGCATCTGATCCTCAAATGTAGCCTTGTCGGAGTCCTCCATAGGTTCAGCCCCCATAGGCTCCTCCTCTGGATCAGACTTCTCGGGTAATAGCTCCATCTCCTTCTCCTCCTCATCATCATCGATAAGGGACAATCCCGATATAGGGTCCACTATCAATGGTGCCTCATATACCACATGTATATCACGCGGCTCCTCTTCTACTACTCGGCTACGTCCTCCAATGTCAATCATCCTACAATCAGCAACATAAGACAAAACAAACAACAACTCCATTAGAATATTAAATAACATAAGCTCATTGTATAAAATGAAGTTATGTTCTATAACACAGTAGGTCTCTCTCTCTATGAAAACTATATATGAGTTTCATCCCTTTTTATCCCCTAAGTTCTCCTAAGTTATAATCTAAGGACTCTCGCTCCTAAGGTTTATAATTATAGCTTTGATACCAACCTGTGACGCCCCCAAATTCAGACACTCATATCTCGAATTTAGTTTGTCACGTGCTAATTCTAACATCATACTAAAATCATCAACAACGGAAATAATAGAATAATTTACATTGATATAATATAAATATTCGCGTCCCAAGGTACCGTAACCATTACTACAACAATTCAGTGATTAAACTTAAACATAATTTAATCATCCTTAAATACATCATTATAATCATAATAATACTAGTAATACTTCTACACTTAAAGGACTAAGCTATTATGTAGCCTTTCCCTTTCCTTTGTCCTTTTCTGATGTATTGCCTTGCTCTGCCTTATCTGTATTATTTTTAGGGAAGTAAGAATGAGCAACAAGTTTGCCCAGCAAGTAATATAGCAAAAAGAATAAGCAGTTATAACATTTGAATCATCAAAGGTATAACGGTAATTGATAGTTCAAGGACATCAAAAAGTATCAAGAGTGTTCAATAAGTGTCGCTATAGACTGAAGGATATCAACAAAATTTCAAACTTTATTCATTTCAAGGTTTAATAAGAATGAACACTGAACAGTCACTAAGAACTAAGAACTCTTACTAGAATTAACAGTATTATACTGCAAATCCAATATAAACGAGTACAATAGGTTATCAGCCTAAAGTACCCTACGTTATGCATAACATTTAAACATGCTAGTATGTGCGCACGTCGGTTCCACGACAATTTTATAATTTCCCCTTCAATAAGGGTTGTTCATCTCAGTAGATTTATGAGAGTCCGCACCAAGTCAATTGGTTTGGATAGCTTTCTAGCACATGATTATAGTCTAGCCGAATCAAAGGCTTAGACAACTTTATAATGCATTTAAGAACGATAAGTTCAATACTTGAAACAACATCAAGGTATACAAATGATTTCCAAATAGTAATAGACATTTACTTGATATAAATATGGTTAACATGGCAACAACTCGGATTATACAATATATACAGTGTAAGAATTAGGAAACTTGTGTAATCATATATTCCTTGCATGAAATAAATGCATAGGTTAGGATACTTACATCAAAGAGATAAGGTTTAGATACTTGCATCAAAGAGAAAAGGTTTAGATACTTTCCTTAAAGAGATAAGGTTTAGATATTTGCATCAAAGATATAAGGTTTAGATACTTGTATCAAAGAGATAAGGTTTAGATACTTGCCTTTAGCGTTGATTACCACTTATAGCGAAAAATCACCTCAATGAACTATATTATCCTATTTATGTATGTATAAGTATTCATTAGTCACGCACACCTTGATATACATATCCACATACATTTATCACACATATTTAAACTCATGTAGGCCATACACAGTCAAACTCATAGATGTATAATTCACATTGTTCTTACTTTTAAAATCTCTAGTACCACATTCTCATCTTTTATTTGTATTAATGAAATATCACTTACTTCACGTATTCTAGTTTAAATTGCTTCACATATTCATGTTAAAGAACCTTTAAGCTAGGTTTGGCCCTTTGTTAAATTTACTCATAAATTTCAATTTTACAAAGTTAAAAGAGCTCATTATATCAACTACTAACTATAGTATTCGTTAAACCACATAACATTGCCATACAACCTCTTTCTACGCATGCTTGTAAGTCTTATATTTGGTCGTATTATTCTCTACTTAGAAACTCTTTTAGTTCATGCTTGAGTAGTTTATAAAGTGTCTAACTAGATGTGTGAACATGTCGGTTATCTCTAGAGGCATAAAGCAGCTTATCATAGTTGTTCAAAAGTTCACAATACAAGTCATAGAGTCTTCAACTCAATTGGTTTTCAAATCTTAAAATTTCATGACAAATAAATAAGCATGCAAAGTACGTTGAATTCACATTTCATACGTATTCACAAAACTAACTAAGTTGCGAATACATGCTCAAAAGGTTAGATTTCAAAAAGGCGTAAGGTTTTATAAACATGGTTTTCGTCTTTTAACTTTTCTTTCAAAAAAGTTATAATTCAAACTCCAAACCTACTAAAACATATTGCAACATGTATTGACACATGTTTATACTACAGGACCCCCGCCAGGGCGGGCATGGTTACTGCAGTTAGAACAATGGCACTCCCTTGCCACTAGCTAACATGTCAAACTCCCATCCAAACAGCAATGTAATGATACTTAATTGATATAGACTTATTACTAAACATCCCTAGCATGCTACTAACAATTCCAAACATACAAACATCAAATTCAAGAATCTATTCAAGATTTATGCCATTTTTCCAAAGTTTAACACATTTAGCGATTCTCTTTACTACGAATTCGTTACTTGACCAAATTACTTCGTTTAACTTTCGTTGATTTCATATTTAACCATATTAACAATGTCTAGCTTCAGTTGACATATTCTATCATGCTTCAACCATAAACTTTTCAACTCAAAACAAGTATTTTAGTACTTTTCTAATAACTTTGCAAAACTTGAATTTTCAGAACATATAGATGGATATTACCTTCTGTGAAGTTAAATTGCTACTCTAGCTTCAATTTGTAGATTGTATATGCTCAGCCCAACCACACTCACACACAACTTGAAGTTTAACAGAGAATTTAGTAAAAAGTCTATGAATGAGAAGGGCTCCATTTATAGGAAAGCTTGTGACCAAATTTGGGCTTTGCTCAATGAATTAAACCATTGGAATAGAGAAGAAGCTGATGGGTATGAAGGATTTGCTGGAAGAGTACTTTTTTGACCACTCCCTTCCTCATGATTTGCTAGCTCTGAGTTTGGTAATGAGGGACTAGGCCAATGGCCTATTACGTGAAAAAGAAAAGAAAAAGACACTCATTTTGGGACACTGATATAATACTCGGCATTTCATATTACTATTAGCATACCTAGGTTTATTTGATATTTGTCTCTAAATGTGCATACATATACACCCACTCATATAATGCACATAGAATTATATAATCCATGTATATTGGTTTAATTCAAATAATATTTACATTAGACTAGGATATACCTTAGTTGGGTACCAATATTACTTTCCATAAAACTCATTATTCCAATTCTACATAATTAGTAAAATAATCATTTAATATTAATTATTTATTTAGTCAAAGTTATTTTCCCTCATAGGTTCAGAATACCAAATTAAATATTCCCACACACATCATGGGGTCACATATGACTCTTTCATACAACTTAGTCAATTATTTAAGTCAAGCGTACTTTTATCATATAGTTTTATATAATAATTATTTACATTCCAATTGTCACACCTCATTTTATATTGAATGAAAAACCTTATTTTAGATGATTTCTCCTTACATGCTATAGTTCGTGATAATTAATGTAAAAGAATAGGAATTAGTCAATCACATTATGAAATATTTATTTATTAATAGTACTCAATAATTTAATCCATTTCATCATTAATTAAATTAGTACCTTCTCATTTCACCACTTTGTCACACTAGGCATAATTTCACAAGCTTAAACTAAGCTTCTCATCACTTCTACTACATTGCTTAATTATCACATGTTTATTCAATTAAATTAATTACCAAAACTCATGCCAACTATATATATATATATATATATATATTCAAATAAATAATCAAACTATCTTTATTCTCAATATTATAATAATTTGTTAAAATTTGCGGGATATTGCTCTCCCAAAATGGACACTAGAACTGCTACAGCTCCAGCACCTTCCATGTTTACAGCTCCATCAAAATGCATCCTCCATGATTGGGGTGTATTATCACGATGGTGTTGTTGAATTGTCATTACCCCTTCATCAGGAAAATATGTTTCCAAGGGTTTGAAATCCCTGGCTGGTGCGGTGGCCAGTTGATTCGCAATTCCTTGATCTTTGATAGACTTTTAAGTCACGTAGATGATGTCAAATTGCTGGAGGATCAACTGCCATTTGGACAATCGACAATTCAACATGGGTTTGCTGAACACGTACTTGAGAGGATCCATACGGGATATGAGATGGGTTGTGTGACCATAGAGATAATGATGTAATCTCATGGAAGCCCATGCTAATGCACAACAAGTTTTCTCGATCAGAGTGTATTTATGTTCACGGATGCTTAGCCTTTTGTTGAGGTAATAGATAGCTCTTTCTTAGCCTCTATCATCTTTCTGCCCCAGCATGCAGCCCATGGCATTGTCATTGATTGATAGGTACATAAACAGAGGAACATCATCCCTGGGAAGTACCAAGATAGGAGCTTTGACTAGTTGCTCTTTGATGGAAAGGAAGGCTTTTTGACACTCTTTATTCCATTTCTTGGATGAGTTCTTCCTTAACAACTTGAAGATAGGTTCACAGGTTGATGTGAGTTGGGAGATGAATTGGCTGATGAAGTTGATTCTTCCCAGAAATCCCTGTATTTCCCTCTCTATCTGGGGTATGGGCATTTCATTAATGGCTTAAATTTTTGCACGATCTAGCTCAATGCCCTTGTGGCTTACTAGGAATCCCATCATCTTGCTTGATTTAACGCCAAAGGTGCACTTGGCCAGATTTAGCTTTAAGTCGTACTTGCGCAACCAGTTGAAGAGCTTTTTGAGATGGTTTATGTGGTTTTCTTCCCTTCGGGATTTAACAATGATGTCATCCACATATACTTCTATCTCTTTGTGCATTAGATCATGGAAAAGAGCCATCATTGTAAGACCCCAACTTTTTAATGAATAAAATCAAATTTTCTCTATTTATTATTTTGAATAATAAAGTGTTAATTTGATATAATACTTTGGTTATGGATGAAATGTGCAAATTTTGTAAAATAAGCAAGTGGTTATAAAGTACTCATTTTGTCGTGAATAATATTAAATGCGGTCGTGAAATATTTTTTCCGTTTGGGAATATTTGTACAATGACCAGCATGACCATTTGTGGGCCCCATAATGGATAAATCATCGGATGAAGAAAACGACAAGTTTGAGTTTTTATAAATAACGAGCGTAATGGTTACTGTTAACACTATTGAATATTCCGATGGTTAAAATACGATGAATACTGGCATCGGTTAAATGAAGACAGGTATTACAAGTATTATTTTGAAATTATTGATTCTTACGTAAGAAGTCACTACTCAATAATTGTTACAGTAATTACTGTTCAATATTTTATTTATTAGTTCAATAATTGTTGAGTTGATATTTTATATTATTATTGTTTCAATAATTGTCACTGCACAGTATCTCCATTATCGATCAATAATTCATATTATTTGAATAATATTATTAGATAGCATTATTGGCAATGTCTAGGAAGTTCGCTCTCAGAAAGGGTTTGGTCACCTAATTGTGCGCCAATAAGGAGAAATCCTTTATCTAAAGCCCCTCTTTCCCGGGAACGACACGGTTGTCATAATTGTGATTCTCGTAATATTATTTGTGAATAATTAGTTATTGATTTATATGATAAGGAAATATTTATTTTATGTGGATATAAATGATGGATATATTTATTTTATGTGGTTATAAATGAAGGAATTAATGCTGACGTGTTTTATCAATATTTTGTCGGAATGGAGGTTTTGAAAATCGTCCGTATGTGGATTACGATCATTTTTCGTTTGGAATTTGAAAAAACTTAAACTTACAAAGTTGTAGAGAATTAAATTTCCTATGGAAAGTACATGAGATTCAAATTTTTCTGATAAAAGGGATATTTATTATGAATTGTTGAAGTTTCAAAAAATAAAATGTTTTTATTAAAAATATGGTGGGCCCCACTTTTGGTTGGTGAGTAATGAAACAAAATGGAATTTATTTTCAAAAGTGGTGGGCTTGAATAGAGAGTAAAAAGCCATCAGTAAAGTAAAGTTAGTTCTCATATATGCTTCTAAGCATTTTCCTATAAATAGGTGCTTAGTTAGAATTGAAAATCACACCGTAAAACAAGTTTTCTCTTTCTCTCTCTATATTATCGGCGTATTTTGTGAGTATTTAGATACTTTGTGAGTTGCTATTCATCGCTGCAAGTTTCCTTCAAACCTTTATACCGATATTCCATTAGAAGTACTAATATTTTGAGGTAAGGGGATGTTATTTTCTTCTAATGATGTTATTCTTTCAATATCATTATACCGAAATATTGGTATAGATTTTATTGTGAAATTTCTACCTTTTTGTGTTGGGGTTACTATTCACGTATACGGTACTAATCACATATATGGCACTATTCACGAATACGGCACTATTCACCGAAAAATAAAATTTTCTCCTTTTGTCCAAGATGTCTATTATGGTTACTATCTTTGATTGTATCCATGTTTTGATCTTTATTTTTGAATTCTGCTTCACAATTGGTTATTTTGGAGTATTATTGAACTTGGATAAACTGTAATACGAATCCTTAATATTTGTCCTTTTGTCTCACTAAATTCGTTTTCTTTAAGATATTTTTCATCATCCTCAGTCCTAAATAATGATATTACTGAATATCTTTGGCCTGTAGTGCAAAGATGAATGATTACCTAATGAATATCTTTGGCCTGTAGTGCAAGGATGAATGATTACCTAATGAATATCTTTGGCCCGTAGTGCAAAGATGAACAGGTGTTGAGATGAATATGACTAATCGGTGATACAAATGAATATCTTTGGCTTTGTAGTGTAAAAGATGAATATTTGATTCAAGATGTATATTGATTGATGTTCTGTGGGTAAAATATTGATGATGGACTTTTAAATCTTAGAAGATATTATAATTCTTTCTCTACTTGACTCTTCTAATGGATTGATGTTTCACCGCAGCATTGTTGATCTAAAACTTGTTGTCTATTATATTTTATCGATTTTTTCCTGTTGAAGACTAATGATAATTTGTTGTATATTATCTTAGTCATAATATTCTTTATCGGGCTAGTTGAGCTCACCCTTTTCCTTTTTGTTCCATTGTTCTTCTCAGGAGGAGATAATTTAGCATGAACTAGCCGGGGTATAGAGTGATGATTCAAGATAGTTGTTTTAGTAGTCCTCACTATTTTGTAAAATAGTGTATCAATAATTGTAATGAGGACTCCTTTTTAGTTTGTATACTATCTATTAGACAATATTTGTATTCAAACTCACAGTATATGTGTTGTCGTATTTTGCACGACAATTGTATTACTGAAGTTGTATTTGTTTCTGTACCATGTATTTAGCAACTCAGAATGGGTGATGTGTACCTGTTTTGGGGGCGTCACAGTTGGTATCAAAGCTTAGGGATATGATCCCTAGCTGAGATGTGAGACAAGAACTAGGAGGGGAGAGACGGGAATTCCTTCATTATGTATGTTAATTAACCCTTGTTTTGTGGCAAGATTTGAGAATGGCAAATGCAAATAGTAATAATGAAGTGAATCGCACCGTGGAGACACCTTTTTAATCACCACCTGGGGAACGTGCAACAGAAGGCAATATTCCTCCCGTAAACAACACTCACCGAACAAATAATGAATGATGGGATGTTTAGAAGCTTTTTAGCTCATGCAAAATCGCATTTGAGGAGACTCATGCACAAAATACTGTGGAAATGATAATAATGCACCCGCTTATCACAATGACCAAGCTTTAAGGAGTTGGGACCACGTAATTTATGGAAAGCCGGATCCGATTAAGGCAGAAACGTGGGTCAAACAAATTACCAAGATATTCGATGTCTTGGGATGTACAGAGGAACAGAAGGTTCCATTCGCCACCTTTATGTTCCTTAGTGAGGCAGATTACTAGTGGGAATATGTGAAGCGCATCCACCGCCACACTAACATGTCTTGGGAACGCATTTTTTAAACTGTTTTAATAACAAGTACTTTTCTGAAAGTATTCGTCATATGAAGGAGGTGAAGTTTATCAGACTGGAATAAAACAAAATGACGGTGTCCCTGTACGAGGCAAAGTTTGCAGAGTTATCCAAGTTTGCACCTTATTTGGTCAAGAATGAGGAACGAATGACGAGGATGTTTCTGAGAGGTCTAAAATCCAAGATTCGGCAATATCTTATCTCTCATAAATTTTCTTTATATTCAAATGTTGTCAACAGGGCTCAATAATTAGAGCGAGATAATGAGTATGCCCAACCGAGGGACCATAATCAGGGTCATACTGGTGACAGCAGTCATCGGAGCGATGATAACCAGTGGGGAGGAAAGAATATAGACAAAAGCGGTAACCACTCGGGTGGTAATCGTGGCCATAATAATAGGAGAGGTGAGTCAAGTAAAAATTTTAGAAAGAGGAGATTCAACAATGACGGGAAGACATCAGCAGCAGCACCAGCACCAACAACAAATTCTAGGGGAGGAGAACGGCCGCCAGTTAGATGCTATAGATGCTGAGAGGAGGGACACAAAAGTCCAAACTGTTCACAGCCTTCCAAGATGTGTTTCAATTGTGGAAAAAACGGTCATATAGCCCGGTTTTTCCCAGAAATAAGTCAAGTCCATTGACTACGACACCAAAGGCGACTACGGACAAAAAAAAGTCGGTGGTTCAAGGGAGGGCGTTTGTCATGACTGGCCAAAACACGAGAAACCCGAACGAGGTGAACACGGGTAAGCTAATCATAAACTCTTACGAAGTTTATACCTTATTAGATACTGGTTCTACCCATTCTTTTATCTCTCCTGCTTGTGCTCAACGTTTAAACTTGACTCCGGAGAAATTAGACCTTGACTTATATGTTGAGACTCCGTTAGAAGAAACATTCATTACATCTACTGTTTATAAATCTTGCTTGATTCAAGTTGGAACCATAACATTACCTGCCGATCTTATTTCGTTGAAAATTCTTGCATTTGATGTGATTTTAGGGATTGATTGGTTAACCACGCATCATGCTAAAATTAATTATTTTCATAAGGTTGTTAGTTTTCATATTCTTAACCAACCTATTATGCGAATTCAAACAACCAAACCATTAAAGTCAATCACTGTCATATCAAGCCATAAAGCTATTCGTTTATTGAAAAACGGATGTCAAGCTTTCTTAGCCCATGTCACGGACTTAAACAAAAACATGTCAGATTTGAATAATATTTTCATTGTTAGTGAATTTTCCGACGATTTCTAAAGAACTTCCTTGCCTACCCCGTAACGTGAAGTTGAATTCTTTATTGATCTTGAACCCGTATAAAGCCCATTTTAAAACCCCATATCGAATGGCTCTTATTGAACTTTCAGAGTTAAAGGTCCAACTACAGGAGTTGTTGGACATCGGTTTCATTCGTCCTAATACATCTCCCTGGGGTGCCCTGTGTTATTCAGTGAAAGAAGAAAGACGGGAGTATGCGACTTTGTACGACTAATGAGAATTGAACCATGTCACCATTAAGAATAGGTATCCGCTACCTCGCATTGATGACTTTGTTCGATTAGCTGCAAGGAACATAATTCTTTTCAAAGATCGATCTTCGCTCGGATATCATCAGCTGAAGATTAAAAATGAAGATATTCCAAAGACTGCCTTCAGAACTCAGTATGGGCAGTATGAATTCTTAGTCATGTCTTTTGGATTGACTAATGCTCCTGCTGCTTTCATGGATATGATGAACCATGTGTTCAAAGAATATTTGGATCAGTTCGTTGTTGCCTTTATTGATGACATCCTCATCTATTCCAAAAGCCTTGAAGATCATGAGCACCATTTGAAGATGGTACTGCAAAGGCTTCGTGATAACAAGCTATATGCCAAGCTGAAGAAATGCGAGTTCTGGCTTGAGGAAGTAGCATTCCTTGGGCACGTGGTGTCAAAACATGGAGTATCTGTCAACCCGGCGAAAATTGAAGCAATACAAAGTTGGGAGCAACCGAAGTCAGTGACCGAAGTACGTAGATTTCTGGGCTTAGCTAGTTATTTTCATAGATTCGTGGAAGGATTTTCTTGAATCGCTACTCCATTAACTCAGCTGACTCGTAAAGATACAAAATTCGGTTGGAGCGAGGATTGTGAGAAGAGTTTTCAAGAGCTCAAGAGGAGACTCATTTCGGCACCTGTTCTAAAAATACCATCTGGTTCGGATAGATTTGTTATCTACAGCGATGCTTCAGGCAAAGGGTTAGGATGTGTTCTCATGCAACATGAGAAAGTCATAGCATATGCCTCGCGATAACTCAAAGAATATGAGGGGAATTATCCTACTCATGATTTGGAGTTGGCAGCAGTCATTTTCGCATTAAAGATCTGGAGACACTACCTGTATGGGGAGAAAGTGGAGATCTATACAGATCATAAAAGCCTCAAATATTTCTTCACCCAAAAGGAACTCAACATGCGGCAACGACGTTGGCTCGAGCTGTTGAAATATTATGATCACGCCATCCAATATCATCTTGGAAAAGCAAACGTGGTAGCTAACGCATTGAGTAGAAGATCATATGCGGGTACGAGTGCAGTATTGTTAACACAAAGGTCCATTTTGTATGACTTGTAAAGGATGGAGATAGAGGTAAAGGCTCCAAGTACCCACGTGATGATATCAAATATACGATTAGAACCGACTTTAATCGATAAAGTTAAAGCTGCTCAAGCTACGGATATGGAGATGATGCGAATGAAGAAGAAAGTGCAAGAAGGTGCTATTCCAGAAGCAAGAATTGATGAAGAAGGAATACTTCGAGTCAACTCCAGACTTTGTGTTCCTAACGATTCTGACTTGAAGCATAGAATCATGATGGAGGCACACAACACACCGTTTGTAATCCATCCTGGGAGTACCAAAATGTATCATGATCTTCGACATACATTTTGGTGAAACAATTTGAAGAGAGAGGTCGCGGAGTTTTATCTCGAGGTGTTTAACTTGTTAACGTGTAAAGGCAGAACATCAAGTGCCAAAGGGTCCATTGCAACCACTTGAGATTCTGAAATGGAAATGGTAACACATTACTATGGATTTCATTACGGGTCTTCCCAAGGTTTCTCAAGGTATAGATGTGATTTGGGTTATTGTTGATAGATTAACCAAGTCTGCCCATTTCTTGCCTATACGAAAGACTTATTTCCTTGAACGTCTTGCTAGTATATACATAAATGAGATTGTGAGATTGCATGGCATGCCAGTATCCATAGTTTCAGATCGTGACCTAAGATTCACTTCACGATTTTGGGTTAGCTTGCAGAAAGCTATGGGCACAGATTTACAATTCAGTTCGGCATACCATCCTCAAACGGATGGGTAATCAAAGAGGACTATTCAAACTCTTGAAGATCTATTAAGACTCTGTGTCCTAGATTTCAAAGGGAGTTGGGATAAGTACCTACCATTGGTGGAATTCTCCTACAATAACAGTTATCAAGCAAGTATAGGCATGGCTCCATTTGAAGTATTGTATGGACGAAAGTTTCACTCTCCAGTATGCTGGGATGAGGTGGGAGAAGCAACATTATTGGGACCAGAATTGGTACGCATAACTACAGAAAAGATCTAAACGATTCGACAACGTATACAAACGGCACATGATCAACAAAAGAGTTATGTGGATCTTCATCAAAAGGACGTAGAATTTAATATTAGGGATCATATATTGTTATGTATTGCTCCATGGAAGGGAGTTACAAGATTTGGGAAGAGAGAAAAGCTCAATCCAAGATTTGTTGGTCCATTTGAGATTCTTGGCCGAATAGGAAATGTGGCCTATAAACTCGCATTACCTCCAAGAATGTCTCGTGTTCATAATGTTTTTCACATATCTATGCTTCATAAATATGTGAAAGACCCCAACCACATTATCGAAGTTAGAACCGGATGAGATAGTCAAGATTTAACGCACGAGGAGGTACTTGTTAAGATCTTGGATAGAAAAGAGCATGTCCTACGCACCAAGGTTATACCACAAGTTAAGGTTTTGTGGAGAAACCATGCTATTGAAGAAATGACCTGGGAGTTAGAATCAGAAATGAAAGCGAGGTATCCTCACTTTTTCGAAACACCAGGTACGTACATCAATTTCGATGATGAAATTTCATAAGAAGGGAAGGTTGTAAGAACCTAACTTTTTAATGAATAAAATCAAACTTCCTCTATTTATTATTTTGAATAATAAAGTGTTAATTTGATATAATACTTTTGTTATGGGTGAAATGTGCAAATTTTGCAAAATAAGCAAGTGGTTATAAAGTATTCATTTTGTGGGAATATTCGTTTGGTCATGGAATATTCTTTTTCGTCTGGGAATATTCGCACGATGCCAAGTAAACCATTTCAGGGCCCCATAACGGATAACCGCTTGGATGAAGAAAATGACAAGTTTGAGTTTTTATAAATAACGGTACGTAATGATTACAATTAACATCGTTGGAATACCCGGTGGTTAAAATACAAGAATACGCGTGTGGTTGCACAAGAGTATTACCAGATTACACAATATTTTTGAAATTATTAATTCTTACGTAGAAGTCACTACTCAATAATTGTTACAGTAATTACTGTTAAATATTTTATTTTATTGGTTCAATAATTGTTGCGTTGATATTTTATATTATTTTTATTTCAATAATTGTCACCGCACAATATCTCCATTATCGGATCAATAATTCATATTATTTGAATAATATTATTAGATAGCATTATTGGCAATGTCTAAGGAAGTTTCGCTCAGAAAGGGGTTTGGTCACCTAATCGTGCTACCAATAAGGAGAAATCCTTATCTGAAAGCCCCTCTTTCCGGGAACGACACAGTTGTCATAATTGTGATTCGTAATATTATTTTTGAATAATTAGTTATTAATTTATATGATAAGGAAATATTTATTTTATGTGGTAATAAATGAAGGAATTAATGTTGAGGTGTTTTATCAGTATTTTGTCGGAATGGAGGTTTTGAAAATAGTCCGTATATGGATTTCGGTCATTTTTCGTTTGGAATTTGAAAAAACTTAAACTTATAAAGTTGTAGAGAATTAAATTTCCTATGGAAAGCACATAAGATTTGAATTTTTCTGATAAAAGGGTTATTTATTATGAATTGTTGAAGTTTCAAAAAATAAAATATTTTTATTAAAAATATGGTGGGCCCCACTTTTGGTTGGTGAGTAATGAAATGTGCTGAAATTTATTTTCAAAAGTGGTGGGCTTAAATAGTAGCAGGTAAAGTCATCAGGTAGCAGGTTAGTCTGCTATGGCGTTCTAAGCATTTTCCTATAAATAGGGTGCTTAGTTAGAATTGAAAATCACACCAGAAACAAGTTTTCTCTCTTTCTCTCTCTATATTATCAAGCGTATTTTGTGAGTATTTAGATACTTTGTGAGTTGTTATTCATCAGTGCAAGTTTTCTTCAGCCTTATACCGATATTCCGATCAGAAGTATTGATATTTTGAGATAAGGGATGTTATTTTCTTTCTAATGATGTTATTCTTTCAATATCATTATACAAAAATATTGGTATGGATTTTATTGTGGAATTTCTACCTTTTTGTGTCGGGTTTACTATTCGCGTATATGGCACTAATCACGTATATGGCACTATTCACAAATACGGCACTATTCACCAAAAAATGAAATTTTCTCCTTTTTGTCCAAGATGTCTATAATAGTTACTACCTTTGATTGTATCCATGTTTTGATCTTTATTTTTGAATTCTGCTTCACAATTGGTTATTTTGGAGTATTATTGAACTTGGATAAACCATGTACTTAATCCCTAATATTTATCCTTTTGTCTCATTGGATTCGTTTTTCTTTAAGATATTTTTCATCATCCCTCATCCTAAATAATGATATTATTGAATATCTTTGGCCATATTAAGAAAGATGAATGATTAACTAATGAATATCTTTGGCTTCAGTAGCAAAAAAGATGAATGATTATCTAATGAATATCTTTGGCCCGTAGTATAAAAAGATGAGCAAGTGTTGAGATGAACATGACTAAACTGGTGATACAAATGAATATCTTTGGTCTATATAGTGCAAAAATGAATATTTGATTCAAGATGTATATTGATTGATGTTCTGAGGATAAAATATTGATGATGGACTTTTAAATCTTAGAAGATAGTAGAATTCTTTTCTACTTGACTCTTCTAATGGATTGTTGTTTCCACTGTAGTTGTTGATCTAAAACTTGTTGTCTATTATATTTTAACATATTTTTTCCTGTTGAAGACTAATGATAATTTGTTCTATATTATCTTAGTCATAATATTCTTTACTGGGCTAGTTAAGCTCACCCTTTTCCTTTTTGTTCCATTGTTCTTCTTAGGAGGAGATAATTTAGCAGGAACTAGTCGGGGTATGGAGTGATGATTCAATATAGTTGTTTTAGTAGTCCTCACTATTTTGTAAAATAGTGTATCAATAATTGTAATGAGGACTCCTTTTTAGTTTGTATACTGTCTATTAGACAATATTTGTATTCAAACTCACAGTATATGTGTTGTCATATTTTGCACGACAATTGTATTACTGAAGTTGTATTTGTTTCTGTATCATGTATTTGGCGACTCAGAATGGGTGATGTATACCTATTTTGGGGGCGTCACAATCATGGCTCGTTGATAGATAGCTCTAGCATTGATGAGGCTGAATAACAACCGTCTGTAGCAAAAGGTTCCCCAAGGAGTGATGAATTGTGTCTTCTCACGATCCTCTTCAGCAACCATGATTTGATGATACCCAGCAAAGCAGTCAAAAAAGGAGTACATGCCATATTGAGCTATGTTGTCAATGAGTATGTGGATGAATGGTACGGGAAAATTGTCTTTGAGACAAGCCTTGTTTAAATCCCTGTAATCCACACATACTCATTCCTTCCCTCCGGGTTTAGGTACGGGGACTATGTTGGATAGCCACTCGGGGTATGTTGATACCATGATGATGCCAGCTTGAAATTGTTTCATAATTTCCTCCTTGACTTTCAAACTCCACTCAGGTTTTAATCGCCTGAGCTTCTGTTTGACTGGCTTGAATCCCTCTTTGATGGGTAGGCGATGAATGATGATGTCAGTTGAAAAACCGATCATGTCTTCATGAGACCATGCAAACACATCCTGGAATTGGGTCAATAGAGTAACCATGTCATTCCTTTGGCTAGGGGTAAGGTTCGTGCCAATCTAGATTTATTTGGGGTTTTCTGAAGTTCTGAGGTTAAAAGAGGTGGTTTGATCAAGATTTGGCTTGAGTTTGTCTTCGACCCATTCTTTGATCTCCTGAGGCACCTCATAGTCCTTTTGCTCAATCTCCATAAAGTCATAGTCCAACTTTACATCAAAGTTACAGTCCTTGTGAAGAATAGGCACTCCATCAGCAAGTTTAGGCAAATCTAACTTTAGAGTCCTAAAACAAAATGCTTTCACTTAATATATGAAACTATTTAAACATACAAAGTGTTAGCATGGCATGACAAAAACAACTGCTAATACTATACCGAAAAAGTAAGAAGTTATTGCTATCTACAGGGCAGAGGGATTTTCTGCCATTTTTACCCTTTTCAGCAAATGCAAGGAGTGTTGCTCCAATTGCCAAGGGTCAGGTCCTGGTGGACAGCTATGATGTAGGGGTTGTTATTGTCCTCCTTCTGTTGAATGATGACCATGACATCTGAACATTCATTATCTAAGATATCCTTGTTCATACCCTCAGTATGTGTCAGGAAGTACATCTTTGATAACCGCCTATTAATGTTTTGTTTGTGCCTTTGATTCCTTTCCTCCATGTTTGGGTCTGGAATCAGGACTTCTTTTCCTTTAACAGGTATCGGCTTAGGAAATAGCATACCCGCCACAGAGATAGGAATTATCTGTAGAGGCCGTACAGAATTAGCATCTATAGGTTTAGGTAACAGCCTTATAGATGAAGGAACCAGTGTATGCTTATGCGGGTTCCTGTGAATGGTCCAAAAAGAGTAGCCTAGTCCGGCCTTCCCTGTCTGGCTGGGAACTTGAATTGGGCATTTGATTCCTTGAATTGTCCAAGTTGGAAACCCAAGGATGTCATTTCTTGAGTGGTCAATATTACCTCGGCTGAAACTATGGGTTTAAAAGCAGGAGCCCCAATGGGTTGATAGTGAGTATTTCTCACCTCAAGTGCTTGGAAGCTGACAGGCTTA
Organism: Panax ginseng; assembly: GCA_020205605.1. Classification (NCBI taxonomy): domain Eukaryota; kingdom Viridiplantae; phylum Streptophyta; class Magnoliopsida; order Apiales; family Araliaceae; genus Panax; species Panax ginseng. The sequence continues at coordinate 2,703,010 of CM035147.1, forward strand.
ACTTCGTTATTAAAAATGATGAGAGGTATATCACTTTGGACAGGATACTCTAGTTCAGTATTGACAGTGACCAGATTACTATTGATAATATACTTGAGTTGTTGATGAAGAGTGGATGGGCCGACTCCTACCATATGGATCCAAAGTCTTCCCAACAGTAAATTATATCATGTAGTGATTTTGAGCACTTGGAAGGATATGTAAAATGTATGTGGGCCGATTTCCACTAGTAATTTAATCTCTCCGACAGCATTTTGTCGAGATCCATCTAAAGCTTTGATGATTGTGTGGTTGCTTCGTATCCAATTGAGATTGATCTTCATTCTTTCCAATGTGGCATAGGGGCAGATGTTTAGGGATGATCCTCCATTTATTAGCACTCCTCCGACCACATATCTGGAAGACATCACTGCTATGTGCATTGGCTTGCAATGACCCATCCCTTCAGGAGTTATGTCATCATCGGTGAAAGATATCACATTGCTATTGAAAATGTGATCTACCAGATGATGGAACTTTTTGACATCCACTGTCTTTGGAAAGTGGGCTTCTTTCGATATCTTCATTAAGATTTCCAGGTGATCTTCTGAAGAGAAAACCAAGTCTAGAATAGATGTATGTTGTGGTGTTTCTTTCAAGCTTTGAACCACCTTGGCTTCATTGTGTCCCATCTGACGGAGGATTTCTTTAATTTTCTCCTTGGGCACTTTCCCCTTAGATCTGATGACTGGCTTCATCACTCGTTGAGGGAGGTATAGTGGATTTTCCTTGGATACCGCAGTAGTTGTGTTTGATGTTGATCCTTCAACCTCTCCATAGTTCCATGGGACTTTCTTAAGGTTGATGACATGATGTTATGGCCTGAACGGCAATATGAGTGGTGCTAGTGCAGCCACCTTCAAAGGGTTTTCAACTCCTTTGAGCTTGATGGGTTGAATTGTAAATGATGTGGCAGCCAAATCTCCCTCAGAGGATATAACTGCTATGATTTCCCTCCATCTTTGTGATCTTGGAGGAAATGTATGTCCACTCTCAGGTGATACAGTGTTATCGTCTGCCATTTACAGGTCACCGTTGTTAATCATGTTTTGTATGCGATGGCGGAGTGCCCAGCATTCTTTAATGTTGTGACCGCGAGAATGGGAGTGGTATTGACATACTCCAGTAGTATCAAATCTTTTTTAGCATGGGTTAACTGGAGGTGGCAGTGCAGTGATCTTTCCTTCATTGATCAACATCTGCAATATGTCTTCCATCGGTTGGCCTAAATAGGTGAACTCTTTTTTATTGGCAAAGTCCTGACGGGCTTGAGCTCTTACTTTTCTTGCAAGCTTTTCCTCCAAGGTTTCACTCTCTTGGGTGAATGATAGAGTCTTTGTGATAAGAGAGAGGAGACTAGCAACTGTTGTGTAACTTAGTGTATCACCAGTTCTCCAGTTGATTGACTTGTTCGCCAAGAGACTTTAACTCCCGTTCCATCATGAACTGAAACTCTGAATAATCCCACTTGTCAAAATTATCTTTAATAGTTTGGGGAGAACCGCCCACATATTTGAGGTATTTGGAGCTCTCTCCACCGCCTCTATTGATCATGTTAACCTCATCTTCCTTGTGTTGAGGGAGAGGGTTGTCTTGAACATGTGGTTGCTTGGGATTGGTCACCATGATCTCACCATTGTCTATTAAGTCTTGGATCTTATGCTTGAGGGCCCAACAATCCTGAGTGTCGTGGCCTGGAGCTCCAGAATGGTAAGCACACTTCTTACTTGTATTGAAACCTTTCCACTTGGATTAGCTGGTAGAAGGAGATGAGTGATTTTATTCTGAGATGTTAGAAGTTTGAAAATGATTTCGAGTGAGTCCCCTAACTGTGTGAACACTCTTGAGCGTCTTGCTTCTCCACTTTTTTGGCAAGGGCAAATTTGAAGACTGAGCTTGAAAAGGGGAGTAGTTTCTCCTTTGGATAGGCAAGTTTTGGTTGCCTTTTTGTGTTTGTCCTTGCAGTATCATGGAAACATCCTCTTCTATCTTCTTATTGACTCTCCAGGGGTTGTTCCCATAACTTCCAGATTGGATATGCTCAGCTACGACTTTTAAAGTGGTGAGGTCTTGAATCTTCCCAAACTTTAATCCCATCTCTGCCATTTCTCCGTGCTTAATCATTTCTGAGAATGGCTTTCCTATTCCAGCTAGGACCCTCTCATAAAATGGAGCTTCTTGAATATCTATGAAAGTCATCACCATCTCAGTCTCTGTCATGGATGGAATAACTTGAGCAGCCAGACGCCTCCATCTTTAGGCATACTCTTTGAATGACTCATTGACTTTCTTCTTGACCTTGATAATTTGATACCAGTCTGGAGCCATCTAAGTTTGAAAGTTGTATTGACTGAGGAAATCATGGTCTAACTCCTCCCAGCTGTGAATTTTGGAGTTATTCAATCTGGTGTACCATGCTCTGGCTTCTCTAGTCAGACTTTTTTGAAATAGCTACATTCTGAGCCTTTCATTCTCGGCATAGGATTCGAGCTCTCTAATGAACACGTTTAAGCAGGTGTAATGATCTCCCAATCCATCATACTTCTCGAAGTTAGGAGCCTTAAATTTCTCCGGATAATGAACCCTGAGGAAGATGAAAAGGTCTGAATAAGAGACGCTCCCATGCGTTCCAATCCATTTGATGGACCGAGTGGTCCCTTCCATTTGTAGAACCTTCTTCGGAATATCATTAGTGTCTTGATCTTCTTTGAGATGGGCGACTTCAGGGGTTGTTTTGAACTTCTCATTATGAGACTCAGGTGCTGGGACTTCTCTGTTCGGACCCTATATTCCTCCCTCTGCAAAGACTTCTATTTGTATGGGTATCGGTGGACCCTGAGTTGATTTGTTTCGTTTCTTGAGGAGAACAGCCAACAATGTTATTTGATTACTTAATCCTTCAACTCCTCGCGAGAGACAGGATTAGGATCAGGATGGGCACTTGTAGCCATGTCTGACTGTGGGCTTAGTGCCTTTTTGGACTTTGAACAAGTAATGGGACCAATCGTGTCCCTACAAAAGACTGTGTAGTTTAGTTTGGGAAAACGGGGAAATATTACGTGCTATGTAATGTGTCCGTTTTTTAGGATTATTATCCTGCAAAACGGATGTCAGTTATTTTGATGACAGGATAGCATAACAGGTATTGATATGCATGTTCACATATTCCATTATATTTTTCATTACATTGAGATTGACATGGAAATGAATTTACAAGTAATTAAAATGGGAAAGTATGAAGAGACTTCCATTCACGTTTGGTTTATCAGAGACTGACCTATCTTAGGCTACTCTCATAGCTTTTTGGCATGAAGGTCCCCAGATCATAGCAATTTACTTGATGGTAAGTTAATTCGATCTTTCAACTGGAGAGAATCTGGGTGGTGCATTTCCTGAGCCTAGTGGAATTAGTCTCCCGACGAGTCCGGTAATCAAACACCAACAGGATAGCCTCCTGGTGGAGGGATCACATAACATACATTCACATACATCGCGTCTCACCGTATGGAAATGATGACATATGCGAAGCACTAATATCACAAGCAGATATGGTGAGAAGCACTAAGTGCAGTAAATAAAGCATTAGTACACATTCATTCAAATGTAAATGCAACATCCACACATAAGTAGATAAAAGTTTTTGGAAAAGCTTGAATAGCGGCTTAAGCCCTCTTACCGGTATCCCCAACAGAGCCACTGCCTGTCGACGTTGGGATTTTTATTTGCCCCTTTCTATTCTTGTATTTTGGTGTTCTCATTTTAGGTGAGATTTTTTTGAAAAAACAAGTTTGAAAAGGTCCGACATGTATATGTCGACAATTTGACTGTAAGAGTCGCTAGTTGGTATTTTTAAATGGTTATACCAACTCAACCGAGAAAAGGTTTGCACAAAGACCCGTGTATTTGACACAGTTTGACTGGTCTGAGAAACCGAAATTCGTTAAGGTCCGGGAGCTTGATTAAGCGGAGGAAAGGTGTTAGGCACCCTCCGACTTCCGTGATAACACGGTTACCGCCACTTTTCATTTAAACTTTTATATGTTTATGTGTGTGTAGGGCCTATGTGCAATTGTTTGGAAGTAGTGACATGCCTCGCTTTCACCTATATACAAAGGGTTTGACTTTTGTATAAAAGTTCAATTTTAACAAGATATAGTAGTGATGTTTTAATAAACAGGTTTTTCAAACCCTTGTGCTCAATAGTAATTGAGGCCTTTGATACTTCTATTTTATTATATATATTCGGCTTGTTTGTTTTTATTTTTGAGATGTGAGGCATCTTCGAGAAAATAAGATACATAACAGTGTCGAACTCCTTGTGGGCATGAAAGCCATCTAAGGAAATTCAGACACCGTAGATAATTTACAAGTTGGTTGCAGCTGCAAAATGTCCATCACGAGAACTAAATCTAGACTCAGGAGCTAAATCTGTGATCACATGATTCCTAGGCTCACATGTGAAAGCAATATGTACGAAAGCTAGAAAAAGAACTAGATTTGAGTAAATCTAAGCCATTCCAGCTTCAAAGGTTCTAGTTTAGTCACCATGAACAGGTTAAAGTGAGAAATAGCCAGATTTAGGCAAATCTAGCTCGCAAGCTGAAAGATTAAATATCTACATTATGAAAGCAGTAAAGCGGATATTTATATGTATAAGCAGTAAAAGGCCACGAAGTGATCTCTAGGCCAAACAGGAATGTTTATATATATATATAAGTATTAAATGCTCCGGATGTTATATCCAGGCTCAATCGAAACAAAGTTCGATAATAATATATATAAGTATTTATATATATATATATATCAAAGCAGTAAACGCCACGGATCGATGATCAAGGCATACCCACATAACGCGTCTCTCAACGTTAGTAGATATAAGTATATAAAAGTAGGGAAAAGCTTAAAATTCTGAAAAATCTTACAGTGGGATGCCAAGAAGACTTCAGATAACTTTTGATGACTAAAAATTTGGTTTTTACCGATTAAACTTCAGTATGTAGCAAAAAACGAGCTTACAAGTATTTAGAAAGAAAAATCACTCAGTTTAGAGCACTCTAGAAGTGGACAGTGTTTACAGGCTGAAATGGACAGAGTTTTCTCTCCTTTTCTCTTTTTTTTCAAATGAGCTGACAAGATCTCATATTTAAAGACCGGATGGCCGCGGGTCTACCTGTGGCAGCCGCAGGTAGACTCGCGGCTACCCGAATTGCCCCGAGCCATGCAGGTCCCGTTGTCTCGAAGTACGTGCACTTTAGCTACGTGTTGTCCGCTCGAACCTTCATAACTTTTAATTCGGGCATCCGATAAAGGTGTGTTGTACCTTTCCAGGAAGCTGTTGTCAGGAGCTATACAATGGCATTGGATTAGAGGTTGTACGAAGCCAGGAAGATGGGTCCATGACCAGATCTTCAAATTATATCTGGTATGTTATCTTATGTAGTAGTCACTCGGGATTTGAGCTATGGTTCTTGTGGGACACCTTATATGAAATATTGCTTGAAATGATGTTGAGATGACGTGAATATAGTATCGAGGTGGCAAACTGATGATTTTTCCCCTCACCAGGGTTATCTCCGGCTTTGCGCAGATGTAGCAGTCGTTGCTCAGGGTTATCTTTGAGAATGGGCTGATGTGAATGTTGAATGTCCTCAGGGTTATCTCTGAGGTGTGCTTAACCTCTTGGGGTTATCTCTGTGGTTGGAACTGAGTGTATCGAGCTTGTCTGCAGGGTTGAAACTGAATTTTTTGGGGTTATCTCCAAAACTGGAACTGCTTCCCTCGGGGTTATCTCCGAGGTTGAAACTGAATCTCCCGGGGTTGTCTTTGGGACTGGAACTGAGTATCTCAGGGTTATCTCCGAGATTAAAAACTATATTTCATGGGGTTGTCTCCGGAGTTGGAACTGAATCTCTTAATGTTGTCTCCGGGATTGAAACTGAGTTAACTTCCAGGGTTATCTCTGGAAGACGATTTTGCCCTCCTGCAGGGTTAGCAACAGGAATGCAAAATTTTGAGTGTCTACACTTGGAGTATGCTAATGTAAAGTTTTAAACATTTGGGTCACAAGTGTAAAATAGGTCATACTTTGAGGGACATAAGTATATATATTTAACCCCTGAAAAAATGCATTCGCTTTGCCTTTGGCGAGGACGTAGTGTGTTTCAATATTGGTGTTAAGAGTTGTGTGTGAGTGAATATTTCTTTGCGGGGAACGATTGAGTAATAATGGCGTTGTTCTCGGGACGTGTACTAAACTGTCCCATCAGTTGGCATGCATGGGGCATGTTTATTGGGGGATATGGGGAGTTTTTTAATTCAATAATAATGGGGCAACATTGTTTGGGGACATTTTTTGGCGACATTGTGATGTGGCACAGCCACATCAGCATGAAAGAGTGAAACAAAAAAAAACCCGCTCAATTGGAATTATTCTATCTCTACTTTACCAAAACAACCCCGCTTAATTGAAATTACTCTCTCTCTGCTTTACCAGTTTTTTCACCAATAACTCTCTCTCTCAAGCTACCTAGTCCTGTCGTTGCTTAGTTACTGCAGCTGCTCTCCCCCTCTACAAACTTCAAGGTATGATTACATATATTCCTTCTCCTCCTACCATTACTCTCCCATATGCCTAAATTCTCAAAACCCTAATTTTTGTGCAAACTCTTATTTTGGGTGAAAATTTTGAAAAACTCTTATTTTGGGTGAAAATTCTTGATTTCGACCTTATTAGTATGTTTTTGTTTGTTTGTTTCCTAAGAAATTTGATCTATTTTGTTATTCTAATTTAGTTTAATTTTGGGTGAATTTTATTGAAATTTGTAGCATTGTGATGGACATGCACTTGGGTTGAATGATTTATTAACTTGGGAAAAGGAACTAGATTAAAAGGAAGAAAGAAAAGAATTAAAACATGTTATTTATTCTTAAAAACTTTGTTCGTGATTGTGTCTCCTCTTTAATGGATTCATTATCTACTATGTTGTCTCTTTATACAGTGGAATTTGAATTCTCCAGGGCTGTGTAAGCTTCTTCTGTTCTTGCACTACTTTTAGTCCAAATCTTCACCTTCATGTCCTGATATATGTATGCTTCCAATTTTTTAGTGCTCCATAAGGATAATTATGGAGATTTTTCTTATGGGCATGGTATAAATGTTTTTGGTGTTTGATATTACAATAGTAATTCCAAATGCTTATAGTAATTTCAAAGTGAGCCTAAGAGAGAACAAAACTCTGCTCTCCAAAATAAAGTAGCAGAGCCATATTATCCCTCGTTCTCTAGGAATTTTCAACCCCGCCAAAAGAAACCAACACCAAAGAGAAGTTTTGGCAGTTTGCAACTAGCCGGCAAATATAGTTATTCCTCCATCTCCAATCTCTTTCTGATAAACTTGGAATTGACCTCTAAGGCATTTTCCTAAATTCTCAAGATATCTGATGCATGTGGGGTTTAAACATAGCAAAATTATTTTTATCTACATATCTACTTTGTTCTTTTCAAGTTTTGTTTCCAAGCTTTAAAGAAAAGTTTAAAACCGTGATGTATTTTGTATTTTGTTTATTTGTCATTTTTGTAGAAAGAAAACATAGCATCTTGAAGCATGGTAGAGAGCAATGAATCTGATTTAAGGATTCAAAGCAAGCAATGTCATTGTGGTCAATTTACGATTTGTAAAATTACCCGCTCCAATAAGAATGGAAATGAAGGTCGAATCTATTATGCGTGCCCGAATGGAAAATGCGGTTTCTTGGGATGGTGCAAAGCTATAAATAAAGAAAAATCATCAACAACTATTAAAACGCAGTAGCCAAATAATTTCATTATGCATGATTCTACTATAATTGAAATGAAACAAGAAATTAAATTATTGAAATAATTAGTTCTTGTAATATTTATTCTCTGTTTGTTTGTTATTATGAAAAACTAGTTATCTTTTGTTGGAAGTTGCAATGGAAGTGAAGTTGTGAAAGAAACTATTAATGGCATGATACTATTAAGCAGTGAAACTTGGAGTTTATTTGTGTTTGATCTTTTGTGATTTATTTGCTAGTTACTCAAGCAATATTTACTAGTTGATTTCCTCCAAAATCTAAAGACCCAACTGAGATTTCCTGAATTTTCAAGCATCATATACACTGCACATGCAATATTAACTAATTGGCGCTGCTGCCAGGAACCACGCTTTATTTGGTCCCATGACCAAAGTGATGATTATGAACTTCCAAAATACGAACAAACTGATATTAATATCATCAAATAAGCTTCAAATTTAGTGATAAACTACATAGTAACAAGAACTTGTTCCAATACTAGATTATAACTCAAGTCATTACAAAACATACAATTAAACACATGTATCCCAAAGCAAAGCAAAGCCAACAAAAAGTCTACAGGAGTCCTCACACTCACACCAATGTGTACCTACAAAATTATAACAAAATTATCCGCTCATATTGTTCAGATCACATCCTTCACCGCTCCTCCAATATGGGTTATAGTAATCCTGCAACAAAAAAATGGTGGTTTTCAGCAACAAATAATACCCAATAAGACACTACAAAATGAAAAAGAAAGCAATAAAATTAGACATTATACCTGAAAATAAATGGGGAAACCCCCTCCATAATAGATATCATGATTTGTGGCAAATGGAAAGTTATCAACATGTGATGATTGCAGATTTGCGTAGGTGGAGAAGTCTCCAACCTAAAATGTTTAAAATAATAATCATTCATATAAATTAAAGCCTCTAAGAATATGGTTTATTCATATAAATTAGTGACAAACCTGTAAATTAAGATCTATTACACCATGTCTCATGTAGTCGTCTGGACCATGTTCAACTTGGGAATTGTTGTTTAGTATGCTTACAAAATAGTCACCTTGAGCACTCTACACAAAATAAAAAGCAGTGAAATAAGACATTTAATCTAAATAAATAAGTTTTTACATTTGAGAAAACTAAAGAAAAAGGTTTACCAAATTAGTGAAACCCATGTTATGTTCAATGGCCTTGTCTTTCCCTTTCTCTTTCTCTCTCTTTTTCTTTCCCTTTCTTTTTCTCTTTCCCTTTCCCTTTCCCTTTCCTCACTCTTGTACCTCTAACAACTTTCTCAATCTTAGACTGAAGCCTTTTAAAGTGGGGCTGACCTTTACGATGAACCGACAATGGACTATGAATATTGTTGCTTTCTTTACAACCACTACCCACTTAGGTGCCTAATCCGGAAGGAGTTGACTGATTACTTCCACACGTTCTATCATCTTGTTTTAGTACATTAACAAGATTTTTAATCCAATGCAAAACAAGTTTTGTCTTATCTTTATTATCTATCGCTAAGTCTGCCGCTTCATAAAAAAAGTTGCACATCCTATCAAAACGTTCATTTTCCAAATTCAACGTCCATTCAGAGTATATTATCTTAACCTTCTTATGACACCTCTTCACTTCTTTCCTCCACCTTCGAAGAATGAATTTATCTGGTAAGGTTCGAACTCATTTTCTTAGCAACACCGTAAGGGGATGTCTACATAATATTCCCCTGAACTCAAATAATTGATAGTTGCACTTAATGGTACATTCATCTTCTTTAAAATAAACTCTAAAAGTGGCTTCGCAAATCCCTTCAAACATATCTTGTGTAACATCGTACACCTCAAAACCACATTCTACTTTAACTGAATTAATGGCACAATAAAGCTTCCCTTTAACCTCTTCCTGAAATTCCTTGAATTTTGTCATGCTATAAGCATCTTGAAATTGTTTTTCAAATGGATAATCATTAAGGCATGGAATCAAATGGTCGAAGGAATTGAAATATGCCTCATTCTCTTTTTGCACCTTACTTTTTAGTGTATTCTCATACTGCTCAACAAATTATTTTAAAGTTGCCCTTGAATTCACATAACCATCAAAAAAAAAAGCATTCATACTTTCACTTCTTTGAGTTGAGGACATTCCAGCCCAAAAAGTATTCTTTAAAAATGTCAGCGCTCAACAACTTCTCTCGTCGTATAACCCAGTCAACCAGTCACTCTCTTTCAAGTTAAATTTCTTAATGAAACTACCCCATGGTTCTTTAAATTCTTTATAAGTCAATGAATCATAAATTACATGTTGCATTGAATATTTGATAGATTCATATTGATTGCAACCACTTAATTTCTCGAGCAACTTCTTCATAATATGCCACAAGCAACACCTATATCGTGCATTGGGGAACACAATTTCAATAGCCTTCTTCATTGCTTTGTCTTGGTCAGTAATTATTACGGTAGGAGCACAACCATTCATACACGCAAGCCAATTTTTAAAAAGCCAATTAAATGACTCAATTTCTTCATGAGATATTAATCCACAACCTAAGAGTATTGACTAACCGTGATGATTAACTCCAGCAAATAGGGCAAATAGCATGTCATTCTTATTAGTTAAGTATGTTTTGTCAAAGGTAATGGCATCCTCAAACTCCCCGTAAGATGCCCTACTCCTTGCATCTGCCCAAAAGACATTTTGTAGTCTCTCATCATCATCCAAATCCATCAAATAATAAAATTTTGAATTATTAGCTTGCATTTTTTGAAGTAGTTTTGAAGTGCCATAGCATCCCCATCACCAAGTCTTAATTGTCTAACTTTGTCAAGATGATTGTAACAATCTTTCTGTGAAAAGGACACATTCTCATGCCCACCAGCCTCAACCAAGAAAGAACTAAAAATTTTAGTTGGTCTAATACCAACTTTATCGTTAAGTTCAAGTCTCCTTTTCACATACTTGCTCATAATTCGATTTTTCTTATAAAATCTAGATTTTTTCGGGCTCAACTGATGATTATGATCAAGTGTTATAGTCTTTACTCGCACTTTTTCGTCTTAGACTACTGCAGCCCTAATCTTAGGATTGCAACCAGTTTTGCTAACAGGGCGTAAGTTGAAGGAATTCTTTGACTTGCTTATTGAACATCCTAACCGAGCACATGCAAGAACCACAATTTTAGTCTCTCCATTTTCTCCTTTTTCTGTAGATCTTACTTTCACCGAAAATCCATTTTGGTTACCATAATTAGTGTAATATTCCATGTATAAATAAACAGAACCAAACTCCATTCCTACTTCCGGATCTCTAATCACTTCATTAACTTCTTCACTTTCTACTAAATCCTCTGCCATAACACATTCCTCAATATCATTCATTCTCATACTTGAATTAAACTTATCACTACATGTCATTTCTGCAAATTTATAAAAATATATTAACTACATGCAATAGATATATAAAAAAGTGTATGACTGCAAATTAGTTTACCAAAAATTTATAAAAATATATTAACTACATGTCATAGATATAATGAGAAGCTCCTTTTTAAATAAAGCACATCAAATTGGGGAGACTCTTTTTTATGATCTGAATTGAAGTCAATTGGGGAGCAAAAATAGTGGAAATACAAGCACATCAAATCAAAAACTTTCCAGAAAAATTTCATGATAGATAAAGAGAAGGCTCCTTTTTAAATCATAATGTTGTAGAGCCTTTAGGTTACACTGCTCAATTGGAATTATGAACTGAAAGTATGGCACTAGTATCATGTAATGTAATGTAATGTTAATCAAAATCAAGTTTTAATAATTCTGGAATAACAAAATAGATCAAATTTCTCAAGAAAAAATAAACAAAAACATACTAAAAAGGTCAAAATCAGGAATTTTCACCAAAAATAAGATTTTTTTTAAAATTTTCACCAAAAACAAGAATTTTCACCCAAAACAAGAGTTTGCACAAAAATTAGGGTTTTGAGAATTTAGGCGTATAAGAGAGTAATGGTAAGAGGAGTAGGAATATATGTAATCATACCTTGAAGTTTGTAGAGGGGGAGAGTAACAGCAGCAGCGAAGCAACGACAGGATCGGGTAGCTTGAGAGAGAGAGAGTTGTTGGTGAAACAATTGATAAAGCAGATAGAGTAATTTCAATTGAGCGGGGTTTTTTTTGGTAAAGCAAAGAGCAATTTCAATTGAGTGGGGTTTTTTATAGAGTAATTCCAATTGAGCTGTTTTTTTTTTGTTTCACTCTTTCATGTTAATGTGGTTGTGCCACATCACAATGTCACCAAAAAATTTCCCCAAATAATATTGCTCCAGAATTATTGTTTTTTATTTCTCTTTGGAGGTTATTTTGAAGGACTTAATCTCAACGGAATATGATCTTAGTTGTTGGTGGGTTTTATAAAAGGGTTTTGGACCTGCAAAAGTAACAAATTAGTGACCCGATGTTGACATCGGGGAAATGTCTTTGGCGTGAGAGTAAGTAGTTTTCACAGATGAGAGAAGAAGTGTTAATAGACCGAAATCTGAATTGCTGATCCAAATTAAAAGTGGAGGAATCCGAAGAAGTTTTCATTTTTATTGTGGAGGAAAAAAATCTCGGAGAAAGAATACGAACAGCACTTGTTGACCCAAGATTGCAAGAAGGAAGTAGTGGAAGAAATACAGGCTTTTGTTATGGATTTGTTAAAATGAAGCAATTTAAAATGGATTAATTACATATTTTAGTACATTTTTAAAAATAATTACAATAATGGTGCATCCATAAAATAATTACAAAAGTAATACACTTTCTCATACTTATTTACAATATTAGTGCAATTAGGATTCCTTAATTTAGGTGATTAGTATTAGTGGGCTGACATGGCAAATCAGTGTCCCGCTTAAAATATTGTTCCCGTATTTTCGGTCAGTCGGGGTGGTTTTTTTTTTGAAATGCGTGATAACCACCATTTATCATTTGGCTGGGACTCTTCAGTTAGAAACCCTTGTTCTGCATACTTGAAACCCTTATTTCCTTCTTTTGTCCGTGCTTTCTTCTTCTTCATTGATCGTTACTACTGATTTGTTCTTCATTTTTGTGATCGTTATTGGTTCAGTTGTTCGTCATTCTCGTACTTACTCGGTATCACTGCTGCGTGGTTTATTTTCTTCTATTTATTATCGTTTCTGGTTGCAGTGAAGGAGTTTTCAAAATCTAATATAGTTGTTATCGATTGATCGTTACAGGTGAGTAATGGCTTAATAGTTTAATGTATTATTTATTAAAGTAGTTTACTAACAAAATGGAGTTTTGATTGTTTGGGTTTATGTTATATTTATGTTTGTATAGAATGGTTGATACAAGGAAGAAGGATGGAAAGAGAAAAAGAATCACGGAGGGTGATTCTGTTAAGGATTTGAAGAAGTTTGCTATGGAGAGGAAGAGGAAGAATGTAGGTGATAAATCCAGTAAGAAGGACAGTAGGTTAGTGATACATGGTGATATAAAGCCTACTGAAGTGCAGTTGGAGTCTGATTTTGATGTCCATGTAATTAAAACTGAAGGTGGAGTTCATAGCTAGAAAATAATCCCCACACATAAAATTCTAAAGGTGTGCTAATTTAAATTATGTTACTGTTAGTATCATATTATTGTTTGGTTACTTATTTATTATGTGTTGGTTACTGTTAGCTTATGATTTGGCTACCATCATTGTTCCCTCAATTTGGGATTTTGGTTACCTTTTTATGTTGTTATGGTTACTATGTATTTGTTTAGTATACATGGGTTTCCTAAACTAGGTTTGGTATACATGTTGTTTATGTATTGGTTACCATTAAAATATGTTTTGATTACTATCATATAACTGTTCGATTACTTCTTTAGTATGTTATGGATAATGTTATCGTATGATTTGGCTACTATTATTGTGCCCTTAATGTGCGATATTGGTTACTTTTATATTTTGTTATGGTTTCTATGTAATTGTGTAGTATACATGGCTTGCCTAAAATGGGTTTGACTACATGTTTTTGTTTTGGTTTCCATTAAATTATGTTTTCATTACTATTATATAAATATTTGGTTACTGTTTTATTATGTTATGGTTATTGTTATATTATGATTTGGCTACTATTAGTGAGCCATCAATGTGGGATTATGGTTTTTTATATTTTGTTATTTATGGTTACTATGTAATTATATGGTATGCATGGCTTGCCTAAAATGCGCGTGACTACATATTGTTTCTGTTTTGGTTACCATTAGATTATATAATATAACTGTTAAGTTACTGCTTTATTATGTTATGGTTACTGTTATATTATGATTTTGTAACTATTATTGTGCCCTCAATATGGGATGTTGGTTAATTTTTATATTCTATTTTTGTTACTGTGTAATTGTTATATTATGTTTTGGTTACTATGATATTATTTGGTGGTTACTACGTAACTGTTTAGGGTATAAATATTATTTATATTGGTTACCAATGATTGTTTAAATCTAATTTTGTTTATTTGCAGCTATTGGGTCTTTATTATAAGGAACGCAACAGAAATTTCACTGGAAAATAATATATTGGTGTGACATGGAAGTCCCCGTTATTATTATGAAGAAATTGAACCAAAGTCAGTTGGACAAGTTTAAGGCGTCATGTTTTGGTAATTTTCTTGATTTTGGTGAACACCAAATATATTCCCAGATTCTTCACCACGTTCTTGTGAGGGAGGTTCACCAAAGGGACAACAGTGAAATATGGTTTCTGTTCGAGGAGAAAAGGATCAGGTTTGGTTTGCCAGAGTTCTGTCTGATTTCTGGTTTGAGATGGCAAGGTGACGATGACATATCTGCATACAAAGGTATGGAGAATCTGTTGGTGGAAAAGTTTTTTGGGGATGAGGTTGTGACGCGTAGTAGTATAGGGAGGGTATATCATAAGGCATTTTCTGATGATGATGATGAGGCTGTTAGGATGTCGATTATTATATTGGTGTTTAATTTCATATTATCCACCATTTCTAATAACTATATGGATGGGGCAATGATAAACTTTTTATGTTTTGGCGATGTTAGTAGTTATCCTTGGGGAAAAGTCGCATTTGAGTAGACAAAGTACTCTTTGTCCAATGCTTTGAAGGGGCGTTTGAAGAAGGGAACGAATGGTGGTTGGATATATAATTTCTATAAGGAGCATTATACCAAATTGTACAAATTGAATGGGCTTCCTTATGTATTCCAAGTTTTCTTGTTTGAAACCATTCCGAAATTCAAAGCCCGGGGTATATGTAATGACGATCATCCGTCGGATGTTCGATTATTTAGATGGAAGGAACTAGTGAAGCCCTCAACAAATGACAAGCTGAACGATCTAGTATTTGGTTCTAGATAGGTATGCAGGTTACAAATAAGAATGTAGTTGGTTACCTTTAGTTATACAATTGGTTACTGATTATATTTTGTGCAGGTTACTATTAACAATATAGTTGGTTACCTTTATATACACATTTGGTTACTAATTATATTATATGCATGTTACTATTAACAATGTAGTTGGTTGCCTGAATATACACAGTTAGGGCTGATTATATTTTATGTAGTTTACTAATAACAATGTAGTTGGTTACCTTTACATATATAGTTGGTTACTGATAATATTTTATGCATGTTACTAATAACTATATAGTTGGTTACTTTTACATATGTAGTTGGTTACTGATTATATTTTATAATTCTTTATGTACTGATTTTTTGTGACGCCCCCAAAATAGGTATACATCACCCATCTTGAGTCGCCAAATACATGGTACAGAATTCAAATACAAACTTAATTATACAACATGAGCTATGAGTTTTAATACAAATATTGTCTTACAGGCATTATTCAAACTCAAAATACGATAAAACATAAATCGAGAGTTCTAAATACGAATATTGTAATCTAGACAATATCCACACTCAAATTCAATCTTATTACATTTATAATCACACTATTTCATAGAATAGTGAGGACTACTAATGCTATCATCTGGACCGTTACTCCGTTCCTCGACTAGTCCCTGCTACGTTCTCATTTCTTGAAGAGAACGATGAAGCAAAAGGGTGAGCTCAACTAGCCCAGTAAGAAATATTATGACTAAGATAATGCAGAATAAATTATCGTTAGCCTTCAACAGTGTTAAACTAATACAATAAAACAACCATCAAGTTTAACTGCAGCGGAACAAGCAATCCATTAGAAGAGTCAAGTAGAGAATAAAATCTACTATCTTCTATGATTTAAAAGGTTTTTCATCACTTTTATTGCTGAGACTAAGCTTAATAAATAATCCACATCATCAAATCATCCATGCACTACAGGCCAATGATATTCTTTAGTATCACGACCATGAATTATTCATGCACTACGGGCCAAAGATAATCGTGATTTCATCAACGGTTTTGATCATGCCATAAAACAATTCATCTTTGCACCCTTGGACGAAGAGAATCCATAGCCATAATCATACCAAAAACTGTCCATCAATGCACTACGGGACAATGAGGATTTTTTTTCACATCATTTATAATATTACGGTCATGATTATACCCAATAATCCCTGATCATAATCATACCAAGTCCATCTATGCACTACAGGTCACAGATGACTTTCAACATAATATAAACATGAGGATGATGACAATGACATAATAATTCAATAAAACAAGTTCAAGAATTAATTTATCCAGGAACCAATAACGTCCAAATTGTCAACATGATACTGCTTTGTGGAGTAAAAATTCAAGAATGCTCAGAAGAATATTTCCATGAAAAGATACTGGATGAAACGCAAATATCAAGGATATTCCACTAATTTCATGGAGTATAGAAACCAAAACTTTAACAAAAAGAGTATCATAGAATATATGAAACTGCAATGGATTTTCACCCTCCATGCGGTAATCCACGTAGACAGCTCATTTCCACAATTTAATAAGAAATGAATACGAAGGGTCATTCACCATGTATGTGATAATCCACATAGACACGTTATTCCAATAGAATAATAAAGAATTGAATAACAGAAGAAATCACCATGCATGCGATAGACCGCACAGACAGGTTATTCCAACAGAATAATAAAGAATGGAACCAGGTCATGCGTAATCCGCACAGATAGGATGTTCCAATAGAATAATAAAGAACGGAATCAGGTCATGCGTAAACCACACAAACAGGATGTTCCAATAGAATAATAAAGAACGGAACCAGGTCATGCATAAACGCACAGATAGGATATTCCAACAGAATAATAAATAATGGAATAACAGAAGAATTTTACCAAGTATAGGGTAGTCCGCATATACAGGTTATTCCAACAGAATAATAAAGAATGGAATAACAGAAGTTCTCTTCATGAAGACGAAAGAAATAATACCCCTTACGAGTACAACAAATAATATCCCTTACCTTATAAAGAAGAGTACTCCGACGGGTAGGGAGGGAATATACTTGAAGAAAACTTGCACTACGCTCAAAGCTTTCTTAAACTCTAAAGAAATACGCTCAAGATTATAGAAGAAGAATTTCTCTCTAGAGTTTGGTGAATTGTAAGAAATAATGAAGGAATGAGCTTTATTTATAGGAGAATGGACTGAATAGTAACTAATTCATGAACGGTCCAGATTGATTTACTTTTAAACAGACGATCCATATTGATTTACTATGCTATGTAGAACTCTATAAAAGCACTATGCAAACATTATGCATAATAGAATATTATATATTCTATTTATAGTCTAATAACACAAATAACTTTATAAAAGTATTCTATTTTATATAAATTGATTTTACTATGCAGACACTATGCAAACACTATATAAACACTATGCATAATAGAATATCATATATTCTATTTATAGTCTAATAAAATAAATAACTTTATAAAAGTATTCTGCTTTATATAAAAAGTTTTCTGTTTTATTACATTTATAATAATAATAAAACAAAACATATCACCTTTATTATAATTCACAATATTAATCGACCAGGTCGTTCCCTGGAAAGAGGGGGCATTCCAATAAGGATTTCTCCCTATTGGCGCGCAATTAGGTGACCAAACCTCTCCTTGGCAGAACTTCTAGACATCGTTAATATTGCAAATAATAATATTAATACCTTTGTCATCTCAATTGTTGATTTAATAATATATAAAATATCGACAATAATTGAATCAAATAACGTTAGATACTATGCAGCAATTACTGTAGCAATAAGTGAACAAAACTGAGTGACTTCTCACGTAAGCACCAATAATCAATACCATGTGTTACTATGCAACCACGCATATTACTGTACTTTTACTACCGAGTAGTTCAACAGTTTTAACGATAAAACTTCCGCCGTTATTTTCATAAAAAAAATTTGTCATTTTCTCAATTCGACAATAATTCTGTTGTGGGGTCCACCAATGATTGTACCGTCGTACGGATATTCTCCGACAAAAAGAATATTCCCCGACCAATCGAATATTATACAACAACTTGCATACTTTTCAAAATTTATAAATACTACCCACAACTATAACACTGTCTCAAATCCACACCATAATATTAAAAAATATTTTGAGAAATTTAAATCTTTATTAATAAAATTTGGGGTCTCACAATCTCCCCTCCTTATGAAATTTTGCCCTCGAAATTTACGTACGTACCTAGTATGCCAAAGAGATGAGGATACCTTGACTTCATTTCAGATTCCAACTCTTGAGGTATAACCTTTGAGTGTTGAATATGATCCTTCTTATCCAAGATTTTAACATGTATCTCCTCATACGTTAAATCTTCTGCTATCTCGTCTAGTTCTAATTTAATAACGTGGTTCAGGTCATCCACATATTTACGTAACATCGATACGTGAAAAACGTTATGAACACGCGACATACTTGGCGGTAAAACGAGTCTATAGGCCACAGTTCCTACTCGATCAAGGATTTCAAATGGGCCAATTAAATCGAGGGTTGAGATTTCCTCTCTTCGTCGATTCTTGCTTCTAGAATAACGCCCTCTTAAACCTTCTTCTTCTCATTCATCAGATTCGGGTGTGTAGCTTTAGCAACTTTAACTTTATCGATTAAAGTCGATTCTACTCGTATATTCGTTATCTTCACGTGGGTCCCTAGAGTCTTTAACTCTATCTTCATCATTTGTAAGTTATACGAAATGGGTTTTGTGTTAACAACATCGCACTCAGAACGCGATACGATCTTCTACTCAACGCTACCTACAACGTTCGCACTTCCACGATGATATTGAATGGTATGATTGTAATCTTCAACAAATTTCGAGCCAACGCGTCTTTGGCGCATGTTACGTTCATTTTAGTTGAAGAAATATTTGAGGGTTTTAGAAATGGGTTTAGTACTTCAATCAATACAAAATTCGATTTCACGCCTAGGGTAGGCTAAGAAGTCCTTCAGAATACATCGTGAAATTTATTAACGATAGAAATATCATTCAAAACTGTGACTCTCATCCAAGACTTGGATAACACGTCACATTGATACCTATCAACTTGCCATCATCATTCACAACGTCGCCACGTAAAAGTCCGGTTTTGCATTCCACACAAGGAAGTCAACAACGAAAGGATCGGGGCTCTTTACTTATGGCTTAATATAACAGTGATTAACTTTAGTGGTTTGGTTTCTTAAATTCGCATAACAGGTTGGTTAGGAATATGAAAGCTAACAACCTTACGAAAAGCTTGATGAGTAGTTAACCAATCGATCCCTAAAATCACATTCAAGGCAAGTATTTTCAAAGAGATAAGATCGACAGGTAACGTGAAAGTGTCGATTTGAATCAACAAGATTTATAAACAGTGGAGGTAACGAAGGTTTCTACTAATGAAGTTTCAACCAATAAGTCAAAGTCTAATTTCTCCGAAGTCAAATTTAAACGTTGAGCGCAATCAAGAGAGATAAAAGAATGGGTAGAACCGGTATCTAATAAGGTATAGACTTTGAAAGAATTTATAATTAACTAACCTATGATAACTTCATTCGTGTTCCTCGTCACAAAAAAAATGCTCTCTTTTAAACTATCGATTTTGACTTATTCGGGACATTCTTTGGCGCCACCATCCCAAACTAGACTTGACTTTGCTATAGAGGACATTCCACCATTGATTGCTTCATCACATTCCTGATCCATGATTTGAATCATTACTCTCCGTGTCCATATCGAATTGGGGTTGACCGCCTCCTGCACAGGTAATTCCAATTCGATGTTGGATTCTCCCAATTGTTGTCCAAAAGAAAAATCCATTTCATCTATTTTAGCCTTATTGGATTGAACGTCTTTTTCTACAATATCTACGCGTCGTGCGGCTTTTACCCATGCATTATCTATTCTCCTTCATTCAGTTGTTTCTTCTTTCATCAGAACTTTGATCATAGCATTATTAGATTCCAACTCTAATATCTTATACTCGCCAAAGAGTGCTTCATTCAAGCATCGCACATCGGGTAACATAATTTTGAATTGTTACATCTCTTTTGCTCCATTTAATCACCGTCGTTCTTCAAATTTCGCTTCTTCTAACTCATGAATACGATTTTGTAATTCTAAATTTCGATCATAAAATTCTTCTAATAAATTCTCCTCGTGTTCCTCTTCTTCCTCTTCTTCCTCTTCTTCCCTCGGCTCTCGATTCTTGCTACTCATGAACTAGCTCGAAGTGAAACTATTAGTTCTTCACTCACCACGTAGATATCTCTAATTTCTTCTTCGTCTAACATCACATTAACCTGGTTAGTGATTAAATGTGTCTAAACAGTCTCATTCACTCCATTGTTAACATTTTCAGCTGCCATTTTCAAACACTGCCACAAAACAAGGGTTAGTTATCATATCACATATTATCCCTATACTCTGACCGACCAATTAAATACCAAATAAACTTAGGTAGGTCATACTAGCAAAGAATTCCTCGCTCTCCCTCCTAGTTCTTGTCTCACATCTCACCAGGATCATATCCCTAAGCTTTGATACCAACTGTGACGCCCCCAAAATAGGTATACATCACCCATCTTAAGTCGCCAAATACATGGTACAGAATTCAAATACAAACTTAATTATACAACATGAATTTGTGAGTTTTAATACAAATATTATCTTCTAGACAGTATTCAAACTCAAAATACGACAAAACATAATCTAAGAGTTCTAACACGAATATTGTCATCTAGACAATATCCACACTCAAATTCAATCTTATTACATTTATAATCACACTATTTCATAGAATAGTGAGGACTACTAATGCTATCATCTGGACCATCACTCCGTTCCCAGACTAGTCCCTGCTACGTTCTCATTTCCTGAAGAGAACAATGAAAGCAAAAAGGGTGAGCTCAACTAGCCCAGTAAGAAATATTATGACTAAGATAATGCAAAATAAATTATCTTTAGCCTTCAAAAGTGTTAAACTGATACAATATAACAACAATCAAGTTTAACTGCAGCGGAACAAGCAATCCATTAGAAGAGTCAAGTAGAGAATAAAATCTAGTATCTTCTATGATTTAAAAGGTTTTTCATCACTTTTATCGCTGAAACTCAGATTAATAAATAATCCACATCATCAAATCATCCCTACACTACAGGCCAAGGATATTCTTTAGTATCACGACCACGAATTATTTATGCACTACGGGCCAAAGATAATCGTGTTTTCATCAACGGTCATGATCATGCCATAAAACAATTCATCTTTGCACCTTTGGCCGAAGAGAATCCATAACCATAATCATACCAAAAACAGTCCATCAATGCATACGGGCCAATGCGGACTTTTTTCACATCATTTATAATATTACGGTCATGATTATACCGAATAATCCCTGATCATAATCATACCAAGTCCATCTATGCACTACAGGCCACAGATGACTTTCAACATAATATAAACATGAGGATGATGACAATGACATAATAATTCAATAAAACAAGTTCAAGAATTAATTTATCCAGGAACCAATAACGTCCAAATTGTCAACATGATACTGCTTTGTGGAGAAAAAATTCAAGAATGCTCAGAAGAATATTTCCATGAAAAGATACTGGATGAAGCACAAATATCAAGGATATTCCACTAATTTCATGGAGTATAGAAGCCAAAACTTTAACCAAAAGAGTATCATAGAATATATGAAACTGCAATGGATTTTTACCTGCCATGCGGTAATCCACGTAGACAGCTCATTTCCAAAATTTAATAAGAAATGAATACGAAGGGTCATTCACCATGTATGTGATAATCCACATAGGCAGGTTATTCCAATAGAATAATAAAGAATAGAATAATAAAAGAAATCACCATGCATGCGATAGGACAAAACATGTTTATTCCAAACGCAGACGCATGTTATTCTAATGAATAATAAAGAATGGAACCGGTCACGCGAATCCATACGCATATGATGTTCCAAATGAATAATAAAGAACGGAATCAGTCATGCATAAACCGCATGCATGTGAGGATGTTCCAATAGAATAATAAAAAATGGAACCAGGTCATGCGTAAACGCACAGACGGGATATTCCAACAGAATAATAAATAATGGAATAATAGAAGAATTTCATCAAGTATAGGGTAGTCCGCATATACAGGTTATTCCAACAGAATAATAAAGAATGGAATAACAGAAGTTCTCTTCATGAAGACGAAAGAAATAATACTCCTTACGAGTACAATAAATAATATCCCTTACCTTATAAAGAAGAGTACTCCGACGGGTAGGGCGAGGATATACTTGAAGAAAACTTGTACTACGTTCAAAGCTTTCTTAAACTCTAAAGAAATACGCTCAAGATTATAGAAGAAGAATTTCTCTCTAGAGTTTTGGTGAATTAAGTAAGAAATAATGAAAGAATGAGCTTAAAATTATTTATAGGAGAATGGATTTGAATAGTAATTAATTCATGAATGGTCCAAATTGATTTACTTTTAAATAGATTATCCATATTGATTTACTATACATGAATACTTTATACAAACACTATGCATAATAGAATATTATATATTCTTATTATAGTCTAATAAAACAAATAACTTTATAAAAGTATTACATTTTATAAAAGAATTTACTATGCAAACACTATGCATAATAGAATATAATAGTAATATATATTCTATTTATAGTCTAATAAAAAAATAACTTTATAAAAGTATTCTATTTTATATAAAAAGTTTTACTGTTTTATTACATTTATAATAATAAAAAAACTTATCACCTTTATTATAATTCACAATATTAATCGACCAGATCATTCCCAGGAAAGAGGGGGCATTCCAATAAGGAATTCTCCCTATTGGTGCGTAATTAGGTGACCAAACCTCTCCTTGGCAGAACTTCTAGACATCGTTAATATTGCAAATAATAATATTAATAACTATGTCATCTCAATTATTTATTTAATAATATATAAAATATCGAAAATAATTGAATCAAATAACGTGAGATACTATGCAGCAATTACTGTAGCAATAATTGAACAAAACCGAGTGACTTCTCACGTAAGCATCAATAATCAATAAGTATTCGCGCTTACTATGCAACCACACAGACATCGTACTTTTTACTACCGAGTAGTTCAACAGTTTTAACGGTAAAACTTCCGCCGTTATTTTCATAAAAAAAAATTTGTCATTTTCTCAATCTGACAATAATTTTGTTGTGGGGTCCACCAATGATTGTACCGTCGTACGGATATTCTCCGACAAAAAGAATATTCCCCGACCAATCAAATATTATACAACAACTTGCATACTTTTCAAAATTTATAAATACTACCCACAACTATAACACTGTCTCAAATCCACACCATAATATTAAAAAATATTTTGAGAAATTTAAATCTTTATTCATAAATTTTGGGGTCTCACATTTTTTTATTTTAATTGTACAATGTATGTTAGATGTTATATTAAAGTGTACTTAATGTTTTTTAGTTGAGGATAAAAAGCTTAATTCTCACGGCTGAGGAGAAGGATCGGCTGGATTTGGGCGGCATTTAATTTTTCAATGGGAATGATGCTGATAAGAAGGTGGAAAAAAATGTGAATGTTGACAACGTTAGATTTTCTATATCTGACGTTAAAGATGCAATTGATGCACGGTTTAGGCCGTTGGAGAAAAAAGTGTCTAAAATTAAGAAAGGCATTGGAAAATTGCAAGCATCATTAGGGATGAAATACAGATTTTATATGTTCAGATATGCAAGGACTTTAGGTTCATTATTAGAGAGGAGTTACGCGGGATCAAAGGCGTTGGGGACGACGATGACAAACAAGATGGTGGTGATTCTGATGATAATTTTGATTCTGATGATGTTGGTGGTGATGATGTTGATGATGATGCTGATGAGGATGGTGACGATGGGTCGAAAGTTGATGAGAAGAAGGATGAGTATGAAACCGAAGCTATTAAAGAGGGTGAACATGATTTTATGATGGAAGAGCCCCACGCTGATGAGGATGACGATGATGGTTCAAAATTGAACGAGAATGATGATGGTGACGATGGGTCGAAAGTCGTTGAGAAAAAGGATGAGAATGAAACTGTTAATGAGGTCGAACGTGATGTTACGGTGGAAGAACCCCATGCAATAATTATCATCGATGATGAAGAAAATGTCAAGGTTAAACATATTTGTTTATTTTGTTATGTGTTATATGTGTTTTGTTTTAATGATTAATTGGTTGCTTTTTATTTTTCACATATTGGCAAGAACAATGACATGTCATCTTTTAATATATTAAGCCAATATACTGGGAAAGAGCTTGTTGTGTATGTTGTTGCTGAGGTTAGTGTTACAATGACATGCCGTCTTTTTATTACATATTGTTTAGGTTTTGGTTACCGTTATATTGTGGTTTGGTTACTATTATTTATGTTATGGTTACTATAATATTATGGTTTAGTTACTATTACATTGTGTGTTGGTTACTATTATATTATGATTTGGTTACTATTATATTTTGTGTTGGTTACTATTATAATATGTTCATTATAGTCAGCTATTGTTCAGTCAGTTTTTTATTACATATATTAGTTAACTGCATGTGTTTGGGTTGAAAATCTAATTGTATATGTTACCTTTTATGTCAATTGGTAAAGGGGGATAAATGCGAGGTAGAAAGCAAGTCTGCACACTATCAGATGGTTCTGACCACTCAGGACATAGTTCAGTGTGATGAGTTGGAGAAAAGCGTCCATAAACCCGGTGGTAGACCGATCCGTGAACCTGCAAAGAGTGCCATTTTGCGGTCTCTATATACGACAAAGTTTGGATTAGCTGGTTCATCGTCTACCGTCGTGGGTGCTAGTCAAATACTTGCAGGTCTTTCTGCATTCCCAAAAGTATGTGTCAAAATATGAAGAGGCATTGTTTGATCAATGGTTTAAAATTGGACTAAACAATAGGAAAAGGTTTGTTTTTTGTTGTTTAACAATGGTATAGTTTTTTATAAAACAAATAAAAAAAAATTCCTGTAGAAACAAATGGTTAATATTAAATAAATGTTCTGGTTACTATTACGTTGTGTTCTGGTTACTGCTTTATCATGTTCTGGTTACTGTTATATTATGATTTGGATACCATTATTGTGCACTCAAAATGGGATTTTGGTTACTATCATATTATATTTTTTGTTACTATGTAATTGTTTGGTATACACAAGTTGCTTAAATTGGTTTTGATTACATGATGTTTATGTTTGATTTACTATCATATTATATTCTGGTTACTGTCATATTAGGTTTTGGTTACTACTATAGTATATTATGGTTACTATTATGTTATATTTGGTTTCTGTTAATGTTCCATCAAAGTAAAGTGTTTGTTACTATTATATTATATTTGATTACTAGGTATTTGTTTAGTACATTCAGGTTGCTTAAATTATGGTTGATTACATGATGTTTCTTTTTTGGTTACTATTAAATTATGATTTGGTTACTATTATTTTATGTTTTGGTTACTGTTTTGTTATATGTTGGCTACTATTTAATTATGGTTATTATATTATTATTTGTTGGTTACCAGGTAACAGTTTACAATTCAGTTGTTAATTAGATTGTTAATTATTGATTGTTCAAGTCTGATTTGGGTAGTGTGCATACTAATATGGTAATTATTAATGTTAGCGTGTATACTAATATGCTTTTATATTGAAGGACTGACAAATTCACAGGAAAGAACGACAAAATTGAACCTGTATTTATATTCGGGGTTGTCCCAATATCATCAAAAATGTGTTCTACAAATTAAAGACTCATGGACAGTGGTTAGACGACGATGTGAGTTCTTTTTTTTTCAAATTATGTTGTTCTAGTTATGGTTACATTATTTAGCTGGTTAAGTAACTAGTGTTAACATTGTTGGTTACCTTCATTATAGATTTATATTTTTTAGCAACTGTTAATATCTTTTGGATTTTGTTTTTTGTTTGGTTCAGCACATCAATATTGCATTATATTACTTTCATAAATTGGTCAGACACATCGACAGTGTTCAGATAAGGGCAACGACCACAGACTGTTGGTTTCATGGCAAGATGACTGCTCTTTTTGAGGAATACACAAGTAAAAATGCAGATAAGAGTATCCTATATGGGCAGGGTGATGTTGGAGAATACATCTGTGGGTTATTCATGGATGTGAACACAACATGGGTCAACATTGATTATGTGTTATTCCCCATTCACATGTCATCACCGGATCACTAGTTTTTGTTGACATTTGATGTGCATCGCAGACGTTTAACAGTTTACAATTCTCTGCAGCCAAACAGGAAAACAATGCAAATAAAAATTATTGATGTTTGTGAGCCCTATATCTTCATGTTATCCACAATATTTCATAAGAGTGGTTTTTGGAAGGATAGGTCTGATATTGACTTTAGTAGTGAACTGTATCATAACGAGGATGAAGATGATATAATTGAATTGGAATTTGCATAGGGGGTACCTGAACAAGTTGAGGGGTAAGGTTTACATTTCTTTAATTATTACACCTAGGTTGATTTTAGTTTTGATTTTTGTTTTCTTTTGTCTGTTTGTACAGTGATTGTGGGATGTTCACGATTTGTTTTGCTGAGCATGTTATTCACCAGAAGTTTGTTGAAATTCCTAATCCATTCCCCATTCCGCAATATCGGAAGAAATTATGCACAAACCTCTACATGCATGCTAGAAACAAACAATTAGAGGGATATGAGACTAGTAGAGAATTTCCGGGAAGATTTGTGCCAGATTTTGATTAGTTCGGTTGTCGTTGTCCTGTCCTTCTGAATTGTGTTTTGTATTTTGGTTTTTGTTGGATATCCATAACCATTTTTTATGGTTAGTGAGTCTGTGATGTTTATTAGAGCTTATGTAAATGGAATTACATATTTGATTATACCGATAATGAAATCGATATTGTTTGTTGGTTCGTATTTGTTACTTCTAAGTTGTGTCTGATACATTGTTTGAAAGGTGCAGTTGGTAACCAAACATGCATAGAAAGGTAACCATTTTATTTTTTGATAGTAACCAGATAGTTTCAAGCTTGTATCATGACATATATCAAGTATTAAATGTACATATGAGAGTATACATGGGTTGCCTAAACTGTGTTGGATATACAGGTTGTTTATGTTTTGGGTACCATTAAAACATGTTCTGGTTACTTTTATATAACTATTTGATTACTTCTTTATTATGTTTTGGTTACTGTTATCTTATGGTTTTGGCTACTATTATTGTGCCATCAATGTGGGATTTTGGTTTATTTTATTTTTTATTCTAGTTAATATGTAATTGTTTAGTATACATGGATTGCCTAAACTGGGTTTCATTACATGATGTTTCTGTTTTGGTTACCATTAAAACATGTTCTTCATATAGAGGTAACCATTTTATTTTTTGTGAATAATCAAATTTACATAAAATTGGTTCAGAACATTATCCATCAGCTATTTCAGTTGAAATGTTAGGTAGGTATCCAAACCTACATATATGGTAACCATTTTTTGTTTTTGTTAGTAACCAAATAATTATATGTTTGTATCAAGAATGTTATAAAGTGTTAAATATATATGTTTTATTTATACCCTGTCATCATGATGGAATAAGAAACTCCAATTAAGAGTTCCCATTTATATATATATGATGGTCACTTATAATCTCATATTAAAATAAAAATAGTTCGAGAGGTGCAGTTAGTATCCAAACCTCCATATAAGGGTAACCATTTTAGTTTTTGTTAGTAACCAAATAATTTAAAACTTATATTAGAACAGTTATCAAGTGCTTAATGTACATGTGAGGGTTCCCATTTATCTAGTTGATTGATACTTTTAAATTACATAGTTATAAAAGTTATTTGGAAATGGTCCAGTTGGTAACTTAATATGAATATAGAGGTAACCATTTTATTTTAGATGGGTAACCAAATTTACATAAAAATATTTTAGAACAGTTACCAATTGTTCAATGTATATGTTTGCTTTATATTGACAACTCATTATGGAATCAGAACTCAAAATATTAATTAATAACAATTTTGGTTACTGTACACCATCAAAAATGTTACCAACCATGTGGTTAATGTTTACGCATAATAAACAATTATATATTCATGTATTTACACTCTTTTTGTTTATGTACTATATCATACCTTTTTTGGTCTTAAAACCGGTGGATTATTGTATGTTTTGCTGTTGTGTCCTTTTTTTGGCACTTGCTGCATTTGTTTTGAATTTTGTTTTCAAATCTGTGCTTGTACCTCCCTATTTTTGGTCTTCCCGATGGTATTCTTGTGTTCGATGGTTTTACACATATGTTTCTTACTTCTTCTGGTACATCCCAGTTCTCTTTGTCATCTAACGGTAGGATGGAAGCTGAATATGTGTCTACCAAAGTTGTTTTAGAGTATTTTTTTGAGCAAAAGTCATAACAGCACAAATTCCGCTTGTTGATAACAGTAGTAGCGTGCGGACAAGGCATCTCATGGTACTAAAATTTATGGCATGTGCATGTCCTTTGTTCGATGTCCACAATATATTGTTTAGCAACATCGTAAACAGTAAAAATCACTAAGTTTGATGTCTCAACCTACAACACAAATTAAGGGTGTCGTTAGTATGCATAAATATTTAGTTTGTTTACATCGAAATAATGGCAGTTATATGTAATGTTGGTAACATTATCAGCATATACAGGTAACCAATAGTGAATAAATAGGTTTCCATAAAATGCAAATGCAACTTATGATGTAATAATTTAAATTTTGTATTAGTTACCTTAAGTTTCTTTGATTTAATGATATTAGATCGCAACCTCCCCTCAGCTGTTGTGAAAAGTGTAGTGAATGTTGATATGGCTGCTTGTTTGTTTGTGAAATACCATCTTTGAACCAGACAACATAGGTATTTAATCATTGACGCAATTAGAAGATCCTTGGTCAACTTGATTGCATTGTTAATAGATTCGGCGGTGTTTGAAGTCATTGTCGAGTACTTGCTTACAGTCCCATGGAGCCTTGTGCACTTCTCCAACTTTACCTCTTCCTCCAAATATGTCCTTATTCGAGGATCAATCGCATCAAGTTGACCGTGTGTTTGTTGAATTGTTCGATAGTGTAAGCTCTACAAACCCCCGTTGTATGCTGTTTGAGTTCTTCTCCTCTCTTTACGAATACATTTTTTATATTTTTCAATACATGGTATGTACCACGAACCATGCATGACATCCAAAACACAAAATTCGGTCACATATAATGGCTTCATGTCTATCTGGAACAATGCATTGGCCTTCCCTAACTCCACAAGCAATTCTCAAATTTACGAAAAATCATCTCCAAGATAATTCATTTTCGTTGTCAACCACTGCAAAAACAATCGGAACAATGTTTCTGTTTGCATCATGTGTGCTTGCTATCAGGAGTGTCCCCCCGTAAGTTGATTTTATGAATGTGTCATCGATTACAATGATTGGAAAGGAATGGTGCCATGCTTGAATGAATGCTCTAATGACAAAGAATAAATACTTGAAGCGACCATTTATTTCCAACTCCAGGGCTGTGACGGAACCTGATATGAAATTTCAGCAATATCATTATAATTACAAGTAGCATACAGTATCCAAACTTGTAGTAGATGGTAACCATTTATATGGTTAATGGTATCCAACTAATTGCCATATTAATGGTTCCAATACGATGCATATGGTGTCCAGAATGTCATAATCTGTAATCTTTTGTGTAGATATTTATCATACACAAAAAAATAATTTAACATAAATTTATTGTACAATACAGTTAGTAACTAAACATGCATAACAAGGTAACCAAGTCAGATGACTTGGGTAACCAACTAATTATGAAAAACCAATAAACTATTTTAAAGTGTTACCTGGATTCATTTTCTTCAACATGTGCAACCATGATGGGATCAGTGAGTAGTCGTGTGGATTTCCTCTCACCTTTTCCAACGCTTTCTCCTTTGATCTCCATGCTTTTTGGTAAGAGATAGACACATTATATTTTGTCATCATGTCGTCCACAATATCTATTGGTGTGTATATTTTCTTCAGATTTGTTAATTTGTCCATTATGCATTCACTAACCAACTCACTATTTGCATGTATGTGGTCTCCCAACAATACGCTGACTGAACACGTATGGATGTCATTGAATTCTCTCACCTTGAACATACTGATTTTTTGAAACCTTGATGCTCCCATCTTCCATCTGCAATTTTTATTATCTATGCACACTAGCACAAAGTCTCTACAACCTGTTCGCTCAACTTTGTGTTATGCATTTTCTGATTGAATCGACCTCATTGCTTGTGATAGGATTTTTTTTGTTTTTGTAAGTTTGATGTAATTTTACTTCACGTTCATTTGGATATGTTATTACATCATTAGATCGTTCTTTTGTGTATGATCTATCATGTTGTCTGTCTTATTTTTTTCAATAACTTCCATGGCAAGCTGATCAGCATATTGCGTTCTAATTTGGCAATCTTGTGTTGTTAGTGGAACTAGTACTGAATTCCATTGTGTTGATATGATTGACGTTACATCGTGAATTATAGTTTCTTCTACATTTATCAAGTTTTGCAAGATTGTTGTGCGTCCCCTTCTGTGTTCATTATCTATAATTAGTGGGAACTTGCCTTGTTCATCAGATTTTCTACTGACTTTCATAAAGAATCTAAAGGTTGCTTCATCTGATATACTGATCGGTGGAATGTCGCTTCTAATCTTAAATTTGATTGACAATGTTGTTGTGTTTATGTCTAGTTGTAATGCACTGCATATCAAGTTTTGCATTTCTCTGAACGAACTAGTTTATGGAACTAGTAGGCCGGTAACTTCAAATTTGTTGTATTGGTTACTGTCAGTCCACATTCTGTTGAAATAAAGTACAACTAGAATCATCTCCATTGTCTGACACTGAATAAACATTGTAAAGTAACCAAATCAATATTAGACAGTAACCAAACTACATAATCTTAGTAACCAGAACATAAACCACATTTTTACATGCATCTTACAATGAAAACAATAAGTATAATGATATTGTTACCAATTAAATTATAACAGTTGTATGAAGGTAACCAATGTAGTTAATAAGTAACCATCTATATAAAACAAATCAGTATAAAACACACTAATAGTATACAGTAACCAAATCATCAGTATACAATAATTAAATTCATATTAGGTAGTAACCAACATATATCTACTTAGTAACCAGAATATAAAACATATTTTTCATTACATTTTACAGTCTAAAACAACTAGTATAATGTGTTTGTTACCAACTAAAGACTAACAGTTGTATGAAGGTAACCAATGTAGTCAATAAGTAACCATGAATATAAAACAAACCAGTATAAAACACACTAATAGTATACAATAATCATAACAACATTATACAGTAACCAAATTTAGATTAGACAGTAACCAACATATATCTATTTAGTAACCAGAACATAAACACATTTTTCATTGTATTTTACAGTCAAAAACAACTAGTATAATGTGTTTGTTACCAACTAAAGACTAACAGTTGTATGAAGGTAACCAATGTAGCTAATAAATAACCATG